>JARFIW010001467.1:0-486607 GCA_036346225.1 Platerodrilus igneus | reverse complement strand
AAAAGGAGAGTGACTTTTCTAGCAATTACAAGAATAGCAGTAGCGCAGAGAAGGGGTATGCATGTATTATACAGTTGCTGCAAAATATGTTAGTTTACGCGTAGCTCGGATGTGTAATTGATCACGACTTAAAGATCCTCGGAGGTTTAAAATTCTCGGCCCATTGTCGTTTGAAAAATGTTCGTAAATTATCAGAACAGGAGCAGGTCGAAGTTTAATGGATGATTGACCGAGTTTTTCTACCTTTTACGAGGGAATCGGAAATTGACAGACATCGAGCATCTAATTCTCTATTTGGGTAATATCGAGTACTTACCGGTTCTAGAAATCATTACGTGCGGCCGACTGCTATGCGAAAGTGTAAAAGCCTACGGAAGCAAAATTTAATTATCATACGAAAAAGTGTGTGATGTGCTATAGAAAGTATAAAAAATGGTGCTTTGCATCGCTCCTAACAATAAAAAGGAGAGTGACTTTTTCTAGCAATTACAAGAATAGCAGTAGCGCAGAGAAGGGGTATGCATGTATTATACAGTTGCTATAAAATATGTTAGTTTACGAGAAGCTCGAACGTGCACAAATTAAATTTTAATCTATAATTAACCACGGTCGTAAAAATGGGAAATTAATGGGTAATTTTAATAGTGCTAAGCATATACTTTCGCTTGGTGATTCATTTGGAAAATATTCAAGCCTATCATTTCCTAAAGTATGACGTAGAAGTTATTTAAAATTAAATTGTTGTTAGTATCCTGTAGACAACAAGTTGGTATTTTCTTAGTAATGGTTTAAAGTGTTTTTGGTTATAGTAGCACTGCATCTTCTACAGCACGACTTGCAGACAACTTGTGTGCTGTGCTACCGCTCTTTGGATTTTTAATATGCACACGATCCGTATAACATGGAAGACGTTTTCCGGTGTTTCTACTAACGGCATTCGCACCATCAACGAAGCGGACCAGGTGCATGCATTGGCGCTAAATGTATTGGACGAGCAGCGAGGATTATGACGTCATTTAGTTCCCGCCGAATCCTCAACTTCGTTCGGGTATCTTCGAAACCTTCGGTTTGCATTCTATAAGGAGCATAAAGCCGGTGCGCAAGAGTAAACTCTTTAGTTATAAGTTAGTTCGCTTACAAGTCAAGTCTTATAGTGCGGATTTTGTTTTGTATTAAAATGGTACCTGCAAACGTTTTTAAGTGCAACTCTTGCGGTGCTTCCTATACCTGGAAAAATGCTCTCAAACGGCACCAGAAGAAATGTCGTGGTGTAACATCGTCTACGGTTAAGCCGTCCGCAGCAAACTACTTAAACTGTGGGACTTGCGGTATCGCTTTTACGAGAATGGGCAACTTACAGCGACACAAGGAAAAACAGCACGGTATGTCATTAAACCGTAAACGTTCAGCTCTGCCAGCTGTTAAAGGGCCTTGTACGAAACAACCACGAATTATGTGTAAAGTGTGCGACATGGAGGTGTTAAAGTCTGCATACCCTAGTCATCTACGGAGCAACAAACATAAAAAATGCATCAGTTACCGCTACTAACGAAGATGGCGTAGAAATGATTAGCACAGCGTTTAACAACCGTATGGCTAGCTATCGCATAAAGAACGCCAGTGTCGACGATGGAGTGTCCGAGTTTCTTTGGAAGCAGAAAGAGCGATTTATTCGATTAATTAATGAAAAAAAAATACAACATACAGCAATTAAAGTCTATTGCGAACTCTACGGCGTTTACACCAAAATGACTGCGGCAGAGGGTGTAGAGGACGTGAAACTTTAACACAAAAAATGTGGTTATAACGTCTTCTAGTAATCTGGAAAATATGTACGAGGTCTTAAGCAAAACCATAAGAACAAAATCAGAGGAATTTGAAGCATGTGAGTCCGGTTGGTCTTTGGAAAAAGTGCTCTATTTAGAAATAAATATTAATAAGTATGAGCCGATATGAGAAGTTCTAGGTTAAAAATAAAAATTGTGGATATGTATTTAGAAATGTGGTTTACAAAATTTAAACTGTATTATTAAAATTGTTTGTAATAAAAGTTTTAAGAATGGTTTTAGATTTTCTTTAGGTATAAGCTGCAGGAAAGTTATAATTTAGAGGTGTGTGTAAAATGGTAAGGGTGGCCTATTTTAAATCTGTTTACAGATTCGGGTTCTACATAAAATTCTAGACTAACAAGATGTATTGCATGACTAAAAATTTATAAGGACGGTCAAAAGTCGCTACCAGAAAAATCTTAAAATGGGGTAGCTCTCTGGAGGATGGCGCAATCTGAAAAATTCCTAAAGATTCGGGTAGCTGAGAAAAATCTAATATTAATTGATACCAAACAAGGTAGGTTTATCTCGTGGGTGGAAATGTGGAGAAAGATTTATCTCGCAGAGGGTATATGTGTAACTTTGCAGGGCGTAGTCCGATTTCAAATCTGTTTGCAGATTCGAATTCTGCATAAAATTCTAGACTAACAAGATGTATCGCATGTATAAAAGAATTTATAAGAACGCTCAAAAGTCGCTACAGGTAAGAAATCTTAAAATCAGGGTAGCTCCCTGGGGGATGGTGCTATCTGAAAAATTCTTAAAGATTCGGGTAGCTGAGAAAATTCTAATGTTAATTAATACCAAACAAGGTAGGTTTATCTAGAAAGATGCATTGGCTAGACGAAGAAAACTATTTGTTAGTTTTGCTTATAAAGCAAAGAGCAAAATGTAGAGGTTTGAGAGCTTTAAAGGGGTATAACTTTGCAGGGCGTGGTCCGATTTTAAATCTGTTTGCAGATTCGGGTTGTGCGTAAAATTCTAAGCTAATTTAATGTATCGCATGACTAAAAAAATTTTATAAGAACGCTCAAAAGTCGCTACAGGTAAGAAATCTTAAAATCAGGGTAGCTCCCTGGGGGATGGTGCAATCTGAAAAATTCCTAGAGATTTGGGTAGCTGAGAAAAATCTAATATTAATTGATGCCAACCAAGATAGGTTTATCTCGAAAGATGCATCGGTTAGACGAAGAAAACTATTTGGTTCAGATGAAAGATAAAAAATGGTTAGTCGAAGAAAACTTTTTGGTTCAGATGTGGGAGGAAATGAGGATGCTCATTTATCTCGAAAGATGAAAAATGGTTATTCGAAGAAAACTTTTTGGTCCAGATGTGTGAGGAAATGCGGGATTCTGGAGGAAATGTGGCGGCAGGATTCTTGATTTTACCCTACTAATGTTAATTAAATTTTCTCTTAACATCCGGTCGTGTTCCGTAGGGTTGGAATAGTTTTCATATTCCTCTTCTATTTCCATTTCGCTAAAGTTCACTTCTTCTACGTCTATTGGGTTTGTTAACGATAGTTCTATGGGGTAATCATTTGAGTTTAAAATTGTCGTAGTGGCGTAATTGTCTTTTATTTGCACTAACGCGGTAGATGTTTCTACTCCTTGTTGAAATTGTGATTTATGGTGCCTATGTCGTTTTTGTGTTTACTAAAACTTTTATTTGTTTTTTGTCCTGGGTTCGATTGTGTATTTTTGATCGGTTTGAATATTACTGTTTCGAAATTTAATGAGAATTTGTCTGTGTTTCGTTCTCAGTAATCGGTTTTTTATGTCATTGTTCGTTCCTAATTTTTTTAGAAGATCCATGCCTATTAATCCGTCGTATTTGTCGTTAAATTCAAAGATGCAAAATTTGTGTTTCATTTTTACGTTAAAAGTTTTTGGTAGGGGTATGTTTGCTCTAAATTAGTGAATTGTCGTTTTGTGAGCTGTCTTAATTTTAAAGGGTTCTCTTTTTACAAAATCTAAATAATATTTTTATACGGTTCTGGGGCTAATTAAAGTCTTTGAAGATCCGGTATCGATTAGTAATTTGAGTTCTGCTTGAGGTATTTCTATGTAGGGTAAAATGTGTTGATTGATGTTATTTAAATTAATTACGTTTGGTCGTATTTGAATCGGTATAGCTGAAAATTTGGGCACGCATTTTCTTCTTCGTCCTCTCCGTAGTTTTCATAGGGGTTGTGGTATTCGTAATTGTCTCTTCGTTTCTGCTCGAAGTTGAGTCATTATTCGTGTCCGGGTTGTCAAAATCTTCTATTTCTTGGTGAAATAGTTCTTCGGAAGTGAAGTTTCGTTTTTGGTTGTAGTTTGGTCTGATCTGTGATATTTTTGTATTTTGTCTAGTGTTACCGGATGAAGTATCCATAGGGATTGGTTTGTAATAACTGTTGGGGTAGTTATTGTTATTTGTCATTGGTGTGTTTCTGTTGAAATTTGCGCCAAATGTTTGCTTTGGTTGGTTTACATTTTGGTTAAATCTTGGTTTAAATGTGGGTTTTGTAAAATTTTAGTTTGGCCTTGGAAATTGTCTAAATTGGTTGTGGAAATTTGTGTTAAAGTTTGGGTTGTTAGTTTGCGGTTGATTCGTTTGTGCGTTTAATGGTGTAAATTTCTGTTTGTTGGTAGTTGTCTCCTGGCTTGTATTGTTTTCATAGGAGAGTAATTTTTGTTTGCGTTAGGATTTTATAGTCTATTTCTGTAGTACATCACGCTTTCTTCCTCTACAATCATGTTGAAATCTTATTTTGTCCGATAGGCGTTCAGGTAAGGCGTTGATGTATGTGTCTAAGGCCATTTTGTCGTACATTTTCGTTTTTAATAATCGGATATTTTGGTCGGGTTCTTCAATTTTTGAACGTGAAAATTAAACTTCGTTCGTCTTGACATTTCATACCGAATTGGTAGGGTGATTGGTTATTTTCCATGCTTAAAAATCGCGGACCAGACATTTGATGTTCTGTTGGTCGCCGAAATATGCAATTAGTAAAATAGTAAAACAATATCTCGCTCGTGGGGATGAAGATCACTAATAGTGCTTACCTTCCGTCGTATTGGGGGATGCTTTCAAGATAAACCTTCATATCGAAATTCATGGTTGTTGATAATAATTAATGGTTGCTTTCAGTTCAGTTGGTATTGTTTTTGTATAATTGAAAGTTACTTTTCAGTTTGTATTGTCAGTTTTTAGTTTGGCTTGTTACTTTTCAGTTTGGTTTATATGCAGTTATTTAAATAATCGTTTAACGTATATTTTATATGTAATTATATAGTGCTATAATTACTTTGAGAATTTCTGCTTAGTAATTGTTTCGTCAATTACTGTTGTGCTTGAGTATATATTTATAACTTTGCAGATATGACAATTGTTGCGAATTGAGTTTCAGGTTTTTCCGAGTAATAATTTTCTGCAATAATTATGTTATAATTATAGGCTTTTATTTCAGATTTGTGCTGATTAATTAAGTGTTGCAATGACAAAGTTGCTATGATTGTTTTGTTAAATGTTGCATTAATAAGTGCATGAAATGCTTCTTTATAATTATACACTTCAGTTAATTTGTTGCCTTAAAAATGTTTAATTATAAAGTTTCAGGTTTTCTGAATAAATTCTTTCAGTAATAATCGCTGCAAAAATGGTACAGATAATTGTGTTCTATTTATATCTTAAGCTTCAGACTTGCTAAATAATTCGTTTCAATAATAAAGTACAAAAAATATTTCTATAATTATACACCTCCGTTAATTGTTGCACTGAAGTGTTTAATTATAGAATGTGATAAAAGTCAAATTTTGAATGAATTGTTGTTGTAAAAATTGTTGTAATAAACTGTACATAACTTTTGTTCTAATTATACTCTAGGCTTCAGACTTTGCTGACTTTGTTTCATTTATTTAAATTGTAATAAATTGTAGTACTTGTGCATAAATGCGTAAATATAAATTTTTTTGTTAAAAATGAGTTTGCTTTCGTTAATAATTGCGATAAAATATAATAATAAATTGTGCAAAATGCGTATATAATTCTTTTGTTGCTTTCTAGCTAATATCAATAATTAAAAATAGTTAGGATAAATGAACTTACATAATTTCTATAGCCAGTTCCATCAGTTTTCTTTTCTGGGGCTTGGTCGATTTTGTACCTTGTCCAATTTTTGTCTGTTCTTCCAGATAAAGAATTAAGATTCACGACCACCAGTTCCTTGATTTTGGATTCACTAGTGCCCTTCTGCAATCCGTTCCAGCTGCGCCAGTTAGATATTGGGCCTCTTGGAGCGACTTTTTAAAAACTTCTTCCAAAAACTATTCTTACAAATTTATTTAAAACAGAAATTACAATGTAAATTAACAAATGGCTGCGTTATATTCAGTAACGCTTTTAACAATCAAAAATACTTTTACAATTACTTTCACTAATTAAATTAATTAAACTAAATTTGAGTAGCTTGAACAACCAACAATGTTAAAGTTGTGAAGCTCGAGACTGACTGGCCATCTTGGGCTTCTGTTGTTCCTGCCCCTCACATTGCTTGTGGGAATTGCAGAGCTCATGTCTGCTCTTTTGTTTATTCATTTATACAATGCAAAGTAACAATTTAATTCTAACAGTAAATTTCTTACAGTCTATTGGGACCTGCACCTGCAGTGTCAAGTTACGTCTGGAATACAAAGTATTCATATACGTTCTCATGTCTGGTTTATGAACTTCCATTAATCTTTTGTAATCTGTACTTCAATTGTACATTGTTGCATCTAACTTAAGTTTTAATGATTCTATTTAATTATATGTATATATTGATTAGGGGGATATGTAACTCGCGGCCTATAAGCAATTCTAAACTACATTAGATATATTTACACCTAGTTTGTATTTAACGCTCTAACTCTCTTACTCTTCATTCCAAAAGCTTCGATATAAACACTTGCAGAATTATTATCAATTGACTTAAACATCAGTTGAGATTGAAGCAAATCGAATTCAATAAAATTACGTCGGTATTTGAGTTGAGTAATAAATAATTTTGAACTTAACGTTTGGATCTGAATATAGCCACACTGTACAAGGGAGTTGAATATATTTTCCTCCTATTTTATTGAAAATCTATCTAATAACAATAGTATTATAACTACATATGTTTTATACAAGTTCAATCCGATGTTATATAGGCAGATTAAAAATTTTTACAAAATAAATTAGATAATATTTAATTAATAAGAAACGTATAAGGTGCAGATAGAATAAAACTTTTTGATGTGATTAATAATGTGATATTGGCATCACATGCCTCCTCTGAATAGAATGTTTTATAACTGCATAATTTACGTGAATTAAATCCCCCCCTCCTAGATTTCATTTTTTTAGTTCGTTGAATTGTGCTTATTTTGTGCTCAATTGTGCCTGTGCTTGATTTAATTGTACTCTTTTGCAATGGCAAAAAAAATGAGAACAAATCCGTGGGCCAAGTTGACGGGTAACATATACGCGTTTTCTTTCCAATTTTTTTTTTACTTTATTCAATTGTTTTCATTTTGTACTCAATTGTGTCGATGATGATTTGGATTGTGCTCATTTGCTTATAGAGAAAAAATGAAGACAAATCTGATAGGGGAAGTAAATTTGTTCTTAGTTCATTAAGTTGTGCTCTTGTTGTAGTCAACTGTACCAGTGTTTATTTCAATTGTGCGCATTTGTTCACAGTGAAAAATTTAAACAAAGCCAGGAGGAGTGGTAACTTGCTGGTCTCCGCTTTAGAGTTATCCATTTTTTCTTAGTCTATTGAACTGCGTTAGTTTTATGCTCAAGTGTGCATGCGTTTGTTTTAATTTTGCTAATTTGCTTGTAGCGAATTAATTAAAACAAATCCGGGAGATGGGCAAGTTCGAAACCCGCTTTTTTTAAATTTTTTAATTTTTTCTAGTGCATTGAATTGTGCTCGTTTTGTACTTAATTGTGTTGGTGTTTGTTTTAGTTGTGCTCATTTGCTTATAGTGAAAACAATGAACGCAAATACGGTAGGAAGTTAATGGATAATTCTGTTTTTTAGTTTTCGATTTTTTCTTGGTCCAATGAATGGTGCTCGTTTTGTGTTCAATCGTTCCGATGTTTGTTTCAGTTGTGCTTATTTGCTTATAGCAAAAAAAATGAACGCAAATCCGGGAGGAAGTAGACCACTAGCTTCCTGCTTTCTTGCGTTTTTCAATTTTTTCTTATTCCATTCAATTGTGCACGATTGTACTGCTATTTGTTTCAGTTGTGCTTGATTTCTTAAACCGAAAAATGTGAAAAACAAATCGGAGGTTGAGGGGCAATTAAATCGTCAGTCTCCGTTATTTTTGAGTGTTTTAATTTATTTCCGCTATAAATAAATTAAAACAAATGCCGACATCATTGAGCACAAAACGAGCACAATTCGGTGGATTAAGAAAAAATTGAAAATAAAAACAACCGCCCTAACCGTCAACTTTATCTTTATATTTTTTCACAATAAGCAATTGAGAAGCGCAGATAAATCTGATGATTTTTATAAACAACTACAGGTGGTGGTTGTGAAATATCTGCAACTAATGGTGACTGTGAGAAAAGATATATTGGAATAATATTAAATCGGCAAATGTTCAAGTGCTGGGAGAACTTGGCAACTACAGGCTGCTTACCTCCTCCACAACCACTGAAATAGGATATATAATTGTAAATCAAGAAGAAATTTGTTAAAAGCATATGTGTGGAGTACAGCACAGTATGTCTAGGAATTACGGGTAGTAGGAGAAGCAGACAGAAAAACGGTAGCAACCTTTTGATATGTTGTGTTTCAGATGTATGAGGATGATAGCATGGATAGACAAAGTTAATAACGAAAAGTTTATAGAAATAGTAGGGGAATAAAGATATCTGTGGAAAAAAATTGGAGAAATATAATGACAGAATACGTTTTAAAGCATTTTTGGGGAATAGAATGGGATATATTACAAACAGAGATAGGAAAAAGGAGATAGTTGTAGACCTAGATCAGATAGTAATAGATGCAGACTGTGCAAATTTCGGGAAAATGTGTAGGTTAGTTCAGAATAGAAAATAATGAGGGTGCGCGTCTATTCAGTTCCAGGACAAGACCTAATGATGAAGATGAAGCAATTGAGCACATTTGAAATATAGATCGGCACAATTGGACACAAACCTAGCACAATTCAATGGACTAAGAAAAAATCGAAAACTTAAAGCGGCTAATTTGACTCACACTAGTGGCGTTAGTTTTAAGAAAAACTCTATTATTGTTTACGGCAATATTAATACATTACACAGCTTACTCATTTATCACATACAAGTTGATAATATTATATTTATTAATTATAGTGCTGTTAAGAGTTGTAGGTTCCAGCCACGTACGTAGAATACTTAGATTTGTGAAAGCAAAACATG
This sequence comes from Platerodrilus igneus, assembly GCA_036346225.1. Lineage (NCBI taxonomy): Eukaryota > Metazoa > Arthropoda > Insecta > Coleoptera > Lycidae > Platerodrilus > Platerodrilus igneus. Next base: position 477,353 of record JARFIW010001467.1, on the reverse strand, counting down.
CTGTGATGTATTTTAACCGTCGCGTCGCATTTCATTCGTTTTATGCTTTTTAATATTTTCTTTGGATTTTACTCTCCGTTGACATATGCTTATAATATCATACAGTAATCTTTATACTGCTAACAAATCAGTACAGAAATGACGTGTTTAAGTTAAAACCTCGTTCACAAAGTTTAGTAGAATATAAATTTATTTCTAGACCAATTGTACCAAAATAGAATCAGCTGTTTAACCGCGGTCGTTTTTCACGTTGTGCGGTAATTATTAATGCAGCTACAGAAAAGTTTTTTCAGTTTAGTTCGGATAGTGTTCCCCATTTTGTTGTATTTTAAGAGCTAGAGTATTGAACGTGCTTAATCTGGGATATCCTAATTTTAAGGTCTTGTCACCCAAGAGGTGCTCCAATAATATTGGAGCACTACTCTTGTGATTAGTTGCGCTAAGCAACATTGCTAGAACAATTCGTTTCTACTAAAGTTGAAAAGCAAGCTTGTAATAAAAAGTCGCCTTAAATTTGGATTTATTACATTACCGATTGACTTCTTTTGTTATAACTATCGTAAACGGTAAACAATATTTTGTTAGCTCCTAAACGCTACCAAAAACTGATAGAACTTAGAAATGTCCTACGAGATAATTTCAATACCTTGTAATTTTCCTGTCGTTAATAATATATTAGTTTTTTATGTATCATGTGCAAGATACTCTTATGAAACCGCAAACTAAATTGAGTTTTAAAAACAATACAGTTTATTAAATTTTACTGTATCAAGCTGTACTCGTTATAAATTGCACGTCACAGCGATGTTAGATTTAACTGAGGGGTAAACCGCAGAAACAAATCTTGTACACGAGTCAGCAAATCAACAGCAAATTATAGTAATTTAAGTAAATTAGAGCAAATCAAAGCAAATCATTGTATAAAGGAACATATCTTGTACAAGATTTTGCTAGCAGTTTTTACCCTTCGGATTCAACTTTCGAGAATCACAAAAATATAATCTATTAATCAGTTACAGACACGTATATAAAAGCAAAATATCACCCACTGACTATCACGAAATCTCAGAAACTATAAAGCCTTCAAACTTGGAATTTAACAGGTAGATTCTTTGTAGATGTAGGCATTCAATCAGAAAGGATATTACGTAAATCTACCCCTGAAGGGGGTGAAATTGGGCTGGAAGGTTGTATTAAAATCCAATGTTTTAGAACTAGAGACATTAAAATCGGCATTTTGGTTGATAGTTTTAAATAATGAAACACCTGTATAAGCATTTGTTGATAAACTACCTTTATTGGTGTAACAGAATTGAAGTTTGTATGGGAAAATTTTATTTACTGATAGAAATATTGTTTACTGAGAGTTTGTAACATATAAATTTTCGGTAAAATTTGGTTATAAACCTTAGCGCGGTGTAGCTGTTATTTTAGTAGTTATCTAACAACATTTACATAATTCATTCAGTTATTATTACATATTTAATAATCAATAAACTCACAAAGCACATTTTAATCCTAATTACAAGTAAAATATACAAACTACATATTCCTTTTGATAACATTTATATATACAAACTTGTAACGTGTTCCTACATCGTAAAGTATCTAAGATTTTAAAATCGTTCCGACGATTGGCGATCGTTTATCACTTTTCGTTTAGTAGTTAAACTGAAAGGTCGCCCCGTGTTGGAAATGCTCAACATGTGCAGGAAAACCAAGTTTTCCTGGCGACGACGTCGTAATCGACGAGCAGTCTGTTGAAGTTGTCCATGACAACTATGTTAATAATGTAGTGTACAAATCCCTTAGCGAACGTGCAACTTTTAACCTACTACTTTTAACGTACAACTTTAATAACGTACAACTGTAATCCCGTATAATTCTGATCCCGTATAATTCTGAACGTAAGGCTTGGATGCCGTGTAATTTTATAATCAAGAAATATGAAACTTTGATACCGAAATAAGGATGGTTTTGTAGGGTTTGGAGGAGACTTCACTTTAATTTATGGAACTCGTTTAGCAGGCAAAGCCGTAAACTACTGTGTTCCACATGTGACGGATGTTGCTTGTAACCAGCACGTTCTACTGATGCACAGGTCGATTCAAGGTTGCAGGTCATTGCCGCGGTCGGTAAGAATGTATTTGTTATAACATAAGGCGGACGTTACAAAGTCCACTGCGTATATTGTGCATGCAATAATATGCTTTTGAAATTTGTTTTACATTACGTTGCTTTATGCAACTTAATATCACTTGTCTAAATGTTTTGTGAATTGAATTTAAAAATCCTTTTGTAACGTATAAAGTCCAATAAGTACCGTAACCTATATGTCTTATTAATAGCGTGTTCAAATTATATTTCATATCCCACCGATTGTACAGGGGTGGATATACCACCTCAGTTATCTTGTTTTGACAAATTGAAGTATTAATATGTTAAATTATAACACTTGAAAGCTATATTATGTAAATTGGAATTTAAAGTAATCTGATTATTGTTGATTTTTGCCAAACGTTTATTAAGCAATATTTGAACACTGCGAGGTCGCGTAGCGCTACAAGACTAATTTATAAAATATAAAATGTCAATAATTAAATTTCTCACTTACAATTCATTTTCATAAGAATTAAAATTTTTTAACAATGTTATGTATCATGATGTTAATTACTTTGCTTTAAAGAGAATACAGAATTATTTTATTGGACTTCAGTTCATTTTTCAATAATATTAAATTCTCCCAAAAATTGGTACGGTGTTTACAAAGTAAACTTATCCGAAAAAGTATCCAGATAGTAGACACAATTGAAATTAATTTAAAGATACTATATTCATATTGATCCGTAATATATATATATATATATATATATATATATATATATATATAGGGTGTCTATGTTGGTAGAAACTATGTTCAGAGTCACCCCACTCAACATTAGATGTTTGAAAAAGACCAGCAGATGTAAGTATGATATGTATGACTATCAAACTTTGTATTCAAAGTGGTTTATGGTAATATAGGTTTCCAAATTTTCCTTTAAGCAAATTCATTTAGTTACTTGCTTTATAAAAAATTTAGGTGGCGTCCTTTATTCTGTTTTTTTCAATTCAAATATACCCACTGACCCAATCTCATGCAACCGTGGGCCAGAAAACCCAGCTAGTTCAATGTCTTTAGAGTGTTATTTAACTATAAGCCAATTTCCATCCAAACTTTACCCTGGGCTTAATACAAATAGATAAGAATTCTCGATAGGTAATGTTAATCTACCACAATTTGCTGTGGTATAGATTGACAGAAAAAATATACATAATACTGCCGCCCAACGTCTGGGACATGATCGAATTTTGGTTGGAATTAGATAATACTCCCGCTCAACGTCTGGAGTGTGATCGAATTTTAGTTGGAATTATATAATACTAGCATTCAGAACGTAGGTGACATTTTGATTGTCTCAACTTACTTGTTCAATAGTGATTCCCTCATTTGATTTAAAGATTTTATGTCCTACCGATTTATGTAACGTTTAAATTTAATGAAGTTAGGTCTCTCAATAGTAATTTTCTGTAGCATTTTTTTCAATTTTTAATTTGATTCAGTTAGTGATTGACTGTTGTTGAGTGAGAGCATATATTTACAAAATAATTTTTGAGTCTATAAATTTTTATAATGGCAGAGAGGTATCAGATTGTACATTTACTTAAGGACGAGTTAGATTATGAATTGAATATTAGGGGTATAGAAAATACTAGACCAGTAGTTGACAAAAGAAAAATATTAGCTCGACTATTAGCCAAAGAATCTGTTAAACCAGAATGTTAAACGACATCACCGAACATGATAGTTACCCTTTGTCGAATGTAAATCACATTTTAAACATGCTTAGAGGCGCAAATTATATCTCTAGCCTAGATTTAAGAAAAAGTGTTTGGCAAATCCCTCTTTCAGACGATTCTAAGGATAAGACGGCATTTAGTATTGTGTCTAAAGGACAGTATCGATTCACCCGAGTACCGTTTGGCTTACGTAATAGTGCTCAGACTCAACAAAGGCTTGTTGATAGTATTTTTGGAGCTCGTTATGAACCCTTTGTGTTCTGTTATTTGGACGATATGATATTGACGTCATCTACATTTGAAGAACATTTGAAACTTCTCGAAAACGTTAGGGAACGTCTCAAAGCAGCTAATTTGACGATAAATTTAAATAAATGCGAATTTTTTAAGAGATCTTTAAAATTTCTAGGATATATAGTAGGCTCTAATTCCCTCCGTACTGACCCTGATAAAGTATCAGTCATGACAAATTTTCCTCGTCTGAAGAATACCACTGAGGTGAAAAGATTTCTTGGTATGTGTGGATGGTATCGGCGGTTTATTCAAAATTTTTCTTTGTTGGTATCGCCTATTAATGATTTGGTTAAGAAAAAGAAAAAAGGAGAAAGTATTGTTTGGAACTCTCATGCTGAATCAGCATTTCTGCAAATAAAGCAAGCTTTAGTTTCAGCTCCCTTATTGTCGCAACCTGATTATACGGCTAAGTTTATTATAGAATGGGACACTAGTTTTACTGTTAGTTTATCGTTTGAGAATTGCTTTTGTGCAAAAGCACGTTTTGTTTTGATAGCAACTTTTTTTATGAATATCGGCATTGCAACGCAACATGTTTGATTATTTAAGTCTAAACGAGACTTGTGGTAAGTTTGTCGTTTTTGCAGTTTTGGCATCATTAATTGAGGTTAATTATGATGTAATTTTTTGTTTATAAGTCTAGGTGAGGCTCATAGAGGAGTCTGTCATGTTAGCAAGTTTATGCGTTGTGAAGCACATTAGTTTGTTCCGACAGTTTGTTTAGAAGTGAAACAAGAGTGTTCCAAATTAAAGGTTTGTTGTTAGCCATGATGATGGTTAGTTCTATAGAAAATTTGCTTTATATAAAGTCTGGAGAATAAATAAAGTTCTGTCAAGTGCGAGTGAAAAGTTTACTGCTAAACTTGCACCTAAGTTTGTGTTGTGTACGATTCGAAAACGGATCTCGAATCTAGTATACGAGTTATATAATATAGATGGTTCGAAAGCAGGCAAATGGCATGTGAAGGATCTCAAGCCCTATTCTGCTTTAGAAGATGATAGTGATGATGAAGATCACCTATCAAAAAATTAAGTTATGTTACAATTATTAGTTGTTTAAGAAATTGGTTGTAGTGTGATTAACTGGTTTGTTAGTCATTAAACCTTAGTTGTATTAGGTCATATTTTTTGTTTATGAATAAAAAAGTTGCATGTTTGCGAAAACAGTTTTAAAGATTAGTACATTACATAGTTTTAGGTCTGGAATTAGTATTGTTAAGTAAACGTGTTACGTTTGCATTTTTTTGTTTGTTCCTTTGAAGGATCATGTAGGTGTCCTTGCAAAGAAGTGGTTTTATGAGCAATGATTGCTTATGACCAGTATAGAGATTGGAAATAGGCCAACCTTAATTACTTGACCCAGAGTATATGTGATTTGTTTTAGCTGCTCTTGGTCAATTGTAAGGTCTATGAGATACTCTTTTTGTTATTTTGTAATACTTGGTAGTGTGGCTACTAAGTTCGAACAGTAGTTAGCTACGCATGTCGTGTGTAACGTATGGTTGTATTTAGAGGTTGACATTTGTCATAAGTTATGGTTCGTATGTGTTTATACGCATGTTAGGAAATATGCGAATGGTCAACGAGTTTGGTCTGTAAAGATATCATTTAAAAGATATCATTTAAGAGATATATTTAGATATCTGCGTTTACTCCACAGGTTTAAATAGAGTATTCTATTAGTGTAGATATGTAAATTTATTAATAAGTTAGTTTAGCATAGGAATGTGTATACATATGTGTCATAATGAAGTGTTTTGAGTTATTTCGGATTCTGACATATTGTTTTTTTATTGATCAATTCGTTTAGTCCTAAATCCCTGTTATACACCTAGTGAGTGATAGACTTCCCGATCTGACCCTCTTATTAATTATGTTTATACCGATTGTGACTTCCCGGATGTGACCCTCTTAACGCGTATGGTACGCGCAGTTACCACACTCACTTAATTTCATCTTAGCTTATTGGTAAGTGGCTTTGAGAAAAAAGGATTTGATCAATAGCTTCATGTTTATGTTCATTCACTAAGTTAGTTGTATAGTTAGTCGTTAGAAAATATTTTTTTGATAGAGATTTATAAGGAATAATTCTTCGTCTCTAATATTTTAAGTTTTATTTCCTCGAATTTTTCCTCTTGCAAAGGGGCTGTGTAACATATAAATTTTTGTTAAAATTTGGTTATAAACCTTAGCGCGGTGTAGCTGTTATTTTAGTAGTTATCTAACAACATTTACATAATTCATTCAGTTATTATTACATATTTAATAATCAATCAAGTTTTCCTGGCGACGACGTCGTAATCGACGAGCAGTCTGTTGAAGTTGTCCATGACAACTATATTAATAATGTAGTGTACAAATCCCTTAGCGAACGTGCAACTTTTAACCTACTACTTTTAACGTACAACTTTAATAACGTACAACTGTAATCCCGTATAATTCTGATCCCGTATAATTCTGAACGTAAGGCTTGGATGCCGTGTAATTTTATAATCAAGAAATATGAAACTTTGATACCGAAATAAGGATGGTTTTGTAGGGTTTGGAGGAGACTTCACTTTAATTTATGGAACTCGTTTAGCAGGCAAAGCCGTAAACTACTGTGTTCCACATGTGACGGATGTTGCTTGTAACCAGCACGTTCTACTGATGCACAGGTCGATTCAAGGTTGCAGGTCATTGCCGCGGTCGGTAAGAATGTATTTGTTATAACATAAGGCGGACGTTACAAAGTCCACTGCGTATATTGTGCATGCAATAATATGCTTTTGAAATTTGTTTTACATTACGTTGCTTTATGCAACTTAATATCACTTGTCTAAATGTTTTGTGAATTGAATTTAAAAATCCCTTTGTAACGTATAAAGTCCAATAAGTACCGTAACCTATATTTCTTATTAATAGCGTGTTCAAATTATATTTCATATGCATATGTACAGGGGTGGATATACCACCTCAGTTATCTTGTTTTGACAAATTGACGTATTAATATGTAAAATTATAACACTTGAAAGCTATATTATGTAAATTGGAATTTAAAGTAATCTGATTATTGTTGATTTTTGCCAAACGTTTATTAAGCAATATTTAAACACTGCGAGGTCGCGTAGCGCTACAAGACTAATTTATAAAATATAAAATGTCAATAATTAAATTTCTCACTTACAATTCAATTTCATAAGAATTAAAATTTTTTAACAATGTTATTTATCATTATGTTAATTATTTTGCGTTAAAGAGAATACAGAATTATTTTATTAGACTTCAGTTCATTTTTCAATAATATTAAATTCTCCCAAAAATTGGTACGGTGTTTACAAAGTAAACTTATCCGAAAAAGTATTCAGATAGTAGACACAATTGAAATTAATTTAAAGATACTATATTTATATTGATCCGTAATATATATATATATATATATATATATATATATATATATAGGGTGTCTATGTTGGTAGAAACTATGTTTCAGTGTCACCCCACTCAACATTAGATGTTTGAAGAAGACCAGCAGATGTAAGTATGATATGTATGACTATCAAACTTTGTATTCAAAGTGGTTTATGGTAATATAGGTTTCCAAATTTTCCTTTAAGCAAATTCATTAGTTACTTGCTTTATAAAAAATTTAGGTGGCGTCCTTTATTCTGTTTTTTTCAATTCAAATATACCCACTGACCCAATCTCATGCAAAGGTGGGCCAGGAAACCCAGCTGGTTCAATGTCTTTAGAGTGTTCTTTAACTATAAGCCAATTTCCATCCAAACCTTACCCTGGGCTTTATACAAATAGATAAGAATTCTCGATAGGTAATGTTAATCTACCACAATTTGCTGTGGTATAGATTGACAGAAAAAATATACATAATAAGTTTTTTAAAAAATAAAAGCCGTTCACAAAAGCAAACGATATTTTATGAATATAATCAAAATCAAAAAATGACAGTCAAATCCGAGGGGTAATTCACAACCGGCAATCTATGTACAGTACTAGCAGTAATTAGTGGTTTTTATCAGTACAGGCAATAACTTAGTAGTATTAGCAGTATTTTGGCATTAGTGGGCAGTAACCAGCAGTATCAAGCAATAAATGGCAGTACAGGACTGATTTGAAGTTTTTGGACAAATCTTTACTTGGAAAAAGTCAAACCTTGTAATGTGTTCGTTTTCATTCTGTTTAAAATAGTGAGCTGTTTGGTTCATTATTCGTAAAGTAGCTGATAATACTTCTTTTCAGACCCGATTGTTTTAGTTAATTATTGAGTAAAAAGTGCTTAAAAACGGTATTTATCATATCCTTAAAAGCCATAATATACTTGTATAAAGTAAGAAAAAAATTTACAATTCAGGGGCACAGTAGCGCCCAAGCCAAGTTTGGGTACGTAGTGACACGAACATGTTACAGGTGAGTGATTTTTAACATTCTATAATTTCCAAACCACTTGGGCTAGAAACTTCAAACTTGCAGGGTCACTAGAGATCCACAAAACAACTATCTGGCAAAAATGTCAGTAACCCTAACCCCTTTGACCTTAGGCGTCCTAAATGTAGGGACTTTTGGCACTCTCTCACTGACTGACTTACTGATTAACTCATCAAAAATCAAGGGCACTTCCCGAGAAGCTACGAATATGAAATTTTATACTCGGTTGGAGTTTGATATGCTTTGTTACCTTAACTGTTTGAAGTGGAGTAACTCTGCATTGGTTTGCATCTACCGTAATTAAGTGCTTCTTAAAAACGTTAATCTAAATGCTTTTTATGTTATTCTCAATTTATACAAGCTTAACAAGTTCAATAAATACGTATTAAACCGTCCTATAAAATTACCCTAGCATTTTGTATAATAGGAATACGTGGAAAATATCCTACACCGCGTTTATAAATTTTTTGAAATAATGCTATTGTTAAAACCACTTTTAAAGGCCAGAAGCTAGCCTTATCAATTCCTTGTAACACATTCGTTCAGTTGCTTGTTATTTGCAATAGCTTATTCTACGAAACATATTCAAAACAATTGTTTTGTACAAATATAAAATACTTTAATGGGTTGGGTAACTGCTCGTAAACTGTGAAATCCTATTTTGTTATCTGCGCGGGTTCGATCGCTCGAGTTTTATGGGTAATAAAATCGGTCTTCTAATTAATTCATTTCTGGTATCTCCGTAGCGTGGATCGATAATAATACAAACCTCCATTTATTTTTAAAAGTCAGACAACTGGCTTTTTTGGCAGAATGCAAGATTGCTCGCTTAGATGTTTTTAAATCTACCTTGCATTCCCATGCAAATGAAATTTAATGGAATGAATTATCGTAATTTGCCTTTTTTATTGCTTGCATTCTAGGAATATTTCGTAGTTCTTGTCTGAAATATATTTCTACATCCTTTCGCAAAACATTTTACACCAATTTCGGTGGAAATGGTTTTTCGTTACTTACCCCCATCGTTTTCAAAGTTGTATAAATACAAGTTGAACTTTAGAAAGGCTCTCCGACTTACTCGACTCTTCTTTTATGTATCCGATTCTAATTCTATACTACGGCCTTTGAGCGTTGTAAAGCGCAATTTTAAAAATGCGCTTTTGTACCTAGTGCTAGTATAGTTAAGTTGGTTGATTTAGCACTCAGTCGTAGACAGTGCAACCTGCATTTTCTCATCCAAAAGTCGTACCAAAAAGAAGCCGATAGCTTAAGGTACAGTTTTTCTCTTTGCTCTACCTGTGTTGCTGTTTTGGAAGATATACACTTTTTTTTTGTTGATTTCGCAATAAATTACGACTGTACGTTACAAAATACACACTTGCAATGCACAAACAACTATGCAATTATTCTTAAAGCTTGCGTTAGAGCACTTTTTACTGTTTTCTTTCTATGTACATAAATGTTTCGTCAACAACTTGCTAGTTAGTACTTGATTACATTATTTAAAATTTAATGTTACGTTCTTAAATCTTACGAGGTGCACTTCCCAAAACAGGTAAAAATTATTATAGATATATATTTTGTGTAATTTCTTCTTGTACATATTTAGGTCTGGAAGTATTTCTGCATGTATATATGTACCTCTTATTTAGATAATAAAATTTTATTCTCGATATTTTCAAATATTTAGGTTTATACTGAGCTATATGTAAATTGACGCTTTGTTTACGTCACGTTATAACAAACGATTACGTAAATGTGTGTTTTTGACGTTTGTAAATATTTTTCTGGGGCTGTATGTTCGTAATATAACTTTTAACAGAGGTTTCCGATTTCTCTTTTTATATCACCCACCCCACACTACAACATTTTTGGGCTAGCCCAACATCCAATTTTTTTTCTGTCCCTGTTTTGTTGCGGTATTCGGTGTAGGCGATTTTCTCTACTTACTTTACTGCTTTTTTTGTCTGCATGGATTACCATAACAGCTTATAATGTAAAATTCAAATAATTGAGACCTTTACACTTTAAACCTCCCTCCCCTTTCAAAATAATGTTCTGAATGAGGTGTGGAGCCTAACGGAACTTCTAAAACGATAAAATTTTGTACACAGCTACACAGAAACGCTTATGGCAGCAAAATTACAATTTTTTTTTCATTTTAACGACTTCGCTCGAAAACTTTAAAGGCCCAAATAGAATAGGTATGATTAAAAGTTCATTCTTAATAGAGAGAATGATAAAATTTGACACGCTTCGGTTGGTTCATTACAGAAAAATTGAGAAACTTGTTATTTTTTACTTGAACTCCCGCCCCCTAAAACCTAAAAGGCCAGTTAAGATATAGCCGGTGAATAAGGAACTAAAATTATGAAATTTTTTACACAGCCCATTACAGGAATATTTTTAAAAATAATTTGTTACGTTACTCGCCCTAATTAGGTTGCATGTCTAAAGGTAGTTCTCGGATACGTTTATAATGAAATTTTGCACACAAGCAGGGTCAGATATGTATAACGTAACATTAACGCTGCTTTATACCCGTACTTTATGATTTCGTGACAACGTTCTGTACCGTAATTTGTAAACAGTCCCTAAACTGGAAATGTCAAACACTGGGCTAGCAAATAAGAAACTAGCCGTTGAAGGACTAGAATGGTCCAAGAGTCTAAAAGAAGTCTAGGAAGTAGTTAACCAGAAAGCGTTCTGGGTAACCTTTGAGGAGTTTCCAGGTAGGGTTAAGAGACTGGATGACGAGAACCGCGTGTAAACGGTGGGGAGGAGGACGATTGGAAAAAATAGACTTGACATGATATTTGAGCATGATCACAGCTTGGAGAACAAAAAAAAAATACCTATAATGTTTATATGTACGCCGAACCCCACAGTAAATCAATCACTACCCCACCTAAAACGCGTGGAATACCAGGTATTAAATCAAAACTTTAAACATCGGGGCTAATAAATAACAAACTAAATCAGAAACCCTAATTAACTTAAACCAACCAATAAACCAACTAAACTAAGAAACTAAACCAGAGTAAAACCAAGCATCCCCAGGACTTAAAAGTGATAGTGATTATGACTCCTCACGACGTTTAGTGCATCCACTAGAACTATAGTAGTACATACCAACCTCCCTTTAAACGTAAGAAATAAATAGGTATAGGCAGACGACCAGATCTTCGGATACTGGAGAAATTTATATTCGAAATATGTATAAATATTGTGGAGGCTGTAGTTGCATCATTTTAATTTGTATTAATTAGTAGATTTTGCAGTAATCTTGAACGAGCACGTTTTAGTGTGATGGCGCTAGGCGACATAATGCTTATGCGAGTACATCTGATAATTTTGGTGGTGTTTTTTTGAAAGAAATGTACGTTTTATTATGGTATCTCTAACAAATGATTTTTATTTTAGCAAAGTATTAGTTTTAGCTTTGCATGGCTTAAAGAAGATACAGCTTAAAGTCGAAGTTGTTTATAGTGTTTGCAGAATAATTATTTATACATCGATAAAAATACATGCTTTGGTTTTGTGCTTTAAAATGAAAACCTGTTTTTAAGGCATCTTTCAAGAGTAATCATTTACATACACGGCTGAAATGAATTAATTTTTAAAATTGGGAATTTAAGTTTATACAGAGTGGAAAAATTAAATATAAGAAAATTTTACTTTTCTCTGTTTTCTTTTCTTTGGGTGGTTTTTACTATAGAATTTGGCGTTAAATGACCTTTTGTGACCTCATTATCACATCAATGTATTTATATATATATATATATATATATATATATATATATATACAGTGTGTACAGTATAAAATGCAGTACATGGGGATCTTGGAAACTGTAGGAGATACGACCTTAGTTAAATGGGACAAAAGTTGCATAATCATGAGGGTATCTCAGATCGGTTTTAAAATTTCAAAAAATTTTCATAGGTTACTAGATAGAAGCAAAAAACACAAAATTGACGATTTCTTTATTTGCTTGTAGTTAGTCTACTAATTGAAATAGAATGTTATTACGCTTCACATTTTCAACTTAGATTTTGTCTAGGGCATCTAGATTTTGCGTGACGATGTTCAACTGTTTATCTTTAAATAGCCGCCATATTGAATTTTTACATTTTTGAAATGCTGACAAAAAACCCTTTCCAAAGAGGTATAGCAAGGCTATGTTTGATTGAATCAAAACACTAAAAATCACATAATTATGTTTTGGTCGTAGTAGGCTTTAATTTCCATTATGACAAAGAGAAACAATTGCTCTAAAAATTTTAAACTCAATTTTTAGTGGTAATAAAAACAGTAAAAAACGTAGAAAATTGAAAATAAATCTGTATTAATCAGAACTTACATAACTATGCATTAACAAAGAATAAATACAAACTAGCATCTATTCAATACAAAATATTATTTAAGCTGTTTTTAGTTGTCATTCATGTTCAGACAATTGAAAATTAACAATCAAGGAAAAAAATATAACAATAGTCAGCCACATGAATTCATTATTTATTTTAAATGTTCAAATAACCCCCCATTTTGTTGAACACACAACCGACACCTTTTATAAACATCTTTACAAGACCGTCTTATCATAGTTGGAGTTATTTTATTTACGGCCTCTTGGACTGCTTGTTGTAATTGGCCTACATTATCATACGTTTTTGAGTACACACAACTTTTTAAATGGCCCCATATTAAGAAATCTAGAGGAGTTAAATCCGGTGATCTCGTCGACCACTTAATTGGTCCCCGATTTCCAATCCAGTTTTCATTATACTCAGAATTAAAAAAATTTCTAATAATCAGAGCATTGTGGGGTGGAGCGCCATCATTTTGAAAAATCATATTTTGCAAAGTAGCGAGTGGAAGCTCCATTAGTCTATCTGTCACATTTCCCTGCAATAAATCTAAGTATCTCGAAGAGTTTAAATTTGCATCATAAAAAAACATACCTATAATGTACCTTCCAATAATCCCAATCCAGACGTTGAATCCCCATTTAACTTGATGTCTAACTTGGCGGTTCAAATGTGGAGTTTCATCTGACCAAAAAATTGTATTTTTGCGGTTGAACATACCACAATTCGTAAATCGACATTCGTCAGACCAAAAAAAATGTATATGCAAAATTTGAATTTTTGTTGCACTTTCTGATGTACCAAGCACAAAATTCCATTCTTCGAATTTGATCTTCAGTACGCAATCCCTGACATGGTCGTTCATGATATGGATGGTACTTGAAACGTTTTAAAATAGCTCTTGCCGTAGAATGAGCAACACCTGTTATATTCTGAATTTGTCTAAGAGAAGTACGAGGATTTTCGACAACTGTTTGTAAAACGCTGTTTTCATTATCTTTTTTAATTTGCCTATTTCTCTTAGACAAGCCAAAACTACCATAATTTATTAAATTATTTTGTAATCTCCGAAACATACATCTGTTTGGTTGATGTTTTTCTGGGTATTTATTTAATTACAATTCAGCGGCTTTAACATCAATCCTTCCAGAAAGAATAAAACATTCTAACATTTGATATTTATCACGGTTAGTAAAGCGATCCATTTCAAGCGCAAATGCTTTGCTTAAATTTCTATGTAAGTTAATTAACTGTTTTTTTAAACTGCACTACTTGAAACATAAAATAAAGGACAAACTTTGACGTTTCTCAGATGTTGAGCAATTGTTTCTCTTTGTCATAATGGAAGTTAAAGCCTACTACGACCAAAACATAATTATGTGATTTTTAGTGTTTTGATTCAATCAAACATAGCCATGTTATACCTCTTTGGAAAGGGTTTTTGTCAGCATTTCAAAAATGTAAAAATTCAATATGGCGGCTAGTTAAAAATAAAAAGTTGAACATCGTCACGCAAAATCTAGATGCCCTAGACAAAATCTAAGTTGAAAATGTGAAGCGTAATAACATTCTATTTCAATTAGTAAACTAACTACGAGCAAATAAAGAAATCGTCAATTTTGTGTTTTTTGCCTTTATCTAGTAACCTATGAAAAATTTTTGAAATTTGAAAACCGATCTGAGATACCCTCATGATTATGCAACTTTTGTCCGATTTAACCAAGATCGTATCTCCTACAGTTTCCAAGATCCCCATGTACTGCATTTTATACTGTACTGTATATATCCTGTAAAATCTTATTAAGCGTTTAATTACAAAGTTAAATATTTTGAATCTATTCTGTGTTGATAACGTGTTAAACCTAGGGTTTTATTATTCCAAAGTAGGGAAATTTGCTTTGATTGTCAAAGACTAAAAATTTTTGCATTATGGTTCCGCTCAAATAAGTTTATGCACCTATACGCTTGAATAAATTATGAACATATGAATTGAAAATACGTTTATTGTGTTAGCATAAAACGGGAGTTTGGGATCAACAAAGGTTAAAAATGCTTGCCAAATGTGTTTGTTTTAAGGTGGAGAAATGTTGGTCATCAATACAGTTACTTCGAAAATACTATTATCACGTTAAAACGTGGTATCCTGTTATAAAATAGATGTTTACGAACACAGATTGCGAACAGTGGGAATTGTCCACCTGCTATCTTTTTACGGTATTAGTAATCGAAATAGTACATTTCTATGGTTTTATACAGTATGTAGGCCACCCGTCATACACTTAACTATAAAATTCTGCAAGTTGGGTTGCAGATATGCCTAACAGATTGAACAGACGATATTTCCATATTACTAGGCAGGGTTTTTACGCAAACATGCTTCGTGGAATTCTTCATGTTATACTGAGGCCATTCGCTTTCCTATTTGCGCTTATTTGCAGGTGGTGATTTGAGAATACTTTGCAGGTGGTTGTTTGTTCAATGGACAAATATTTTTGGGTGGCTTATCACTACCTATGTATACAAGTTTGGCTGTAGAGTAGAGAATTCTATGCAGCGTTCTTTCACACAAAAAGACCAGAAAAGTCGTGATTTTACTTAAGGTGCTCCCCTTTAAAAAACATTGTTTTGCTTGGGTTCTATTTTATTCATACCTCTAAGAATTAGTAAACCGATTTTCCGTATTTTTTTTCTTTTAAATCATTTATCAAAGGTTAAATTAAGAGTCAGCGTAATAATCTTAAATTTTTGTCGTTGCTGTTGGACCTAATTTACAGATAAGAAACGTATTTAATTTTACGATATTTTTGTATAGACAATTGCAAGCCTTCCTGTTCTGTAATTACATCTCCATATAGAAAACAGTGTTCTCTGAAATTAGACCTTTTATCCATCGATTTTGTATGTCTTGCATCTTTTGCTTTTACATCTGTTTCTCCACGGTAAACGCTGCTGCAATCAACTTGGAGTTGTTATACCTTTTCTGGCAAGCAGTATGCACAGAAATCTCGTCTAAACGTTTCAACAAACACTCGTTTTCTCGATTTTCCAACGAAATACTGGATACCCTAGGAGGTTGTATCTCTTTTGCCTATACTATCACCACTTCACCCTCATTTAAACTCCCGCCACAAATAAAACACCAGAGGTTCCGGGCTCCAACATTCTTAAATAAACGAATATATCTGGCCACACTCGGCGTAGTAGTCGACCTTACAAACACTTTAAAACAATCTGGAAGAGCTTAGGGTGTGTGGTCTTTAAAGCTTGAGGAGGGGAGGTACGCACGATGAACCTCGGAATAGTACCTGAAAAATAGAAAGAAATTTCTTAACCTTCTGTAAAAATTCAATTTGTTGGCGACTTCTTAAAATTTTTGTATAGCAACCTCATTCGGTACCACGCTTTCTGGTCTTGGGTCGACTGAAACGCAAAATTGCCCCTCCCGCCCACCCTGTATATTTATTTTTCCTGCCCAAGCTTGTAAATAAAGATAGAAATAGTCTAATTTCTTGCTCAAGTGATTGAGGAAGATCATTTCGGAATCCCTTGAGCCCCCCCACGAGCCAACTGAGAGGGAGGGAAAGCATTTCCAAGCAAATGCTAGATCTTTAGAGACTTGAATGGTATTGAAAATAATGAAATTTTGCTAAAAATCGTTTAACTTGAGAAATTGACCAAACTTTGAAAAAGTGTATCTCCGAAACTATCGGTCCTACAAAAACCGTTCTGGCATCAAATTGTTGCAAATTTTACCTACTTTAAAAACTAAACCACAATCTTTAGATTAGCAACCAGTACTTCCGTGTTAAAATCGACCAAACCTAGAAAAAAATAAAATTTTTAATTTTTGAAAATGACCCGGTCGTTTGACGAGTTCGAAAGCTTGTATTTGACATTGCCTTTACAATACACACAACATCAAAAGACAGAAATACCTGTTTGATGCAGCGTTCAATGTTTAATTTGACTGAACTATAAGAAATTTACCAATCATTTAGTTTTTTATGCATGCTGCTTAAGATTAACTATCAGCTTCATTTAATAAAGCGTTTTCAATTTGTTATAGTTTAATCTTGTTGGCTTTGGTGCTAAGGTTTGTTTAATATAGAATGAGTTCACAATAAGAAAATCGTTTTCTATTCCATTAATTAATGAGTGTTTGGAATAAAGGAAACTATGACAAATCAGTGTGCCGCTTCCTCCGCCGCCTTCTCAATACAAATTTGTATGTACCGTTGATAAGCTTTCTGAATCGTCAACAAAGAACCGACATCCCATACCAGAGAGATTGCAATCACCTGAAAAATCCAAGACTATTCATATCGTTTGTTGTCATTGTATATTTTATTTTAAAGGTATGGATGGACTCGATGTATGATTATTATAACAAAAGTTACCACCTTTCAAAAAGTAATAAGTCTATCGCCACTTATTACCTTCCGACGCAGTAGATTGTGCACCCCGTCGTCACGGTTAGCATCTTGAGAAGAATTTTTATCGGTGTTAGCTTTCTTAGGTCGGTAATTTTTTCCAGTCCAAATTGAAAAAATCAAAGCAGCCGTTTCTTTGCGAACGACTGTCTTAGATGAGCATCGGTTATACATTGCCCGTAACTCATCCCTGAAGTTACGATCTTAGCTTTTTGCTATTTCTGAACGGGTATGTATGTGTATTGTACGCTCCTGCGCGCGCTTGTGTATGATATGACCATTATAATCACCTTATACGATAAACAAGGCATACCGTTTGACTATTCTCATTGCATCCATGGTGGAAGGAGAGATCAATTATGCGTGTTATTGAATTTGTACTCCAAAAAAGAACACATGAAAGAATTTTATTGAGTGAGTACTTCGTAAAAAAATTGTATCTGTTGTTTTTACGTGTGTTGATAATTTTGTGTTTTCCTTTTCAATCTTTACATATTTACACAATATGACACCATACTGTTTTGTAAAAGCTACTGAACTATATTGCAGTATCATATTAGGTGCCCATTTACTAAATAGTACTACATTCTGCACTTACCAGTGTTGTGGGATGGTTATTATTAGATAAGTTAGCATATCTTCATTAAATGAATTAACTGTCAGAGAAACGTGACTGGCAACTTTATTTCCCAATAAACATTACTAATAAGTCTAACTTAATCGGTTTATAGATTACCACTCCAACGTTATGCAAATCTAATAAATATATCCACTAAATGCATTTTAAAAATTTATGTGTGGTACTTTACATCAACCTTCGCGAAGATATACATATTTTGTACATTTAGTTTATTAAGTTTAAGGTTCTGTGAGGGTGGCACTGCTATTTCATCAAACGCATATCTTTACCATGGCTTAATTTATGAGTGTTTCCAAGTCATATTTTTAAATTCATAGGTACTCTGTTATGGTATGGAGAAATAAAGCTTTAATGTATTATTCAAATTTTTGTACCTTATGATATTAATATTAATATTTTACAAAATTGTTTAAGCTTAAAAAGAAAACCATAAAAGAAGTATTCATTACTATGTACATTGTGTATTTGATAGAAATCTGACACTTTCTCTAGGATCATTGTTGAATTCTTTTTAGTATTGAGTTATAAAACGTGTTTCAAAAAGGATGCAACTTTACGATTAAGGAAATAAAAGTAAAGCATAGCTATTATTCCGTTTGCAATTAATAATTAAAATTAACTTTAATCATCGCACAAGAAGTATCTTTTAGATCAATCCCCCTCCTTCGTGTATATAGTATAATCTACGGTTTTATGGAGATTAACCTTAAAGTGCTTTGTGTTGTGGTGTGCCGCGACAGTTGTTGTAAACAGACTGGTGTGATCGTAGCTATGGTGCTATAACGATGTTAACGTTTGAGCTCCGCCAAAGGTCGACAATTTTCGTCCAGCCGCCGCCGCCTTATTTCAAGTTATTACTGGTAAGCACTTGGAGGTTCTGCTTTTATAAACATTGCTCATATTTACACGTCCACCTTCTGTCGTTATCGAAGTTTAACACAAGACATTGAGTCTCTGTGAGCAGGATCTGAATATTGTATCTACAAGCTACTTCAGTAATAACTGCATTATTTGCTAAAAAAACTCGCCGCTCATCAAGTTGTATTGCTTTCTATTCGATTGTAGCCTAGCGGATATTTGCTTTATATATTAAGTTTAGTTCAATAAATGTATCATTTTAAAGTATTTGTTATGTCTTAATAAGGTGCAAGTAGTTAATAATTGTTCGCTTTACATTAATCTTTTGCTTTATTTAAATTGTTTACGGACTTAGATAATTTCGCTTTTGTTCAGTAGTTCAATTATAGCGAGAATTACGATCTCATTTCTAATAAATTTAGTATACTGTGACATATTCTTTTAGACATGTTCGACTATCTGTAGAGCAATCAGAAACAAACACAAAAGGCAAGTCAAAACACTCGGCTCATTCCACATCCCATCTCAGATATCTTTTGTTTTTTAGTTCAGCCACAATGTACCGCCGGTATCAAGTACAACTTACTTTCCAACTTAGTCTGTATTTTCGATCCTACAGGAACATTTAATTAAGGGTTTGTGGTCTTTGAAATTAGACTGGGTTGATCCTCCTCCCCGATTTACTCCTTCGTGAGAAAGATATCTACATGAATTACCACTTCTTCGGGACTTTGCTTTACCACGCTTGCTACTTCTACCACTTCTCTACGTGTGCGAAAGTTTCCGAACGCAGCTACTTTGTCGTTTATTTTCGTTTTCTTACATTTTTGTTTGTTGAGGTTCGCTTAGTCCAAAGTTGCTCCGCTTGATACCCTCTTTTTGCCAAGGCTCGAACTGTTAGCCGCTGCTTTGGCCTCGAAATTATTTACCTTTATTCTCAAAACTTTTGATCCTCAAATTACCTTTGGAAAAAATTTTTGTTGGTCTGATTCTATGGTCGTTCTTTCTTGGATTCATTTCTTACCGTAGCGATAAAAGACATTCGTTGCCAATCAAGTTTTCTATATTCAGGAAAACACTTCTTGCGCTTCTTAGCATCCAATTCCTTCCAGTGAGAATCCTGCCGATGTCGGATCACGTGGTTCGCTGTTTTCCAACTTGTGTCATTGTTCCGTATGGTGGACGGCATCAACTGTCTTTCATCGCTCTTTCAACACTTACAGTCTACTCATTTCGCTTTTTAATTCTTCGGAAGTTCTCATCGAGGAACGTTCTATTGCTTTGACCGCTATCGCATTTCCTTCTAGAATCGAAACAACTTTGGAAAGTCATTATCTTTTCAATTTATCATTCGCATTGTCGCTTGGACTCTCCGCTTTGTTCATAACATACAAAATCTGTTGGCAAAATACACTGGACCTTTATCCTGTTTTAAGCTCCATCGCGCTTTGAAACCTACAATTAAATATACTCAGCACATTCATTTTTCTATTGACTTGAACGCCATCCAGTCCGGATCGGTTCTAAAGAAGACTCTTTACAAATTGCCCCTTTATTGAAGAGGGAATTCTACGGGTTGGTGGTCGCCTATCTCACGCACTTTTATTTTCCGAAAGAAAACGTTCCGCTCTTTCACCGAAGTCGCTTTACTGATTTGTGTATCAATTTTGTTCTTTTAAATACTTTTATCCTGGTGTTCAAATGGTTGATTTTATCCTACGTCAACGCTTTTTAGATTGCTTCAAGTAAACAATTCATTCATCGAGGTTTGAGACAGTGTATGACCTGTTAGAAGACTAATCCTACCGTATCGCGGCTTTCTATGGGCTACCTTCTCCATGACCTGTCACTCAAGCCAAGCTCTACTACCATGTAGCGAGTACGGGGGGCTAATGCGTTGAAAGCATATTTATACCTCTTTATTTTTATACGCTACAACAACGGTCCAAATGGCACGAAACATCTCTGCAGATTCAGATGAATACCTTAGTGCTAACTAAGGCCGATAACGTTTTACCCCATCGATGGTTCTTTGGACGCGTTGTTGCGGTCTATCTGGGAGCTGATGGGTCGTTCGGTTTGTTACTCTCAAAACCACACAAAGCGAGCTGAAGCGCCCTGTCTCTAAGCTCTGTCCTTCGCTGTACTTTTTTAAATCTCTCGTATATATTTTTCGTTTTGGTTTTTGTTCACGTAAATATTTTCAGAGTTTTCTTAAATTATTTTTTTTTTCTTTCCATACCGTTCCATCCTTTGTAATTATTTTCTTTTCAAAAACGCCTTACATTTTGGTGGGCGATGTGTTCCGTTTGCAATTATAAGTTTATAATATAATTATAATTATAGCATAAGATGTAGCTTGTAGGTCAATTTCCTTCCGTCGTATAGATAGTATAAACTTCAAGTACTTTGTGTTGTGTGTGCCACACTGTTGTACGATAAAGTAGTTTAAATAGGCTGGTGTACCGTAGCTATGGTGCTATAAACGTTTGAGTTCCACAAACGGTCGACAGTTTTTGATCCAGCCGCGGTCGCTTTATTTGAAGTTATTACTGGTAAGTACTTGCAGGTTCTACTTTTATAAAATTTGCTCATTTATACTTACACCATCTCCACAATCTGTGGTTATCGAAGTCAACGCGCGCAAAACAATTTTCTTTTAAAAAGTTGCACAATATAGATCGCACATAAGTATTGTCAAAAGTGTCATACACTCTACTTTTGTTTGCATTTAATGATTGTGGAAAAAATAATCCTGCTTTTTTAAGGTCTTCCAACTATTTTGCCAAAAATAGTTCTTTTCTGCTGTCAACTATATTATGCAAAGTACAGCATGTAACAATAACAGTAATAACGAACAAATACGATACATCACAACGTTTTAACAATGTTTGCCACCGACCTTTTAATCTTCCGAATGCTATTTCTACCCTTACCCTGCTTGAAATTATTTAAACGTTAAAGAATTGTTTTTCCGGTGTTAAGCTTTTAGAGAAATACGGCTTCATCAACCAACTCATTAAAGGGTAGACTGGGTCCTCAACAACAACATACGGTACAGTTTTATTTTATACTTATAGGTTTCTTTGTAAATTAATTCAATTAAAATGATTCACATTTATTACAAACACAAAAACTTACTTAATGTAACATAACATTGACATTTCTCTATAAATTGTTCGATTTGCAAACAGCATCATCATATGCAGAGCCCACGTTTTAACACAAATGTTTCTAAACATGTACCTGTGATCCTTACATGTGATTTTCCAATTCTCCACCCCGAAGGTACTACATTGGCCAGGAAGCGAGTTTTTTTTAATTGGAAAATTTGGAATTTTGCCGAACCCTTGCTGTTTCAAGCAAGGTAGGGATCTTTTACCGTGCGTGACAACACTCACACACGGGACCTCCATTTTACCTCTCATTCTAACAAAGGTGTATTTTTGTGAAAAATGCTCGCCTTACATTTTTCAAGCGGACCGTGCCGAGATTCGAATCCGGAACCTTCGGCGTAGTAGTCACACACATACCAACTCCGCCATGAAGCTGCTTTTGTACCTGTGATCCTTACATGTGATTTTCCAATGCTCCACCCGAAGGTACTACATTGGCCAGGAGCGAGTTTCTTTTACCTAGAAAATTTGGAAGTTTGCCGAACCCTTGCTGTTCCAAGCAAGATAGGAATCTTTAACGTGCGTGACAACACTCACACACGGGACCTCCATTTTACCTTTCATCCAAACGAGGGTGTGTTTTTGTGAAAAATACTTGCCTAACATTTTTCAAGCGGACCGTGTCGGTATTCGAACCCGGGACCTTGGGCGTAGTAGTCACACACATACCACTACGCCACGGAGCTGCCTGTACCTGTGATCCGCATGTGCTGCAGATTTATTGATGTCCATCTTTCTCTATTAATAAAATCTCTATAGCCAACGGTTGGTGACAATATAGGGATGTGAGTACCATCTATAGAGCTAATAATACGTGGAATTTTGACACATTTTCAATTGTCAATGCAGTTTCAATTGTCTTGATTTCACTTAGTATTTTGATAAACTTTGGCAATAAAGCTTTGTTCACAGCATTGACAAACTCGTGTACTGTATTGTGCACAGTAGCTTTATAAATACCGAATGCATTGCCTACGACACGATATTCACAGCAACCTGCTAAAAAATAAAGCTACCTTCTTTCTCACATATGTAGCGTCTCCATAATCATTTGAATAATTTTCTTTAGCATTTACGGCATCTTTTAATAGTGACACAATAAATACAAAAGTCTGTTTGGCCTTGCGAAAATTTTTAGGACATTGGCTTTCGTCAAATGGATGATCTTATTTGAATTTTAGATCAAAATCTTCTATTGTGCTTTTCCAATAAAATATCTTCGGTTTCTTGGCTTTATTTTAAATTGACGTTCAAATCCCAGTTTACAAAATCTTGCATATTATTTAATTCTTCATTTAGAAATCAATGTGCATTATCGGAATTATTCAATAAAATTTTTAATAACGTTATATATCGAAGCACGTTCCATCTTCATTGTATATAATTACCTTTAATAATTTTCATATTTATGTGCAGATAACGTTTAAAACATACGTCTTTATTCACTGTTACACTTTAAATATTAAAATACAGTATGTGTATTCTATACTTTAAATAACGTCTTCGCGACTTAGATGAACATTTCCCTATCGAATTCATGAATGAATATTTTTATTAAAATTTCTCATATATGTACCAAAATTATCTATTTCCTTTACTGTAGTAGTACTTTCGTAAATTCCATTCTAAATAATACACGCCTATATTAAATAATTTCTGAGAAACCCTCGTTACCGTTCAAAATCTTCGCTTTTATTACCTCGTTAGTGCTGATTTATGTGCGCTCTCCGTTTTTATTCAATATCTAAAGTTAATGCTCGCGGTCTCCTTCTATGGTACAGTAAATGCAAAAGATCATAAATATTTCTTATCAATTTCTACTACATTTTCTGGGTCTTTTAGTTTTCCAGCCGCTTCTTGGAATAAACGTTTTTATATTAAAAAGTTCATACGAATTTGACGTATTGTCCTCAATCCTCTCGAAAATACAAGAACATGTTTTATTTAAAATATTTTTATGCTATATAAAGACTGATTAATTTAAATCTTAATCGCGTTGTAATTCAAACGAGGTGCTATGCATATAGAAAATATTTGCTTTTACGGCAAAACGTGTTTTAGTACAATAAGATTAAAATTGGGGTTTTAAGTACACAAAATTATTTATTTTAGAGTTATCAATTTGCATTTTCAGGTATCTAAAAAAAATTATTATTTTTACATATACGTTTTACATTATTTGCTATATATTTACAATACGCTTATATCATACAGGGTGATTAATTATACACGTGCAATTGCATTTTTCATTTGTACATTAATGAATAAAAATAAGCTTGTATTATACAGGGAGTAATCATGAATTTACGAAAATTTCTATTTTCTTTATTCTTTTAGATTTTGATGGGATTTATTTGTAGAATTTGGGATTCAATAAACTCTCGTTACCCCCCTATCACGTCTATATATATATATATATATATATATATATATATATATATATATAGCTGTGGATCGTGGGGTCAGTCTCTGGTCTCCCTGGAGATCATTCAAGTTCTAACGTTGGGCCGTCATAAGATTGCTGTGAATCCGTGAATTTAAAGCTTAAGAATCGAGAGTGAGTCATTAAATACTTTTCAAAATAAAAAGTTCACACAAAAAAAAGTTTCTTACCCTGATTTCTGCTTCAAAATATCTTCCATAGCTTCCCTGGCTAGCTCATCTGTGCCTCTTCTCGGATACCTGAATTTACAATCATTCTTTCTTCCCACTTACTCACCATTCAATAAAATCATCAAATAATACAACAATCATACAATCTTTATTTACCGCTATTTACAAACAATTATTCACAGGTATATACAGTTTGGTTACAATTCAATAAGTGATATTTTTGTAAAGTCCTTGTTTGAAATTTTTATTTGTATACACATTTAATACAATTGGAGTAGATGGGCCCCAAATAATACCCTATATTTATTGCACGCTGGAGTATGGTGAGCTCATAATAACCTAGTTTATTACTGTATGCTTTTTACCTTGCATATAATTACTTACAAAATTAATAAATCCATGCACCCTTAACAATCCAATTTAAATTCATAATGAAATTTAGTAAGTTTTACATACACCTTTTTTTTCAATATTTAAAATAACCCTACTTATTGTCAATTATACGTATCTTTTCCGATACGTTATAAAACTATAAATAACCTCACACATTCACTCACACATCACCAAATAATTCCAACAATTTATCAAATAACAGAAAATACAAATGAGTTACCTGGAAAATGCTTCAAGACTTTATCTTCTTCGATGATGCTATCCAGAACTCCTTCGCTTTGTGATTATGCGCTCTGATCCACCAGATATTTATATATGCTAACCTCAGTCTACGCCAAGCTCCGTGCTACCAATTACCATTTCATCCCAGCATTCAAATTCACGGATTATACTTGTGTTTATTGATTTATTAGCTTGTTATGGTATTAGTTGGACCTCGGTTAATTTAATTCACTCGACACTAGTACCGTTAATAACTACAAGGCCGCAACTTACCACGTTATTAGTGCTAATAATACGTTTACTAAATTATGAAATTTTTCAATACTCACAAGCCTCTACTATAACGTAGGTTGATTATTATACGTAGTCTAAAGCGACGAAAATACAAAGAGATCAAAAGGAATCAAAAAAGAACAAACCCCATCCTCTCCGAGTATTTATACTGTTAAAATGCCACCACTGGCCACTCTTCACGCGAAATACTTATTTTTAAAATCACACTTCTGCAAATTTTAATCTAACCGCCTTAAAGCTCCCAGAAATTAACCTCGTGGACGCGCTATATACCCCGAAAAACCACATTCACCTGTCGCGTGTTCAACCGTTGTAAAACTATCTATTTCAACCAATGATACAATCCTGTGTCATTATAAAACTCCGTCTGTAATAATTTTATCTTTTATGCATATTAGATGTCGCGTTCCAGTCCCACTTGAGTTTATAAAATCGATATTGCTGACCGCGTCGCATGACTCCACGTGGACTGAATACGTGCCTTTTGAAACCAATGCTTTTATACCCGTCTTTATCTGTAGCATATTATTGATCGTGCATCCCTTCCGCTTTTTAAGAAACTTTGTTAACTTGTTTATTCGAAGCCACTGACGGTTGGAAATATATTCTATGAAACCCGCGTTGTTATGCATATAAATTCGACGAAGGTAACCTTTCAAAACATGCAGGTGTTCTTAATTAGTGATCGTTTAAAATAACAATTCTAGGAGCTTATATTTCACGGTATTCAATACAATTAGCGTCCTTGTTTGTTACAACGAATATTTTGCCTTGGGATTATCGATTTTCTTTTACCCTGTACCGTTTTCTAATGCTATTACACGTTGAATTAAAATTAATTAAATTAATTATGCGTTTCTATTGGTTTTTTTTATGAACCTATTACTTTTTAATCATTGATTATAAAAATACGTCAATACTTGTTCGTTTAAATTAAATAAATGAAATAAATTTTGCGCGTAAACAAATTGTTTGTTTCTCTATACAGGGTGTTTGAAATTGCATTGCTTACCCCAAATTTAACCCTTTGCATCTATAACAATATATATATATATATATATATGTTGATCTTGAGGTTTCTGCAAACGTTGTCTGCTTCGTCAATCTTTAAAGTATTATTTCGCATAGCTGGCTGGTTCTAAAGTAAACCGCTGATTATTTCGCAACATTTCAGCAAAAACACATCTACCATCTTCAAGCTCTGTAGGTTGAGCAGTGAATGAAAAAGTGTTCCTTTGTCCTGCTATATATACCAGTTATAATACATGCTCCATTGCACTTGCTTGATTTCTGGTGCGGCTCCACGGCACCGGTCCTGGTGCACGCTGTTCAGTTGTTCTGCACGGCTGGTTTAACAAAATGCTTCTCTCCGATTGTTTAACGATGCGTAGACTAGTAATTGCTGGTTTCCAGGCCTAGGCAATCTTTGGAAATTATCCCTTGTGTTGGGACTATGTGAGCGTTTCTATATTTCAATGGCTTCTTGGAGTATTATCGAGGTGTAGTGCTGAATCTTAGCTAGCGTCCTCGTTTTCTTGAAGTCGATGTTGTGACCTGTAGTGCTAAACTATCGATGAGGTTCCTTGAACGTTCAAAGAAATATACCCTTTGTTAAACATAATTCTACGTACCAACCAAATTTTTGTTGATCTTTTACACAAAATTACTTTAATTACACGCAACTTTCAAGCTCACTTCCGAATAAACAAATTATGCAAGATTACAAATGCAACATGGTATTAATTGTATAAATAATTATGATTTTAAATTTCTCTTGTTTCTTCTTGCTGTAGCTTCCTGGCCCAAATCGGTCGTTTGTTTAGTAGCTTAGAGTCGTCAACCAGCAACTTAGCGTGTTAACCCAAAACTTTGAAATATTTACCAGCAACTTAGAGTCGTTTGTCCAATGATTTAAAGTATTAACCCCAGTATTTAGAGTATTTTAACCATTAGAGTATTTAACCATTGAAGTAGTGTACTAACGTTATAATTTGAATTAACCAGTGACTTAGAGTATTACTTAGAGTCGTTTACTCGCAACTTGGAGTATTACTTGGGGTATTACTTAGAGCTCTAAATTAATAAATTGCAAAGATTTCATTTATAATACCTATTTCTAGACTTATGTTTCCATCAACGGCAAAATTCTATATAAATTTATTTCAACGCGCACTTTAGCGTTTCTATCACTTGAAATTATCAATTTTAACTTTCACTAAATTTTATTCACGTAATAATTTACTTTCAATTACTGACACAGTCGGCGCGTGGATTATTAAAAAGTGATTCTTTATTTGTTTTGTCAGTTTTATAGAATCTAATTCTTTCTCGAACATTCCACGCGTTCTCATTGGACAATCAAACGCTATCAGTTGTTTGTCCGTGAAAAAAGAAACCGGAGACCGATTTCTTGGAATTCCAAGAGTTCCACTCTAGGGGACCAGAAGCAACAAGACCAAAACAGCAACCGGATTTTGAAACAAACCAACCCATTAATATGTAAAATTTGCATGCTCCTACATATTAGCAACCCCTTCTTTAACAAATAATAACTAACAGTAGTAGTATAAGTTAATCTTAAGTAGTAGAATATGGTTTTTTTTTTCTTTTTACTAACGCTAAATTTTAAGAACCAAACTTGCACATACTTGAGGCAAATAATACAACAAACAAATCCTTTCTTTTGAAAGAACCTAATTCTTTTATGTAATAGTATAAGTTCAACATATACAAAACTGTACAAATTCAATCCAACCATTTGGTAACCTGGGCAAACATAAACACTTCAAGTACATCTGCTAAGCATTCTTCGCTGAAGACTAGACTTCCGGATACCGATGGTCCCAGTACAAGGAGAGGGATGCAAGGCGGCTGCAAATAACACACAAACACACACACACATATACATACACAAACACACAAAATGACTCTAAAACACTGCACAAACGCAAACACCTATTCACACACTTACAATGCCTATTCAACATCTGGATTTCTGACTGTCGATGGTCCGGATTGATAAGGCAATATCCGTTGAGCGTTCTTCCTTGACGACTGGGATATCCGGCTGTCGATGGTCCTGGTCCTAGAGGAGGAACGTATAACGGATATCAACATCATACACAACACACATACATATAACCCTCACCCATATACACACATACACATACACACACACGCACACACACAAACATAACATACGGCCTCAAGCCCCCACACACACATACACACCTTACTCACGGTTATTTTCTCAAACGCTGTACAAACACAAATTTTTATTCACACACTTACATTGGCTTTTCAACATCTGGATTTCCGGCTACCGATGGTTCGGACTGATATAGCAATATCCCTTGAGCGTTCTTCCTTGACGACTAAGATTTCCAGCTGCCGATGGTCCTGGTCCTAGAAGGGGAACATAGCACGGATATCAACAATACACACATAACATGCATTCACACACACAACCCCTCTCACACACATACACACACATAACACTTGCCCTCAAGCACGCGCGTGCACACACACACACACACACACCTTACTCATGGTTACTTTCTGGGGGAAACCAGGTCTGCTTAAATTTCAGGTAGCAGACTACTGAAACGTTGGAATAAATAAATAAATAAAAAATAAAAAAAAATAAATTTTAAAAATATTATCTTATCTAGTCTCGTCTAGTCTAGATATTAAAAGATGATAATCGTCTCTGCATTTGAATTTCGAAAGATCTTAGTAAAAGTTAATTTTTTATCTTCTCCGAAGCGGCCAACTGAATTTGACTCCGATGACAAGAGCAAACTGCTATAGCAAAAACATTATCAGTGTTTCGATCCGATTTCGTAAAAAAAATTGCAAATATGTATAAATGTAATTTCTAGTAATTTCTCGCACATCATTTCATCACGTAAAGAAAAATCAAACAAATTTTACATAAAACATTCGGAAGTTTCTATTTCACTTGTAATGTCAAAAGGATTCGGTAACTTAACGTCGATATACGTACATTTGGGTATATTTATTGATGCAAAAATGCACTTGGCGGCAAAACACGACTGCTCTCTTTGTACGATAGGCGAAGGTTAAACGCGAAAATCTCATATAAACACAGATTTTTCAGATGGATGTCGATTCACTTTACAGAGTCCCCGTATATCACTATAATAAAATGATACTTAAAAATTTCCATTAGAACGAAAGGTACTTGAGGCTGTTACGTACAATTTTGGCTTCAGAAAATCTAGACGGCAATCCACAGAAAAACTCGTTGAAGTACTCCGCTAAAGCTCAATGGGACGGGTGATGTAAGTATTTGAAGTGGACCCCGGAATGCTGTCGTGTGCGAAATGTCTTAATTGAGAAGTATCTTGGACGCCATCTAATCTCACAGTTTCTAGAAAATTGCCCAGCCCTTTTTACTAATACAGAAACTATTAAAATGAAATACGATTATAAAAATTTCGAAAAAAAGCCACAAGGTACAGCAAGTAATCTTAAAGCAATAACGTATTTAGATTCCTATATGACGGTGTCGTAGGTGGAAGTAATTTTTTAAAAACTGTCAAATTTTTTGCTCATTTTTTTTAAATATATTAAATGTTTGAATGAAACGTAATTACAAGAATTTGAAAAAAAACTAACGTTTATTTGCCTCGTTTACTCATTTATATTACAAGCATATTTGACAAAATTGAAAACGAACGTTTAATTAAGATTACCCGGCGCCATTGCATTCCCGCCGAAAACTGAACAACGTCATGGAACGTGAAGTACAAGTTGGGTGATCAAACTTTTCCACGAGTAAAAAGGTTTGCCGCCGCATACTCTGACATAGTCAGGAAGCGGCGCCATAGAAGTAAAACAGCTCCACGCACCTAAAAGGGAATACTGTCACGCACTTTGGCGTAACCGCGGAGCATACCATGGAGCAGGAACTGCAAAATGAGTTAGTATTCAAATCGTCTTAATCTGCTTTGCGTGTGTAAAAGGATATAAAGCTTCTCTCTTTGGGGTAACCATAAAAACTGGCTTGCAAGGTTGCGACAAATGATCGCAATCTATTCCTCGCGCGCAAAAAGGCACAGTGTCTCCCAGTTTAGCATAGTCGCCAAACGGCGCTATGCAATGCAATATTCGAGGTTTGGTGACGGTACAACTGATTGGTCGGCTTCGTGGCGTAGTTGGTATGCGTGTGACTACTACGCCCAAGGTCCTGGGTCTAAATCCTGAGACGGTTCGCTTGAAAAATGTTAGGTTAGTATTTTTCACAAAAATACGCTCTCGTTTGGATGAGAGGTAAAATGGAGGTCTCACGTGTGAGTGTTGTCACGCACGTTAAAGATCCCTACCTTGCTTAGAACAACAAGGGTTCGGAAAATTTAAAATTTTTCAGGTAAAAAAACTCGCTTCCTGGCCAATGTAATACCTCCGGGTGGAGCATTGGAAAATCACATATAAAGTACAACTGATTGGGCGGCTCCGTGGCGTGGTTGGTATGCGTGTGATTACTACGCCCAAGGTCCCGGGTTCGAACCCCGACACGGTTCGCTTGATAAATGTTAGGCGAGCATTTTTCACAAAAATACGCCCTCGTTCGGATGAGAGGTGAAACGGAGGTCCAGTGTGTGAGTGTTGTCATGCACGTTAAAGATCCCTACCTTGTTTGCAACAGCAAAAGTTTGGCAAAATTTAAAATTTTCCGGTAAAAAAACTCGCTTACTGGCCAATGTAGTACCAGCGGGTGGAGAATTGGAAAATGACATGTACGGTACCACTGATTGATCGGGAGGCTCCGTGGTGTAATTGGTATGCGTGTGTCTAATATGCCCAAGGTCCCGGGTTCGAATCTTGACACGGTCTTGGAAAAATGTTACGTGAACAATTTTCACAAAAATACGACTCGTTTGGATGGGAGGTAAAATGTAGGTACCGTGAGTGGTTGTCACACACGTTAAAGATCTTTACCTTGCTCGGAACAGCAAGGGTTCTGCAAAACTCAAAATTTTTAGATATAAAAAGCTCTCTTTTAGCTAATGTAGTATCTTCGGATGGAGCATCAGAAAATTAAATGTGGGTTAAATAGGTTCGTGTAATACTACTAATTCCAAAGTCTCGGTTTTGATTCCCGACACGCACCGCTTAAAAAAATATTAGGCGACCATATTTCACCAAAATATGCCCCCATTCGGATGAGAGGTAAAATGTAGATCCCGTTTATGAGTGTTGTCACGCACGTTGGAGATTCCTACCTTGCTTGAAGTAGTAAGGGTTTGGCAAAATTCAAAATCTGCAGGTAAAAGAAACTTAAATCCTGGCCAATGTAAACTTCGGATTAAGCATTGAAAAATGAAATGCAACGTACGTCTGGTCGGACAGCTGCGTAACTTAATTGGTTCGCGTGTGACTACTAAACCCAAGGCCCCGGGTTCAAATTCCGATACGGACCGCTTGAAAATTGTTAGGCGAGCATTTTTTACAGAATTACCCCTCGTTCGGATAGGTTAAATGTAGGTCGCGTGTGTGGGTGTTATCACGCACGTTAAAGTTCCCTATCTTGCTTGGAATAGCAAGGGTTCGGCACAATTCAAAATTTCCAGGCAAAAAAAACTCGCTTCCTGGCCAATGTAGTACCTTCGTTTCGGAACATTGGAAAATCAAATGTAAGGATACATCTGGCCGGATGGCTCCGTGAATGACAGGTTTGCGTATGACTACTGATCCAAGATCCCGGGTTTGATTCTCGTCACGGGTCGCTTCAAAAATGTTAGACGAGCATTTTTTTAAAAAAATGCGCCCTCGTTCAGATGAGAAGTAAAATGTAGGTCCGTATGTGAGTGTTGTCACACACATTAGAACAGCAAGGGTTCGGCAAGATTCAAAATTTCCAGAAAAAGAAAACTTGCTTCCTGACCAATTTAGTACTTTCAGGTGGAGAATTGGAAGGTCAAATATGGGGGATGGGTACAACTGATCGCAAAACAGCTGGTTGTAAAATACCTCAGCGCGCGATTCGGTAGGGACTTGCTACGACTTTTGTCATACAGTAACATGTTATTTTATGTGTGCTTCCACTCTTACAATGTAAGATGCAATTTGTACGCCGATATGTTTTTTAAGTAACAGAATGTTTTAAATATATCTACATAAACTGTGTTTAGTAGGTCCTAGAGGGTTTTTATACACGCACTTTGATACTTTCGAATTTACTTATTAATTGTGCCTGATGTAATTTTAGATATGCCAAATTTATTATATTTTATAGTCAAATACAATATTTCTGCACAAAATCTTCAGGAAATAAATATAGTTCAATCTTGATTTAAAGACTGTGATATTACTCGCTTAGAAACGATTCACTTTTCTGAAGAATTGATTTGTTACACACTTCTGCTTTATTTTATTATTAGCTGCATCAGTACGAGCTTGTAATATTTATTCACGAAATGCAGACTTTTAATGCCTTTGGATATTATTCCTTATAATAGCATGCCTTACATCATTTAGTGATGACATACAGCAGCAGTAACTTCGATAATTAAAACATTTTATGTACACTACAGTAATTTAAGTATGTAATAAACATTAAAAATCTCGTCACTAAAAGTGCGCAACAAAGTAGATATGTTGTAAGTTACAGCTGCAATATTGAATTTGCATTTTTGAAACCAGTTAACAAACTACACTATTTACGCCTCGTTACTGCCTTTTTTAAATTTATTAATAGCCATAAAGAATTAAGTCTTAGTCAGTTATTACTTCACACGTTATATCAACGAAACAAATCGTTTTTCCTATATTTTTATATGTATTCGAATCTAAATGAATTCCGTAAAATGATTTTACGCAATACGATTACTTCAAGACTTTATTCAGGAAGTTAGAAAATGAGAAAAATTACTAATTATAGACGAGTTTAATGCAGTTGTAGGTCAAGGGAAGCATAGAAAAGTAGTATGTATAAAGGGTTTACGAGAAAGAGACTAGGTAATTAGTTCGTTTTGTATCAAGCATAAATTAATTGTTACTGCAGCATAAATTATTTGGTAAAATTGTCTAACATATTAATAATATTAGTAATAAAATATGATTAATAATAATAGTGAAGATGTAAGCAAAGTTTATATTTTATTTACTAAAGCATGGAAACATTTTTGTTAGAGGTTTGTTCAGCTTTATGAAAAATATTATACAGGTAACAATTTTTTGTTGATCCCCAAATTAATTGTTAATCAAAATTATTAATCAAACGAACAAAACCATTGGACACTACCAATATATTTAATATAAATGTTGTGCTTGTGTCGGTTTATGTAACAGAATGAATTTAAACCTGTCACTATAGGACAATGCACAAGATCAAGCTACAGGGGCGGATCAGAGCTCTGAAATTTACCTAGCAAAGATACGAAGCATCGCCTATACAAATAGTTTTTAGAGACGTCTACTGATAATCTATAAATTTTAATAAATCGGTAGCTCATGGGTTTATTCTTATTTTCATAAATTAAAAGACAAAATAGGATAATTAAAATTAATGCAGAAAAGAACATAAAAATACTTAATAATAATAAAAAATAATAACAACAAACTGATGAGCACTTGATCATAAGTCATTCGCCTGTTCTTAAATAGTAACACAAACCGGCAAACACATGAAACCGTAACCTCGTAAAGTAAGCTTCGTAAGTAGAAGTAAGAATGTAACATTTTAACTTGTATAAGACAATAAAATGAATAGTAATAATTAAAAAAAATTAAAGTTATTGTAATTTAATTAATAATAATAGTTATGATTTCTAGCTATTATGCCTATTTTTAGTATTTAAAGCATTTAAAAAAATTCATAAAATGTACAGGAATAATTATAATGCGATACCTGGGTATTCTCGCCAGGTTGCAGGGTATGAGATACATATGATACCATTACTGCCGGTCTCAAGCCCGGATAAAGAAGCAGAGATCTGTTTTTGGACCTCTCTTTGTTTCAACTAGTCTTAGGAGGGGTCCACAATACCTTAATCTATAATCTGTCCTATTTGGCCAAACTTCTTCTAACTCTCTTGTATGAGCCAACACTTTAACCCCTTTTAGTCATTATGGCTATTAGGTTAACCGAGGACCAATTACATTTATAACTGTCCACGGTAGAAGTTTAGTTGTCGCGCTGCTCTTGGTTTTTTAACGGCTACCCGCGTATTTGTGCCGTGCGTGGTGACCTGTACGGGGGATGAAGGGGTCCTTGGTGGTGGCTGAGCTCTCATAGGCCCGGCTGTAGTCCACAAGAAGAACAACAGGCCACTCTGGGCTGGATATCTTTTAAACGGAAGATCGGGGTTAGCCCGCCCTTGATCGAAAAGTTATGTTGCCGCATAAGACCGCCACAAGTTTGAAAGCAAAGATGTTGGTTGATGAGCAGACGGCGAGAGTTTTCGGTCAAGATAGCCTTTCCTCCGCTTTGCAAATTTTGATTGGAGTACTACGTCTCTCTAGTAGCTTTGGGGACAAAACGACGTTCCTGGGTAGGATTTCGTGGTGAGTGGGGAGCTAGAGAAATAAAAGTTTTTTTTTCAAATGGATTACAATAGTGGTTTGACACCAATCATAGTATTAGGCAATAAAACTGTACCTGATGTTAATTCTGAGCCTACTGTTGTAGACAAATGCATGGCAACAATTCTTCTCTTAAAAAGTACGACAAAACATCAAGTAGTAGAGTAAGCAACACCTTTCTAACAAGTGCACCCGCAGTGAATTTCTATGGGAACGTAAGGAATACCGGGGGCACTAACAAAACAGGCTGCAGGGGAAGACTTTCAAACATGAGATAAATCCTAAAGTTATCGCCATAAGTATAACTTCAGGTACACAGAAAAGCAGTAAGATGAATGGTACAGATACAATTAAAAAATTCTTAGTTCTAAGATGTAACAGTATCATTCTCTGTTACGATAGTAGAATTTTAGGCAACTCTACGGACGCTAAAATTATTGGAGTCTAGAGTACAATCGGCTATCTTTGTCATGTAGAAAAAATAAGAACCAGAAGTAGATAACAAGACAAGCAAATTGTGGCGCTTATACTGACAAAATAAAAACCACAGAAATTACTAGTGACGTAGATGAATCCTTAAGAAATACTAAAGAATGCATCCTGGCGACAGCTAAAGAGTCCATCCAATATTGACAACTCACGTCAGATACAATACCGTGGCATCTTGAACTATTGAGGTAGCAAATGCAACAGCATTAAAGAACAGGCGACTAAAAGAACTCAAAAAAAACTTTGACACGAAATTTAATTCTCTTTAAGCAAGCACAAGTAAAAACGCGTAGAACAATATTAACTGCTAAAACAGAATGCTGGCAGACGTATTTGAAAAATATAAAGTCAACAACTAGCAGCAATGAAATATGGAGAAAAATTCAAAATGAAAATGGCCAACAAAGATCAACGGCGATCACGCTTACCAAAGAAGGCAAAACGCCATAACAGATCAAACGGCAATCAAACAGCAGTACCGATAACTACAGCTGGCGCTTTTTAAAACATAAAGAATAGGCTGGAATTACGGCACTTGACTTTTCAAAACAAGATAATTTCAACTATAACAAATTTTTCACTTATCATCATCATTAGGTCCTCATTCCTGGAACTGGTTAGACGCGTACCTCTATTATTTCCTATTCTGAGATAACCTACACATTTTCCTAGAATTCCCACAGCCTACATCTTTCACTATCTGCGTGTAATAGTCTAAATAGGTCTACCTCCACTTCTCTTTTTCTTATATCTCCTTGTAATATATCCTGCACTATTACCTAATCTCCTATTTTCTTTTTGTTTTTCACAGATATATTTGTTCCTTACCATTTATAGAACCTCTTTGCTCCTAACTTTGTCTGGCTTTTGTCTTTCTCTCGTTTATTTTTCCGACTGTCTCCATTTCATGGCCGCACAACGCTGTTCTCTACACATATGCTTTCAACAATTTTTTCCTTGTTTCTATGTTTGTTGCTTTCCAACATGTTAGATACACCACGGCTCCCCTTCTATTATTTTCTAAATGTATACTCTATTTTACCGATATTTAGTGGTACGCGAATGGGGTTATACAACCTGACGGCTACCAAGGTCCCCTAACACTTAGACATTTGCCGAATGAATAGTTTTCCAATTAACCCTTTCGCACATTCAACATTTATTAAGAATATTGCAAAACTAACACCTGTAGTTGTTTAAAATGATCATCAGGTTTAAGTACAATTACTTTTTTATCATTAGGCTTTTTGTCTTGGAACTGATTGAACGCGTACCTCCAATGGTTCTATTCTGAGCTAACCTACATATTTCCCCGAAATTCCCACGACTTACATCTTTCACTATCTGTGTGCAATAGTCTAATCTAGGTCTACCTCTACCACTTTTTTCCTTATCTCTGCTTCTAATATATTCCGTACTATTCCCTCATGCTTTAGTATGTGTCCCATCATACTATCTCTCCTATTTTTTACCGCGTTCCACATGTTTTTTTCTTCCTCTACCACTTCGAGAACCTCTTTATTTTTCACTATGTCTGTCAATGTGTCTTCATCATACGTCTGTAGCACCACATTTTGTTTACCTGTCCACTTTTCCTACTATCCACGTTTCACAGCCGCACAGTGCTGTGCTCCGCACATATGCCAATCATTTCCATGTTTCTATACTTGTTGTCTTTGAACGTAGTATGCTTTCTCTTGTTAAATGCAGCATGGCCTTTTGGTAATCTTTGTTTCATATCCTTTGCACTTCTCCCATCTTGCATTATTTAGCTTCCTAGGTAGCGGAAAACCCTAACCTTTTGTAAGTTTTCGTTTCTTATTTGTATTCTGGTTTTTGTCTTACCTTCCTCTCCTTTACATACTGGTACCTTAGTTTTATTTTTATTGATTTTCATACCATATCCCTGTTTCCATTTCATTAAGAGCTGTCTCTGATTCTTCTTTACTATATGCTAGTACCGCTATATCATTTGCAAATCTAAGCATATTAATTGGTTGTCTCTGTATAATAATTTCCAATGGCTTCCTGAATTTGAGAGTATTCATTGCTCCTTGATGTACAAGTTAAAAACTAACGGTGATAAGCACATCCCTGTATCACCCCTTTCCTAATATTTACTTTACTACATTCCTGTTCTAATTCTATTACAACCGTTTGCACTTTGTATAAACTATGTACTATCCGTCTATTCCTATAACTTATTCCTATCTTTTACGTATTTCCAACATTCTTCTCCATTTTACATTGCCGAACGCTTTTTCCAAATTTATGAACCCTATATACGCAACTTTCACTCTTTTCTATTGTTTTCTGCATTATACACTTAAAGCTAAAATGGCCTTTCGCGTACCTCAGTTTCGCCTATACCCAAATTGATCTTCTCCTTGTATTGCTTTAGCCCGTTTTCCCATCCGTCTTTGTACAATTCTAGTTAATATTTTTGACACGTGTGCCATCAAACTTATTTTTCGAAAGTCTTCACATTTATCCGTACCTCGTTTTTGGTATAGTAACTATGGTGTTACGTTTAAAATTTTTGGGTATTTCGCATGTCTCATACATATAGGTTACAAGTTGGAAGAAACGTTCTGTTACTGCTAGTCCAGCGGCTTTTAGAGTTTCTACTTGTACCTTATCTATACCTAGTGCCTTATTATTTTTCGGACTCTTTAGAGCTAATTTAAATTTATCTCTAAGTATAGGATTATGAAGACAACTTTATAACGGTAATTACCTAATCGTTTAAATGTATATAGTTCTATAACGTTAATATTAACACTCCTAAACAATATCTTTAAGTATCACCTTAAGCTAATGAAACGAGATCAACTTGGTGTACTTACCCCTGGCCAGTACTAGCTGTATTACATAATGGTTCCTAGTCCAATGACGAAAGTAGGTGAGACATCTTGTTCAACAAGGGTTCATCGGCAAACTGTAACTTATAATTTCAGGGAATAAGACATATGTAAAGTAATCCAAATAAACATTTATTCGCTTGTTGTCCTAGCTGGTCCAATACTATTTCAGTTTTTTTCTTGTAATATTCAAGGCTATTTGACAGTACTGTAATGCGGCCCAAATGCATGCAGTTGGTTTAACATATGAGGCTAAAATTTAAACAAATAAGTACACATGTAACACAAATGGTGGACAATAGATAATTGATACAAATATTCTTTTTTTTTTAAAGAACGATACTTAACCTTGGAAAAGGTACCGTTAACATCCTATCCCATACGAACTAGCATTGCATTGCAAAATGAATGGATAATTGAAATTTGGACAAGATAAAATCAGTGAAGAAACGAAAGTGTTTTTAACTTCGTCAAAAGCTCTCTCACATTCTGATGTCCATTGAAATTTATAGTTTTTCTTCGTAAGACTTGTCAAAGGATATATCATGGTAGATAAATTTGGTAAAAATTTTCTGTACCACGAAATCATACCAAGTAAACGTTTAATCCTGTTTGAAGATTTAAGAATTGGCATGTTTATAATAGCACTAACTATCTCCGGATCGACATTTAACCCTGAGCGATTGACTACATATTCAAGAAATTTAAGATCATTCCTGAAGAACTTGCATTTGTCTTTATTTAAATTTAGACCTGATTGCAATAAACGTTCAAAAACCTTTTTTAAAATTTGTAAATGAGTGTCAAAGTCTTGTGTAACTATGACCAAATCTTCTAAATATTTGAATGAATAGGGCCCTAATTCTGGACCTAAGACTTTGTCTACAAAAGCTTGAAATGTAGCTGGTGCAATTGCCAAACCGTACGGTAATTTGTTGAATTGGAACAAGCTTTGTCCTAGAATTGTAAAAGCGGTATATTTCTCACTTTTTTATTCCATCAGAATATTCCAATATGCGCTTTGAATATCTAGACTGCTTAAGTATTGAGCATTCCCTAATTTATCAAGAATGGAACTAATGTATGGTAAAGGATTAGTATTCTTTTCAGTAACTGCATTTAATTTTCTAAAGTCTACCCAAAACCTATATTCATTATTTCCCTTCAGAACCATTAGAATTGGTGAGCTCCAACCTGAGTCACTTTAGTCGATAGTCCCAAGATCTAGCATTTTATAGACTTCGTCATCGATTTTATTTTGCATAACCGGGTTGACTGGATAATAACTTGACCTAATTGGTGGAATATACGTTTTCATTGTATATTCTACTAATGTAGTACCCCCTAACTTCGTGTGACTAACTGAGTTAAAGTAGTTAGTTGTTAATAGTGGTCTCTGCTATAGGTTTTTTTTCATAATTTAAATCATCAGCAGTTTGAATTAAACTGATCTCCGTATTCAAATCATTGAACTAAAATTCCATTCACCTTTCCTTAAATCAGGAACTAATCCCATCTTAATCCAAAAAAATTGTTCCAAGTATCAAAACATGGTTTAAAATTGGAACAACATAAATTCCGAAAAGTTAAATTTTGTTTTTGAGACGTATTGGTAATGTTGCTATTCCTGTGCATTCTAAATTTTGATTGTTGGCTATAGTGCAATTCATGTTTGTAATGGGTGTAATTTTAATATTTAAATTATTTAGAAAAGTAATGCCTTTGTGACTTATGAAAATTTTATTTGCGCCTGAATCTAGTAATCCATTTATTTAATAATTATAACTGTCTACTGTTACATAAGGACATTCATTATTGCCTGCTTGAGATAAAACATTATCTAATATGAGTTTACTTCTTGTGTTATAAGTTAAAAGTTGTTCATTAGTCCATGGAACATTCATATCATTGTATTGATTAATTTTATTTTTAATATTGACCGTTGTGTTATGTGAAGAAACCTGACCACGATCTACAAACGGTTTCTTCGGAAGTTTTCCGAATTACAACTAGGACAGTTAAATTTAGTGTAGCCTATTCTGCCACAAGAGAAGCATTTTATAGCTGTGCAATGACGAGCAAAATGATTTTCTGAACCACAATTA
The DNA here is from genome assembly GCA_036346225.1 of Platerodrilus igneus. NCBI lineage: Eukaryota > Metazoa > Arthropoda > Insecta > Coleoptera > Lycidae > Platerodrilus > Platerodrilus igneus. The sequence continues at coordinate 436,799 of JARFIW010001467.1, read as the reverse complement.
TAACAAATGTTGTTCGATTTCATGGATAACAATCCCAAATTACTATTTGTGTTATATTTATTATTAGAGTATTTTTCTCTACTACTACTATTTTGTCGTAAAAAATTGGATTTCCTGGTATCAAATTGATTGTGTCTTCTGCTGCTACTTTGTTCTCGCGAATTACTTCGTCCTCTACCTCTATCAGTACTCGAGCTGTTACATTTAAATTTGTTGTAAGAAGTTTGATTTCTGTTTTGCTTAAAGCCCCTTCGGCTACAATGTTGTGTGTGAGTATAGTTACTATCGTTACTGTAGTCTCTATATTGTTATCTTTCTCTGCTAAAATCTCAATTGTGACTAAGGTCTCTATTTCTACTATTTCTGTTATCCTTACTTGAAGAAGATTTATGTTCCCTACAATCAGTTTGATCTTGTTTATGTTTAGAGCTGATACAATTACTAATGAGTGAATTATGTCGACTTTTTAAGATAATTTAATAAGCTTATTTTGACTACTGTTGGGTGATTTATAAAAGTTTTTATCTGTGGTTTCCTCAAATGATACTTGAGGTTTAGAAATTGTGATGTTATTGATTTGTTTCTTATTATCGCCATGGTATGATAAATCATATTCAATTTTGTATCATCAATAACCGGAGGTTTATAGTTCAACATGGAGTCCCTAACTTCTTCTAATTTCTTGCACAAGCTAACTAATTCTTGAATTGAACTACTTTCGACTAATACCAATTGATTTTGATAAAGCGGTAGAATAATTTTCGTTAAAATTTTCAATTTTAAACCTTCATCCATCTTTATCGCAAGTCTACTAAATAAATTGCTCATGACTGCAATATAAATCCCTATCGATTCCGTTTCTCCTTAAAGTTTTGTGTTTAATTTGTTTCTATAAATTACCCTGATAATCACTCGGTAAAAATATATTGCGTAACCGTTCGCATAATGTATCCCAATTATTAACCTTATCTTTTATACTCTGTACCCAGATAACTGCTTTGCCCACGAATAACTCGATTGAGCTTCTGAATAACTGTTTCTTACAGACACTTCTAGATTCGCTTAAATCTGCTACATGTTCTAAGAACGTATTTAAACTTAACGAATCAGATTCACTATTAAATTTTAGACCCCATTTATTTATTTGTGAAGTTTCTCTTAAACTTAAGTTCTCTAATATCTTTAGTGCTGTCACCACTGTTCATGTTATTAGAATTGACTTTACTATTTGAAGCTTCAACGTGTAATTCAATTTATCAAGCGTATCTAAAGTTGATAAAATATTAGTTGTTAAATTATTAAAGCTTAAATCCAAAATTTCTTCGGAATTTTTTGTAATTTCTTGTTTTAGTTTAAAATCAGAGATATAACTTAACAATAAAGGAAAAGGGTTAAATTTGGGGTAAACAATAAAATTTCAACCACTCTGTATAGAGAAAAGCACAAATTATTTATGCGCAAAATTTATTTAATTCATTTAGGGAGAACGGACAAGTATTGACGTATTTTTATAATTAATAAATGAAAGATTAAAAATACATAAAGAAAAACAGTTTTAAAGCAAATAGAATACGCATATTTTATTTTAATTCAACACGTAAAAGCATAAGAAAACCCACTAGGGTAAGAAAATCAATAATTCCAAGGCAAAAGTTTTCGTTGTAACAAGCAAACGTCAGTTTTATCTGATACGACGAAATATAAACTCTAAGAATTGTTGTGCTAAACGGTCGATAATTAACAAACACCTGCGTTTTTAAAAAGGCCACATTCGTCGAAATTATGAGCATATTAAGATAGGACTTCATAGAAAATAATTTCAAGCGTCAGTTTGGTTTGAACAACAAGCTAAAAAAGTTCTTAAAGAGCAAGGAAAATGCACGATTGGTTATATACTACAGATAGAAACAGATATAAATGCGTTGATATTAAAAACGCACGTACCATATACACGTGGAGTGGAGATGAGCTGTCAGCAATATCGATTTTTTATAACTCAAGTGGAGTTTTGAACGCGACAGCAGACATGTATCAGACTGAGATAAAGATAGTGCAGGCGGGGTTCTATGACGACAGAGAATATTATCATTGGTTAAGAACCGACAGTTTTCCAAACGTAGACAAACGCGACAGGTAGGAGCGCTTTCGGTAACATACGGCACGTAGACAGAGTAAATTTCAGGAATTTTCAAGACGGTTGTATCAAAATTTGTAGAATTTAAATTTGAAAATAAGCTTTTCACGTGAAGTGTGTCCAGGGATAGGATTTTGAACCAATATAAATACTGAATGGAAATTATTAAGGCTTTCTTGAATTTTCTTCGCTTCTATACTATTTTACTACAATAAAGTACTGAATGTTGACCGACATTATAGCAGAGCTTTTTTTGTGAGTATTAGATGTCTTAATAATACAGTAAATATAGTGCTAGCACGTGTACCTTATTAGTAGCGGCCTTCTATTTATTAACGCAAAATACGTGTATTGTATATTAAATTAATAGAGGTCCGGCTACTACTATACTAAACTAGAAAATCAATAAATGGAAGCATAATACATATGGGGTAAGCATCACAAACAACCAGGATTTATGCTGATATGGAATGGTACTATGAAGCACGGTGCTTGGCTTGCAAATGGGGTTATCGTCTGTAAATCCGTTGAGTATCACAGCGCATGGTCACGAGGCCGAGGTGTTCTAGTGATCGTCGTCGAAGGAATGGAAACCTGAAGCATTCTCCAGGTAATTTATTTGAAATTTCTGTTGTCTGATAAACTTTTGTGAAATTTTGGTGCTGTGTGAGTGAATTTTGGGGTTTATTTATGGTTATATAAACTTATTGGAAAAATACATGTACTGGACAATTTATTGGAGTGTATTTAAAACTTACTAAATTTTATTCTGAATATAAATTGGATTGTAAAGGATAAACGGGTCTATCAATTTTGTATTAATTTATGCAAGGTAAAAGGCATATACTAAATAAACTAGGTTATTATGAGCTCACTATACTCCAGTGTACAGTCAATTTAGGGTAATATGTGGGGCCCATCTACTCATATTTTATTAAATTTGTCTGCAAACAATTAGAAAATCAAGGACTTTAAAACATATCGCATTTGAGTTTGTAATTAGTGTATCAAACTGTTGTTTTTATACATATGAATAATTTGTCTCTATATAGCGGTAAATAAAAGATTGTATGATTGTTGTATTATTTGGTGATTTTATTGAATGGTATGCGAGTGTGAAGGAAGAATGGCTGTATATTTAGGGATCCGAAAAGAGGCACAGCTAAGCTAGCCAGGGAAGCTGCTGAAGATTGTTGAAGCAGAAATTAAACGGTAAGCAATTTTTTTTTCTTTGAAATTTTTGAAAATTATATGTTGACCCTGGTAAAGTTTAATCTAAAACTTCCACGGCAATCTTTTGACGGCCCAAGCTGGGGCTCGATGTTAAAAGTTTAATCACCGATTCCACGGCAATCTTATGGCGACCCGAACTAGAGGCTCGAGCTCCAAATACAATTTCAACATTTTATTCCAGGAAACTGGCGATCTGAGAGTTAGAGTCTGTCTTGTATAAATTTAAAAATAATTTTTTAGTGTGTGGGAGTGATTTGAACGTATGCAGAGAAAGGAGTGGTTAAGAAGCCAAGGAGTGGAAATTGGAAGTGACGATAGTGCCTTATTTGATAAAGCAGGAAAAATGGAGGAAGCTGGAGGTAGTAGAGATCAGTCGAGGATAGAGGCAGGGGACCAAGGTACTGTACTATTTTTGAGAATGCTCGAGAGGATGAATGCAGAATCGAACAAAAAGTTCGAGCAAATTAGTCAGAAAATTAATAATTCGACCAAAGAATTTTCAGAATTCAAAAACAGTTTGACCGTGAAAATGGGGAAGTAGAAAATAGGATAGATAAAAATGAGCGTAATATTAGAGGTTTAAGTCAGGAAATGGGACAATTACGGACAGAGGTAAGGATTTTCTGTGAGGACGAAATTAACGTTAAAATGACTGAGGTAACGGACTCATGTAGGGATCATTTAGGTAGGGTAGAGAGAGAGAAGTGACCAGAATTAAACAAAATGTAGTAGGGTAAATCCTCAGATATTTATCAATAACATTCGAGGTTTGGTTAATAATTTGTATGACGAACAGGCGAAACTTAATGTTGTTAAAGCGTTACTGAAAGACCATGCTGAAGCTTGGTACAATTTAATAGGACAGGAAGTTGACACGTATAATGACTTCGAGGACAGATTTCTTAAACGTTATTGGAGTGACCATCAACAGGACCAAGTACGAGACGATCTAATCACAGGAAAATTCAAAGGGAAGTTTGCAGGAAGTAGGGAGCAATATGCTATACGAAAGTATAGCATAGCAAAACAATTAAATCCACCACTGACGGACAGACAAATAATCAAGTATTTGTCACGACATTTCGAGGTTGAGGACAAAGACAAACTACTAGACAACACTGTGTACAAGTATGAACATCCGAAGGAATTTTTAAGAATAGAGGAAGAAGTTGAGCCGAAAGTAATAGAAAAACTTTGTTTGTCCATAATTAATATTAAAATTTGCGAAACAAATTTTGGAGCATTATTAGATTCAGGAGCTGAGGCGAATTTAGTATCGGAGGAATTTGTCAATGAAATTAAGGATAAAGTGTGTAACAGTGTAATATTTACATAATCAACCGTCCGTCGTGGAAATGTGAAGACCAGTCAAGACGGTTAATTAATGCCAGGCAGACTAACTCAGCGGCGTAGGTCGTGGTTCAAACTAATAGCTAAAACCTTGCTTGTACTTACTAATTATGCAATATAAATCATCAATATATACATAAACGATTTATAATCAACATGGGCGCCAATCAGCGGAAAGGCACTGATACCTAATAAAAGCAATCATAAAATAAAACTTCGTAGTTTAGAAAAAAGATTAACATTTTATTAAACCATCGATTGTCAGGAAAAGCATATATAAACAAATAAATGAACAGTCTTGAACTCGAAATGAAGTAAGGCCTACAGGGCCCACTATTCCGAAACAAAGTAAAAGGTAACACTAGCTAACCTAATTGTTTTCTAGGGACGTGCACGTCGTCAACATATTCTTAATCTTTAGCCTAAATATTATCAACATAAGACATTTAATTAAATTAACAAAAGTACTTGAAACACAACAAGGCATTACTGTCCTTTCAACAAGGTATCACGTATGTACAAATAAGTCAAGGGATTTCATGGGTTAAAACCGCCGTCTCTCTTCAATAATAATTTCAGGAACACGCGAGACGTAATTTAATGTCAATAATAATTCGCATGAAACCAAACCGGCCTTGAGCTCGCAACAACTGCTCCCTTACTCAATGGACGACACTCCCGCACCCCGTCGTTAGCGTCTATATGTAAAACTAACACATTTCCGCGAGCAAAAGGTAAATATAATATAACTTGTCTATCAATTAAACTTTACAACAACCGCAAAAGTTAGAAACGCAAGTCCGAAAAAGCTTTCACTGCTGAGCTATTAACAAATGTTAGTCAACGTCTTTATTACGTTCCAATGATGGTTATTTAAGGCAATGCAATTTTCTTTTAAATACATCTAAGCAATAGCCACTGTACGTTATGTAAAATTAGTTAACGAAGGTTGCTTAGTTCAATTCTTATAAACGTTAACATGTGCTGTAACCGAATGATGAAACAGCTATCACAAATAAAAGTAGTCCTTCCTTACGAATCAATAATGAATAATGAATAAATCGATGTAGAATCAAAATGAAATTTATAGCAAAGTGTTGTTTTGCATAATCAAAATAAATGTCCTTCAAACAAAATAATAATACTCACGTGTTCTAAGCAACACACAAACACGTCTTCACGCGAAGACCACACACCGAAAAAAGGCCCAGAATCATTCCTGTTGCTACACACTTACAACCACATTCCCCCCAAACTCCGAATAAATTCGTCCGGCCCTGCAGTCGTAGGCCGATACCATCTGTTCAAATACCAGGAACTAAACCCTCTCAATACATTGAAATGTGAATGTTATGCGATCACAGAAACCGTAAACGTAAAACGAAAGCTTTTTAAAAATATAGAAGCGTTCGCTTGTATTAAATAATTCCACCACGGTCTATGCAGGCTTTGTAACACGTACATATAATTCAACCACGGTTCGTGAAGTAAAAAGGTAATAATTAAAATTGTGCAACTAATAATAATATAAGTATTGGTACGCGGTAGCGTAAAATTATATAAAAAATAATGATAAAATATATGCGATTGAAAATCGGGTTGTTACAACAGGATAATGCCAATAAAAAGAAGTCATCTGGTTGCGCCGAATAAAAAGCGATTTGCTGTTGTGAATAGTGTGGTTATTTTGAAAGTAGAGTTAGGTTCAGTTAGCTGTGAACAGGAATTTATAATTGTACCTGGGTTAAAGTTTAAAGGGATATTAGGGGTCGATTGTATGATGAAGCTAGGAGTTATAATAGATATGGAGAGGAAAATAGTTAGAATTGAGGATAGGATATTGCCCTGGAAGGCAAGTTATGAGGCAACAGAGGATGACGTGGGGTTATGTATTAATAGTATAGAGGTAGATGAGGAAGAGGTGAAAGAAATCGACACAGTTGAGTATAATGAGGAAAAGTTAGAAAAGGTACAATTGATAGTGAATGAAGAGCCTGAACACGTAGAGGTAGAGTGAAGTGCAACATTATTAGTAAATAAAGAGTCAGCATTAATAAAAGTAGAGGCGAAAACAGCATTATGTGACACACAAGAGGTAACGGTAGGCATAGGTGAGTTAACTGGCAAAGATAATTTTGGTAATTTGAATTTAGGAGATTTTTACGGTGTAAATATAGTACATAAAGGGTCTAGAAGAGATGAAGAGTTTTCTTTAGAGGGAAAAAATGAAGATGTTGAGGTAGTATCGTTTGGTTTGTACGCAGAAAAAGGAATTATAGTAAATGAGAAACAGACATGTATAGGGACAGAAGAAGAAATATTGAAGAGTCAGGATAATAGGGATGATCTTATTTTATGTGAAGTAACAAGGATGATAAGTATAAAAATAGTTGGAGGAGAAATAAGGATGAAGTGTGTGAGGATTGTGAGAAGAAAGACTTGGAGGATCAAGAAAAGAGTAAGATTTAAATAAAGAAACATCTTAATAGATAAAAATATAGAAATAGGTGAATTATAGTGTAGAATTTGAATAGGTAGAGATAGAGATAGATGTATAGAAAAGTAGAAGTAAGAATATGATAAATAAGGGAAGTCAATTAGAGATAGAGATAGGTGTATATAGAAAAATAGAATTAGGTATAGGATGAATATGGGAAGATAGTTAAATGTAGATATAGAGTTAAGTGCGTATAGATAAGATAAGAAATAGATAGTGATAGTAGGTAAGGTTAAAAATAACAGAAGGACATATGTAGAAGATAGCTAGAAAAGTATAAAAGAGAAGATAGGTAAAAAATATAAAAGTGAAGATAGGTAGAAAAGTATAAAAGTGAGGTACTTAAAGAGGCAATAACTGACGAAAGGGAAAAATAAAAAAAGACAATAGACAGAAATGAGAGGGTGAAGAGTTAGTAATAGATAGAAATAGTTCGGTATACTCCGGAATCTTTTACCCCAGAGAATGCCATCATCTTAAATAACAATTTAAGCACGCAGTGTACTTACTTGGGAGGTAATATAGTGGTTTCCAGTTGCCTTCCACATCGCAGTAGTGTGTCTTAGAATGCCACACTGACCCCTATGGTCTCTGCCACTCTAAATACCGAAAGAGCTGCTGCCATCTTTTATCACTTAAAGAAATTAAATGAAATTTCACATACAGCTAAAGACTTGTTTTCTGGTAAAGATGACATTAAAATCGATATGATGCGTTATATCCCACCAGAAATTAAACACAAACTATTACAGTTTTACAATACTATACGGCAGACCCGTAAATACCCAACCGAATGGAAGAAAACGCTTGTAGTTCCTATTTTGAAACCAGGAACAAATCCTACACTAGTAAACAACTACAGACCTATATATCAAGCAAGTCATGTACGTAAGTTTTTACAAAGAATTGCCAACAGTAGACTGGTATGGTACTTGGAGCACAATAATCTACTACTTGACGAACAATGTGGTTTTAGGAAGTTCAAATCTACAACTGATCATTTAGTGTAACTGGAAACAACAGTACGACAAAATTTTGCGGGAATAGAGCACCTGGTCTCAGTATTTTTCGATCTACTAAAAGTGTTTGAGATTACACGGCACAGAGGTATTTTAGACAAACTTCATAGTTGGGTCCTACGAGAAAATTTACTGCAGTTTGAAGAACGTTTTTGCAATACAGGACAATTAAAGTCCACAACGGGACACAAATTTCATTGTGCAACCGTAGAAAATTGAATCCCACAACTGGCTACTATAAGCGTAACTCTGTTTTGTGTAGCTGTAAACGATATAGCGTAAAAAGTCTACATGTGGATGATCTTGGAATTTAATTCTCAGCCAAAATCTTAGAACTATATAAATACGGCTTACAGAAAAGTATTGATAATGTAATAAATACAGCTTCTAACACTGGTTTCAACTTCTCGCTTGAAAAAATCTGCGCGGTACACTTCTGCAGGCAGAAAGTTCTACAAATAGATCTGAATCTAATACTATATAGAGAAGAAATTGCTTTCAGGAAAAAGAACTTTTTCTGGGATTAGTGTTTGATAAAAAAAAGAACCAGTGAATAACACATTGAATTTGTAAAAACGATTACACTGGCATCTATCAACATAACCCAGCATTTATCTAACATTAGGTGGGGATCAGATAGTACTGTCCTCCAGCACTTATAATAAGCAAAATTGATTACGGCAGCGTAGCTTACATTTCTGCCGGCAAACGTATTCTCTATACACTAGACACTATACAGAACGCAACGCAGAGGTTCACTTTAGGAGTATTTCACACAAATCCTAGGGAAAATCTACAGGTTGAAGCGGGAATAAAGTATTGAAAATTAGACTGAAACGGATCATTTTAAAATACTATTATGCCGCAAAGCGACAGTACATCATTCAAACAAATAACTAACCGTAAACGAAAACCTACACAAGCTATTTATTTATTAACAAACAGATAAAGCGTCGTTCCTACACGGGCTAATAAACTAGTATCTGAGCTAGAAAGTACATATAAACCTTTGTCGCTTCATAGATTATGTGAAATTCCACTCTAGTTAGTACCAAAATCACAATTTACTTAGAACTTGAAAGGTACAATAAAAATTAAACTGCAACCAAATTAAGGGCAAAATTTAGAAATAACGTTAGCAATCACAAAGACTTTGAAACAATATACACTGATGAATAGAAAACATATTGGAACAGGATGTGGAATAGTCACACGATCTACTACAAAACCATATACAATGTTACACAATTGCTCTGTACATTCTGCGGAACTATACGAAGACGAAGACGAAGAATGGAACAAAGTAATTATATGTTCAGAGAGTGTAAGCGTAATTCACACAATCGAGAAAAACAATCATAAAAGTGTTCTAAATTTATACATTATAGAACCGTTTTACAGACTGCGTAATAAAGAAATAATATTTATGTGTACGCCAAGTCACGTAGGAATACAAGAAAATAAAGGCAGGTAGTGAAGCCACATCTGTTGCCCAAAAAAACTCAAGCAATAGGAAACAATGTACCCCAAACGATTTGTGTAAAATTATTTAAAAACATACAAGAACGAATGGCAAACCCAATGAAATAACAGTTCTACAAAACTAAGAACAATAAAACCCAACCTCGGCCATTGGAATTACAATTATATAAATAACAGAAGGTTACACGTCGTACTAACCCGACTGAGAATCGAGCACACGAACCTAACACATAGCCTATATACCAACTGGCAAAGAATACCCTAACTGCGACCTGAGTAAGGCACATCTAATTGTTAATCATTTACTTACGGAATGTAATAAATAAAATCAGATACGGCAATCAACAAGACTAGATGAAAATATTAAGCTGGGTCTAGCAGATAACCCGAAGAAAATTGAAACCCTTAAAAAACTTTTAAATGCTGCCTCGCTCACAAATAAAATACGAAAACAAATAAAGGCAAATAAAATCATTAAAAAGCCTCAAATGACCTAGCTGTTGAAGCCGTTTAACCTTTAAAAAAAATAGTAATTTGGCACTAAGACTTTTCTTTATTGTTCTCGAAAGTTTTTATCTGCTCTCTAATAATGATAATAACAATAATAATAATAATAATAATAATAATAATAATAATAATAATAAGAATAAACAAAACCAATAGAGATCGGAAGAGGTATATACCACGGGGACTCCCTAAGTGCTTTCTGGTTCTACTTAGAGCTAAACCCACTGTTGAACCCACTAAACAACACAAAAAATGGATACATCACAGATACACACTCGCACAAAATAACTCGCTTTTTATATATGAATGACGTCAAGCTAATAGCATCAACAAGCTCACAACTCAACCACTTACTTAAAATAAGAGAAACATACAGTAACGACATGAACATTTGGAACACACAAATGAAAGAAAACAATATACTAAAAAGTAAACCAACAAAACAAGAAAACTACACCCTAAACAACAACAACGAACATATATAAGCAATAAATGCTACAGACATATACACATATCTAAGATACAAACAAAAACTAGGAATAGAATACTGACAAATGAAAGAAGAACTGAAACAGAAATACAAACAAAGACTCATTAAAATGCTCAAAATAGAACTTACAGCAAGAAACAAAACAATAGCAATAAACACATATGAAATATCCATACTAACCTACTCTTTCGGCATAATAAGATGAAGCAATACTGACCTAAAAGCACTCAACACACTCATACAATCACAATGTCACAAATGCAGAATACACCACATGCACTCTGTTAGAGATAGATTCACGCTCAATAGAAAAGATGGAGAAAGAGGATTCATCGATATAAGAAACATGTGCTTTAAACAAATAGATAACCTAGCCCATCATACAAGAAACAGAAACAAACAACTTACTCAAAACGATCATAAACGCAAATACATCGACCACACCATTGCAACTTAACAACAGTACTTTCAACCCCATAAAAAAAATCAAAGCAGCACATACAAAGCTAGAATACTGGAAGAAAAGAACACTACATGCAAACGTCCACTCTACCTTGCACAACCACATATCGACCAAGAAGCATCAAACACATGGTTCAAGAAAGGCAACATATTCAGTGAAAAACAGAGATTCATGGTAGCGATACAATACCAGACAATCAACACACCATTACAAGTAAACGCATCATCAAAGACCCCAACACAACAACAGACAAATGTAGACTATGTATACAATAAAAAAAACAATAGAACACATCACAAACGCATGCCCAATACTAGTAAACATAGAATACACCAAAAGACATCGCAACGCAGCAAAAACAATACACCAATAACTAGTCGTACAAGACAAACTCATATACACACATACACACCGCAAAACCAACTTGAAAAAATAGAATACAAACTATAGTGGAACAAAAGCATAATAACCAACAAGACAACACCACACAACGAATCAGATATTACACTCATTCACAAAAAAAAATTACACAGCTAATAAGAGTATATATCCCAAACACGCCCAATATACAGAAAAAGACAGGAGAAAAAATAGAAAATATATACAACTAGCTGAAGAAATCAAAGATTGGTATCACCAAGATGAAGTTGAAATAATATCCATCATATTATCATGTACAGGAGTGGTACCGAACACCAATACATAAAAAAACTAGAACTACATTCCAACACATTCACATATCTACAAAAATCAGACAAACTCAACACATGTACAGTCACTAGGAAATTTCTAAATGCATAATATAACTTACATATAAGGAGATCACATATGCCAACAGCCCACGTGTTTATCTACTGAAACTGGTTAAATTATATGAGAATAGAAACAAAAAATAATAATAATTCTAACATAATAATAAAAGTGAATAGAAGCATCAGCACATACACACTTAATTGTAAAATTATAACTTTATAAGTAGGTAAACTTATTTATAACTAAGACTATTTTAAATTAAAATTAGTAATTGTTATCTTTCTGCTAGTAAAGTACTTATACCATTATCGTCAAAAAATTTTAAAATTTCTTTTCAACGGTCATAAACATAAAACTAAAAATAAGGTCACTTGTTATAGTGCGCTTAACCGATATTTTATAAAATCCTTCAGAAGCTACTTTTGCGACAGATAAAGTAACCAAATACTTGCAAGTAAGACTTTTATTATATACGCGGTGGAAACCATGTTATATTTTTCTAAAACTAAAAAGCCATAGGTCACGCAATTTTTGCACCCGTCACACATTTTGGATGTCCTCCGAAGCATTCGTTTTAGTAAGAATATCTTGATCCTCCTCCTCCTCCTCTAATTCAGATTTCGCTTCTTCATTATCATTGATTTCTGGTTTAGATAGTGTTTTAGAGATGTTATTCTTAAGTATATGTCAATTTTTACAAAATGTAAAAGCTGTATCTTCAAATTTTCAGAAACGCTTGGCTGTTGAATTCAATGAGTAAATTGCTTAGCTTTCCGAATGATTCTGTAGGTATTATTTCTTTATTCAATTCATCAAAATTTTAAAGATCTAAGACTGCAAATATACGTATATCTCTGCATCAAAACGGGCATTCAGACTAGTTACATCGGTGTCTAGTACATCATTATGTACGTCATCAAATAATTCCATAATTAATTCCGTTTCATCGCACCTTCTTTTCCTCTTCTTCTTTCTTTAAATTGATAGGTCAGGTTCTATAACAATATAGGTTTTCTTGGCTTCAAAAACACAATTAATTACACGAACATTCTTATTGATTGTTGCTCTCACTATTTCAAAATCCAGTGTAAATGACATAATTTTTTTTTTTAGATGATCTGCCAAATAGTTACATTTAATGAAATCCATACTGGTAGCTTGCAAGTATCTAATATTAAAGTAGAGATCTTAAAAATCTTTAAATAAATGTGGTTAATTAAAATGACTTCAAATTTAAGTAGTTTTTTAGGGTTTCTTGCTAAAAAGCAACGTACGTTGGATGAATAGTGACTATTATTTTCCAACTCAAGAAAAACCTCTATAGGTAACACGTATATGCAGTTTCACTTTTCCCATATTTATCGAAAATCTTCTCCAATATCGTTTGTTTGATTGACTATATTGTTTCACCAAGAGTTGATAGTGTTAATTTATCATGAAACTTTTTTAAAAAAATAACACTTTAATTTGATTAAGAAATCTAAATAACAAAAAGAAAGCTATTGATTTTTTACTAATGTTGGAAATAAATTAATTTAACACGTGTTCGAGTTACATATCCCCCAATTCATATATGTATAATTAAATAGAAATTATTAAAAAACTTAAGTTTGATGCAACATTGTAATTCAAGGATAAATAAAGAAAAGGTAAATAAAAGTTCACAAGCCAGTTGTGAGAACGGATGTGAATACATTGTATTCCAGACGTAAGTGATACTGCAGGTGCAGGTCACAGACGGTTAAGAAACCGCAATTATTAGAATTAAGATTGTTACATTGTATAATATAATTAAACAAAGAAATAAGCAGACATGAGCTCTGCAATTTTCACAAAAATGTGAGGGGCGGGGACAACATAAATACCCCGGGAGCCCCAAATCAGTCAGTCAGTCTTGAGCCTCTCAGCTTTCACATTGTTGGTTGCTTAGGCTACTCGCTCTAATTTAACTTCAATTATTAGTAATTTCGACTTAGGGTAATTTTATATAGTTTGTCAAAATTCCAAGTATAACTTCTGTTAAATAAATGTTTGTTACAAGAAGTTTTGGAAGAAGACTTTTTAAAAAGGCAGCTCCCAAAGCCCAAAACGTAACTCGCGTAACACCAAATATGCAAGGTTTTAGCTGCAGTTTTTTTTTTATAACCAAGCGGTAAAACTATTGTACTCTCTTGCATATTAGCTGCACCGTCTGCAATTGTTTATATCTATTGTACCCACAGTTGAAACATCTTTTAAGAACTGAAAACATTTTTCCCAGTAGACAAATCGCATTCAATGACATTCTATCTATCGTTGCTTTCTATTCCTTTGACATACCGAATCACTGGTCTTTTACTGAATTATCTTGAGTTGTATCTAGTTTTACTAAGAACATTCCGACTGCATTGACTTTCTCACTGATAATTTTTTACAATAACGTTCTTATAGCAAACATTGCGCAGTTAACGAAAGTTTTAGGTATGAATGTTAAAAAATCTGATTCGCTTATTAAATTCAACTTTTTTTCTTCTTCTACTATTAGCGATAATATTTATTATATGCTCGTTCCAAGTAGAGTCATATTTCATCATCGATAGAAGTATTTGTATAAATTACCAGTAATCTCTGTAGCGGTATTACGTAGGTTTAAAGTTATCTGTGAATATTTGTAAGTAATTAAATTTGTATTGGACTGAATAAGAAGTAAATTGAAATATCGTACAATACTATTCTTCCAATTTAAAAAAAATATAGACAAAACCAAGGTGTCAAAATGTTTTGTATTCTACTAAATTTAATTAAAAAAATTGCAAGTGAAATAATTAGTAAAGTACTTTTGATTGACTTTATAATAATAAAATACAATTTGTATAATATTTATTTTTAAGTCTAAACAACAAAATGTTTTGCTGTTTACATTCATATTTTATTAAAATGCTAAGCATTTATAACTTTTTGCTAAAAATATTAACTCTACAGGGTGATTCATTAAGAATGGGCAATTTCTAAAGTAGAGATACTATTGTGCGTTTAACGAACAAATTCAGTAATTATAGTAACGGGATGGGGGTTTAGCTGCGCGAAACAAACTGAGCGCAAGCTCTGTTTATACATTGTGGTAACTACAAATACATATATCGGTTGAATTGTAATTTCGAAAAATTGTGAATATATTTTCAATGGTTCGATTAGTTGTTGAAAATCATGTAGTAATTATGTATTTGCAATTAACTTTTCAATGCGTTAAAAATGTTATGTAAACGAATCTTTTATTATTCACCTACGTTTTAGTAAGAAACGCAGAATTAATTAGAGCTTGTATTTTTTCATATTGTTTCAGTATCGAAAACCGATATGGTAATTAGTCCAATTTCGTGTACTATTAGAAGTCATTTCCTTTAGGTTTACTATGATATGATGTAATTTAATAAATTGAAAGAAAGCAAAATATTTCTGACTAAAGGTTTAATTACATTCACAAAATCATTTAAAATACATTACAAATGCGATCGCCCTTTACCTCATTTATTATGATGTGTTCTCTAGTATTGGGTTCACTCAAAAGCTTTAACTTTTGTACCTCGCTACCACATTTCCTTCTAATTGAACTACTTGAAAAATCAACGATTACTTCATAATCTTGCATCCAGTCGCACCCCAGAATTACATCTCGTACTATCTCGGAATTACCAAAAATGGGTAATCAACTACATGCTTCCTTATTTTTATCGTTAAACAGATCTGTTCCTTAACATTCACACTTTTATTTCATCATGCTCTCGTTAATCGAGCGTTTTTACATGGTACCCTAGGTATCATAAAACCATCGCCTTTTCTAGAAACCTATCCGAAATTCCTTTTATTTGAAACCCAGAATTTACTAATGCCCTTGTCCTAGTCATACCATTCGCGACAATATTTATCGTCGGAATTAATGCGGTAGGCTTCAGGTCTACCCTTTGTCTTTCTTTCTCACTTCGCAAAAATCTGAATTAAAGATAGTCCCTTTGAATAGAGTTACAGGCAGAGTCAATCTCTGCCAGATTATATTCAGATCGCCTCTGCTTAGCACGATTTTCCTACCCTAATCCGTTCTATTTTGACTGCTATTTTGAGCGGCATTACTAACATTGCCAGTACGAAATTTATTGCTTCGATTATATTAATCGAACGAGCAACTTGACCTCTGCTACTTGAAAGTACTTCGTATGAGGCATCAATTTTCCTTAAATGAGTTTCTACTACTTCGATAATAGCTAGACCCGAATTTAAAATACCCCGTTGTATCTCCATCTCGAAATGGTTCTTTTCCAGTTAATAAGCTCTCTTTCTGACAACGGCTGGGTTAAATACTTAGCTAGTTTAATCATTTTAAGCAAGTAATCCGCACGAGACTTCATTTCGTAATCTATATTTTACACAAAAAAGCGTGTTTCTTTCCTGCTCTATACTTCAGTAATGTGAGAGGAATTATGATTTAAAATTTTCAAAAAATAAAAATTCTTTTATTTCAGGAAAATCTTGAGCCGAACCCGTTAAGCAATTTAGGGCAAAAAATACTCGCTCTTCATACGGTACTCGTGCATCGTTAAACATACTTTGTAACCTTTTTATGAATAGCACTGGATGTAATACTCCGCTTGTAAGAAAGTGCAGGCGCGTACCCCCCACATCTTCCCAGACTGTAATATACCGACGGTTTTGATTCCCTAAAGACACTCCTAAAGTTTCAATATCCTATAAACTCCCTCGTTCTTTCGTCGCTTCAATCTTCTTACTTTTAAATTTTTTTTTATTTTTTAAGGCCGACAAAAGTTGCAAATCTCCTTTGCTTAAATTCACATTTAAGTTCTTTAAAGCATCACCTAAACAATTTCCTACTTACCATCGATAAATTATTATTAACCTCGCTCAGTGTTTTTCGTAATGACTCTTTTAGGTCACTTTCTTCTACATCATTTTCGTCTCATTTCCCTTCCTTCCCCTTTTCTTAGGCATGGTTAAATATAAAACCGAAATTACGCGCGATTCTTAACATTCTTTCTACTCATTAATCAAATTAAGCGAAGCTAAACCCGCCACAATTGTTTATTTGCTCCAGTAGTTGGCGCAGCGTGTGACCCTCTTAAAGTTAATCTCAGTGAAGGGGGGGGGGAGCAAATAAACAAATAACACGGCGGTGCTGTATTTATTTTTTAATTAATTAGCAATATACAGAAAACCAAATCACGCGATAAGTGCATGAACAATGGACATAACAATAATTTGTTTCACTCCTCCGGTTACACAACTACACATTTGAACTAACGTCCAGACAACAAAAATAAGTATACTTGTATTAGCATTACTTAAAACTAATTCGTTTAAAAACATCTTCGGAGGCCGTTTTTTTTTAACCTACAATCACACACCAAACACGTTAGACGTACGACAGGTAGCCGCTGTGCACAGTGGGCGACTGTGCATTATTCTTTTCAGACAATTTGTCACAACTTAGTACTTAACGGGATTCTGAAATGAGCTCCAGCGACGTAAACATTGTTACCTCAAGTGATTCTCTCACCAAGCGCAAATTGCGGAGTGTTATTCGTTTCCTGCAAACAGAACGCAATAGTACAACAGAAATACATCTAAGAATAAACCGCGTGTATGGGTAAAACTTTATAAATGATGCAGACTTCGGAAATTGCTTTGATCCATGACAACGTTCGTCCTCAAATTGCTGCTGTAACTCAATTGCTCCGCGACTCAGTTGGTATGCGTGTGATTACTGAGCCCATGGTCCGTAGGTTCGAATCCCGACACGGTCCGCTTAAAAAATGTTAGACGAGCATTTTTCACAAAAATACGACGTCGTTCGAATGAGAAGTAAAATGTAGGTCCTGTGTGAGCGTTGTTACACACGTTAAAAATTCCAGCCTTGCTCAGAACAGCAAGGGTTGGCAAAATACAAAATTTCCAGGTAAAAAAACTCGCTTCCTGGCCAATATAGTACCTTTAGATGGAACATTAGAATATCAAAAGTAGTGTGTAACTCAATGGCTCCATCTGCAATTTCAATGCGTTGTGTCCGATTCCCCACCATACAGTTCCGACCTAGCAAGAATGGCTTCCTATTTTGCCCAAACTAAAAAATGGCTAAGAGAACAGCGCTTCCAATCTATTGAAGAGTTCCAACACTACATAAACACTTATTTTAATTCATTGGCGGCAACATTTTATGCACAGGGTATTGAAAAGCTTATTGGCAAATGCGACAAATGCCTTAATCTCTAAGGTGATTACGTCGAAAAGTAGCCATCAGTGCACATAGAGTTTTCTAATAAAATCAATTGTTTATATATACTTGTGTTTTTTACGGTCAATCGGAAGTTGAGTAAAAAACGGTTCTCGTGTTTTGTTACAGTTTTATGTCTCATAAGGTTTACAATGTGCCAGTAACTTTTTGCGCCCCTAAATAATGCTTACAGTTTATAAACATTATAACATGTTTTTCTTACTGGAGTGGTTAAATAGTTAGGGGTTATTTTTATATCCCCAAATGTGACCAGTAACCTTTAAGGAAGGATTCCTTAAAATGATGGAACGCAATTATCTTCCGACTATGCTAGGGGTCTATTCCTTGGGCAGAGCTTATGAGGATTGGTCGTGGTTCTTTTTACAAAGCATTATTTTATTACTAGGGCTAGATTCTCGACAAAACAGGGGTTTAAACAGGGCGCCACCAAGTCTGTAACTTTAAACACAGGGTTTCCTTAAGGGGGACTTGGGCGTCCTTAAGGAGGAACACCGTATTAACTGCTGACGCAGGAGCTGTAAAGAAAATTTAATTAAATATACTAAAATGAGGACACAAGTAGTTTTCTCTTGCTACCTCATCTAAAAAAACAACAAAGATTAATCAGGCAACAATAATATGAACACAAGTTTTGTTCTTTAAATACTGAAAAGGCTATTAAAGCTCCTTATTAAATTGGGTTTACTACTTACTCTATTTGGTCTTATTCTTTGTCACCTTACTTCTGAACGTACTTGTTCAGAATAAAACAATTAATTAAAAAAATTAAATGTTGTTTCTTTAATTAAAAATGGTACTTTTATAAAAATTGTAGATATACAATTTATGTTTAAGAAAAGGTAATACAAGCCTCATCCACTCATAAGGTAGAATTATATATACAAAGAAAAATATCAACACTTCAAATGTTACTTTAGTTACAAAAATCTAACTTGAATTTATACTAGAAATGTCAGATCTGCTTTTTCTGTTTACACTTTATAAAACTTTAACTACTTCTCTAATAATTCATTATTTAAAAATTGTAAGTGAAATCATGCGTAAATGAAACATCAATAAGAACTCTTTAAGTTCACATTATTTTATAAAATTTAATAACTGTAATTGTATTGAACTAATAATGTCAACAAAAATTTACTAAGGTCCTTTTTAATATGCGAAATGGATTTGTCAAAATAGGTAGTTACAAAAATATTTTCTGAAGCAGCCTGGTATTAAAGATCGCCAAATGTAGACATGATGCAAGAATAATTTAATCTCTTACCTTGGCTCTGCAGGTGTTCTTTACATGTTGTCTTCACAACATGTTAGGGCAGGTGTTTATACATACATTTTCAGAAAACAACTGATGTCAAATCCACATGTTCCACAGAACACGAACAGCTGCGTGACCCTTGGACTGGACCATGCTAATTTCTATGCGTTTTGGTTACACGCACTAACTAGACCAACCAAATTTCAATACATTCGAAAGCATCATCGGGCTTAATTTACAAACCATAAAAATTTCTACCTACTTTGTAGAACGTTTCTTTTACATTCCAACTTATTGCTTTTCTATAACATAACACAAAATCCAACTATCCATCGTACGGTTGAAGGACGTTCATATTTTACATTCACAGATGAAAAAGTATAATTTTATCTTCTATTAAACACAGCCTACTCGCTGTTTTAGTTTTGTAAAACCAGATACTACAAAACGACTTCTTAAAGTTGTTAATTATAATATAAAAATCTAGTTAACAAATTCTACGAAGCGTTGAAAAACATATCTTATCGTACTTTTACAAAATCATAAAAGAATTGTTTTTTGTGTTATTTACACAAATGTCCAAAGAATTATTAAATGAGTTTATCTCAGTAATTATCGAAACAAAGTTATTTATTAGAAGTCATTTAAAATCGACTTTTAAACGGAACGTTATAACAAAATATTGAAGATTATTAAAATAAAATTACGAAGAGTGACATTATGAGAAGAGAAATTTATCAAACAAACATCTTCTATAAGTTAAATTATCAAAAGAGCAATTACCAAAAGAACGCATTGTTAAAATCGCAAAGCCTAGTGTTTTAGCGCACTAGGGCTGTACTCCGCACAAAAAGCTAGGCGCAAGTTACACGGCAGAACCTTTAGTGGTTCCATTATTTTCTCTACGAGAGCTCTGGCAAAAGTGAGCGCAAACGTGCTATGCACTAAACAGGAAAGGTGTTTGGCCTTGATAATAGTTGTATTAAGTTTCTGCGCCTGATGTTAGCAACCAAACTAATATTTCTGTATGGCGGTTAGCACATACAATATCGATACTTGTTTGTTTAAAAATGGTTCGCATGATTTAATGACTTTACTTGAGTTATTAGAACTAAAATTCGTTGATATAGTGTAGCGGTCAAAAAAAAACCGTTACACTGCCTCTCTCCAAAAAAGAAAAAAATATTTTTTTAGAACCAAAGATTTTTTTTTAACCTTAAGAGAAATATTATCTTGAGGATTGAATTCTCTATAATTGGCCTGCGTGAGAATATAGAAAATAAAAATTAAAAAAATAAAAAATGGGGAATAGTATAATTAAAAGTCGATGTTTTTAGTAACTACGCGTACTATACGTCCTTAAGGAAACAAAATCGGTATGACACTATCGGGAATTGTCGCAATCGGGAAGTCTAACACTCTCACAAAAAAAAAATTAACAAGATTTACAGGTCTTTATCAAACTCTACTAACTAAAACAAAATAAGAGAGAAACTCTCCAAACTAATATTAAGCGAAAACTATTAACTAAGATACTGGAGATAATACCCAGACTACAAAAAAATTCGAACCAATAAACTATATACAAAACTTATGCTTGCGATGACAACTCAACTCTAAGAATCATAACTAGATCCTATTTAAAAAAAAAATAAGCAACAACAGAATATCTCAAAAGCAAAAGTATTAAATGTCATCACAACTCTTTCGCTACTCTAAACGTAAGCATGAATTGCTTACCGCAACAACTATTTTAGCTACCTGCTAAAATACTCTAAATCTCATCACAAATGTGAATTCATCACATTGTCAACTCTACTAATAACTGTGCCATCACATTCTCACTATAACCAAATAAATTGTGAGCAACTGGCTCACCTAACACACCTCAACTCTAATACAACGAGTGCTATCCGCACTAACTCAAATTCACAAAAAAATTGTAAGCATCTGGCTCACTTAATACACCTCAACTCTAATTCAACGAGTGCTATCCGCACTAACTCAAATTCACAAAAAAAATGTGAGCATCTGGCTCACTCTCACACTCTAACACAGTAGTGAGTAGCTAACTCCACTACTAATTGTGCTTCCTGCACAAACGCAACTAAACCAATTAACTAGTTAGCAACCAGCTCACCTACAATACTCTAAATATTAGTGAACGACTACTCTCGAGCGTCACTAAACTAAATACTCAAAAAACATTACTACATCCCACTCAACCAAGTACACACTGCTGAGCGACCAACTCATCACGAGTCTCGTCTAGACTTACGCATTTCTTGATGGAATGCCTATATGGGAAAAGAACACATCCTGGTCCTTCGCATACTCAACAGAAAACCAGTCCTTTGCGGACAAAAATGTCTTCTTTTACTAACTCTACAAAAACTTCACACCAGTTAACACGTTTTAGACCTAAAGGGTTTCGTCTGTCGACATTTTACGAGGCAAACAAAATTCGTTTGTCAACTACGAAAAGAAACAAAAAATTTTTGTGTTAACGGTAAGAATACACACACATATATAAACACGGGCAGGTGTTCTTGAGAACACGGTACGTACGCATGGGCAAGGTGCTTCTTGGGTTAGATTGTGTACACAGGGAATGTGTTTCTGACAACACAATACGTACGCACGGGGAAAATTTGATTTTAACAACACGCTCTTTTATCTACAGGTTTTATTGTACTTTAACTTCTTATTCTTATATTTAATATTAATTTGAAATCATATACAAAAAAATTTTAGACAAGGTTTTTCCTCTCATCCTTCTATACCAAAACAAAACTAAACGAAACGATCATAGATATACTTGACTTCAACTTGACTTGAGAAGCAACTACTAACTATATTGGAATGGCATCCTCTTGGTATACAATTGAGAAAGGTTTCAGATCTTTTATGTGCCACTACCGGCTTTCGTACTAAACTACTTAGACCTTCGAAAGAAATTAATTTCAACGATAGCTAACAAAATTTAACATACAGGTACCCTCTTTTTAATCTCTAACCAAATTGATGAAATGGGTTATAATCAGGCTGTCCATATAACAAAACTTGCTTCACAACGCATAACTTGCTAAAATGACAGACTCTTTCCTGAGCCTCACCTAGACTACTCTACAAAAAAGAATTTTTATCACCAAACTCCAAATTAGTGATGCCAAAAAATATTAGGAACGATAACTCACCTCGAGTCTCGTCTAGACTTACGCACTGCTGAGCGACCAACTCGTCACGAGTCTCGTCTAGACTTACGCACCGCTGAGCGACCAACTACAAAGACAAGCATCGCCTACTCTACACATAACTAACTAAATTGCGTTGCAACGCCGATATAAATCATAAAAATTGTCATTAAGCCAAAAACGTGCCTACACACAAGGACAATTCTTAAACGACACGACGACAGCACAAACCATGTACCTAATTTACCGAAACATTATTTTTAGTACTCTCTAGATTGAACTGTATAAAACGAAAGGATATGCAAATAATTATTCATGCGAGTCTCTTATTTTCGAACATGATGGACACGAGATCGACGTCACACCTTTACTACCACATTTAAAACAAAATTTATTCATAGGGGCTCTACAATAATTAAACGTATGACCTGGACGTGTACTATTCCAACACACGAATTTCTTGACTCTCTCAACACCTGATGATTGCACATCAAAAGGTTTTTCTTGATTTACTACTTGAACCTGAGGAGATGAAGATTTGTTTTTATAAACTCTACTACGAACTGAAGTATTTCTAACTTCTTCTTGACATTTATTTTCTGACTGTGACCTAAAATTTTTACGAAACCAAAATTGTTTTTTGACGGGGTGATGGCAGCTTCATCCTCTTAACTCGACCAGTTAGGTGTACTAATTTTGACTGTACCCTTTTAAAAATAGAATCAGAAGGATCACCTTCAAATTCTGACAAAACACTTTTAATCGACACAACGGTATTGTTAATTTCTACACATTCTACTGAAAACTCTACATTATAATCTGTAAGATCTATTAGACATCCTGGTTTATTTGATTCTTTCGCTAATAGACGACCTAATATCTTCCGTTTGTCTACAACTGGTCTAGAACTCTCTATTCCTCTTATTCGGAGTTCATAATCTAACTCTTCTTTGAGTAAGTACACAACCTGAAAAGTATCAACCATTTTTATTCTCATATAAAGTCAATGTCAAAGAAAATTAACTAAAATCTTGAAATTTAAACAAAATTTCAAATCTAAATCATCTCAAATATTCACAATCGACAAAATATTTTCAATAGGGGAACTAAAATTAGATCTAGAATTAACAACTTCTCCCTACTGATCACTAAATTACTTCAACAACCACTATCTTGCTTCCAATTAATTAATTAAGTCTTTAATAAAAAAAAATATATGCGACATTGCGTGGCAATATTTTCCGCAACGACAAAAATCTACTTACTGCCTCTCAGTAAGTTCAAAAAATAATTGACTTTCTCAACGCTGTATCCACATAGCTGTTAACAATCGAAACCTCTAACACAATGTCTTATTTTATACTCGTGTACAATCGATATCAAAAACTGTTACACTGCTTTTAACACAAGGTTTTTTTATACTCGTGCCTTGTGTGAGTAAAAAAAATAAAGCCCCTTTTTGGTGGGTGCTAGCAAAACAAACAAAGCTATGTCTTAGGCGTAAGCAAAATAATCGAGCTTCAATTTAGAAAAATAACCGACCCTAATTTAGAAAAATAATCGAGACTTAATTTAGATGTAACAAAAAAATCTAGACTCAATTTAAATGTAACGGAATAATCGGGTCTCAATTTAAATGTAACAAAATAGTCTAGCCTCAATTTAGGTGTAACAAATTAATCCAGCTTCAATTTAAATGTAACAAAATAATCTAGCCTCAATTTAAATGTAACAAAATAATCGAGCCCCACGTTGGGCGCCAGTATAACATGTTTTTTTTACTGGGAGGATTAAATAGTTAGGGGTTATTTTTATATCCCCAAATGTGACCAGTAACCTTTAAGGAAGGATTCTCTTAAAATGATGGAACTCAATTATCTTCCGACTATGCTAGGGGTCTATTCCTTGGGCAGAGCTTATGAGGATTGGTCGTGGTTCTTTTTACAAAGCATTATTTTATTACTAGGGCTAGATTCTCGACAAAACAGAGGTTTAAACAGAGCGCCACCAAGTCTGTAACTTTAAACACAGGGTTTCCTTAAGGGGGACTTGGGCGTCCTTAAGGAGGAACACCGTATTAACTGCTGACGCAGGAGCTGTAAAGAAAATTTAATTAAATATACTAAAATGAGGACACAAGTAGTTTTCTCTTGCTACCTCATCTAAAAAAACAACAAAGATTAATCAGGCAACAATAATATGAACACAAGTTTTGTTCTTTAAATACTGAAAAGGCTATTAAAGCTGCTTATTAAATTGGGTTTACCACTTTGCTCTATTTGGTCTTATTCTTTGTCACCTTACTTCTGAACGTACTTGTTCAGAATAAAACAATTAATTAAGAAAAATAAATGTTGTTTCTTTAATTAAAATGGTACTTTCATAAAAATTGTAGATATACAATTTATGTTTAAGAAAAGATAATACAAGCCTCATCCACTCATAAGGTAGAATTATATATACAAAGAAGAATATCAACACTTCAAATGTTACTTTAGTTACAAAAATCTAACTTGAATTTATACCAGAAATGTCAGATCTGCTTTTACTGTTTACACTTTATAAAACTTTAACTACTTCTCTAATAATTCATTATTTAAAAATTGTAAGTGAAATCATGCGTAAATGAAACATCAATAAGAACTCTTTAAGTTCACATTATTTTATAAAATTTAATAACTGTAATTGTATTGAACTAATAATGTCAACAAAAATTTACTAAGGTCCTTTTTAATATGCGAAATGGATTTGTCAAAATAGGTAGTTACAAAAATATTTTCTGAAGCAGCCTGGTATTAAAGATCGCCAAATGTAGACATGATGCAAGAATAATTTAATCTCTTACCTTGGCTCTGCAGGTGTTCTTTACATGTTGTCTTCACAACATGTTAGGGCAGGTGTTTATACATACATTTTTCAGAAAACAACTGATGTCAAATCCACATGTTCCACAGAACACGAACAGCTGCGTGACCCTTGGACTGGACCATGCTAATTTCTATGCGTTTTGGTTACACGCACTAACTAGACCAACCAAATTTCAATACATTCGAAAGCATCATCGGGCTTAATTTACAAACCATAAAAATTTCTACCTACTTTGTAGAACGTTTCTTTTACATTCCAACTTATTGCTTTTCCATAACATAACACAAAATCCAACTATCCATCGTACGGTTGAAGGACGTTCATATTTTACATTCACAGATGAAAAAGTATAATTTTATCTTCTATTAAACACAGCCTACTCGCTGTTTTAGTTTTGTAAAACCAGATACTACAAAACGACTTCTTAAAGTTGTTAATTATAATATAAAAATCTAGTTAACAAATTCTACGAAGCGTTGAAAAACATATCTTATCGTACTTTTACAAAATCATAAAAGAATTGTTTTTTGTGTTATTTACACAAATGTCCAAAGAATTATTAAATGAGTTTATCTCAGTAATTATCGAAACAAAGTTATTTATTAGAAGTCATTTAAAATCGACTTTTAAACGGAACGTTATAACAAAAATATTGAAGATTATTAAAAATAAAATTACGAAGAGTGACATTATGAGAAGAGAAATTTATCAAACAAACATCTTCTATAAGTTAAATTATCAAAAGAGCAATTACCAAAAGAACGCATTGTTAAAATCGCAAAGCCTAGTGTTTTAGCGCACTAGGGCTGTACTCCGCACAAAAAGCTAGGCGCAAGTTACACGGCAGAACCTTTAGTGGTTCCATTATTTTCTCTACGAGAGCTCTGGCAAAAGTGAGCGCAAACGTGCTATGCACTAAACAGGAAAGGTGTTTGGCCTTGATAATAGTTGTATTAAGTTTCTGCGCCTGATGTTAGCAACCAAACTAATATTTCTGTATGGCGGTTAGCACATACAATATCGATACTTGTTTGTTTAAAAATGGTTTGCATGATTTAATGACTTTACTTGAGTTATTAGAACTAAAATTCGTTGATATAGTGTAGCGGTCAAAAAAAAACCGTTACACTGCCTTTCTCCAAAAAAGAAAAAAATATTTTCTTAGAACCAAAGATTTTTTTTTAACCTTAAGAGAAATATTATCTTGAGGATTGAATTCTCTATAATTGGCCTGCGTGAGAATATAGAAAATAAAAATTAAAAAAATAAAAAATGGGGAATTAGTATAATTAAAAGTCGATGTTTTTAGTAACTACGCGTACTATACGTCCTTAAGGAAACAAAATCGGTATGACACTATCGGGAATTGTCGCAATCGGGAAGTCTAACACTCTCACAAAAAAAAAATTAACAAGATTTACAGGTCTTTATCAAACTCTACTAACTAAAACAAAATAAGAGAGAAACTCTCCAAACTAATATTAAGCGAAAACTATTAACTAAGATACTGAAGATAATACCCAGACTACAAAAAAATTCGAACCAATAAACTATATACAAAACTTATGCTTGCGATGACAACTCAACTCTAAGAATCATAACTAGATCCTATTTAAAAAAAAAATAAGCAACAACAGAATATCTCAAAAGCAAAAGTATTAAATGTCATCACAATTCTTTCACTACTCTAAACGTAAGCATGAATTGCTTACCGCAACAACTATTTTAGCTACCTGCTAAAATACTCTAAATCTCATCACAAATGTGAATTCATCACATTGTCAACTCTACTAATAACTGTGCCATCACATTCTCACTATAACCAAATAAATTGTGAGCAACTGGCTCACCTAACACACCTCAACTCTAATACAACGAGTGCTCTCCGCACTAACTCAAATTCACAAAAAAATTGTAAGCATCTGGCTCACTTAATACACCTCAACTCTAATTCAACGAGTGCTATCCGCACTAACTCAAATTCACAAAAAATGTGAGCATCTGGCTCACTCTCACTCTAACACAGTAGTGAGTAGCTAACTCCACTACTAATTGTGCTTCCTGCACAAACGCAACTAAACCAAATAACTAGTTAGCAACCAGCTCACCTACAATACTCTAAATATTAGTGAACGACTACTCTCGAGCGTCACTAAACTAAATACTCAAAAAACATTACTACATCCCACTCAACCAAGTACACACTGCTGAGCGACCAACTCATTACGAGTCTCGTCTAGACTTACGCATTTCTTGATGGAATGCCTATATGGGAAAAGAACACATCCTGGTCCTTCGCATACTCAAAAGAAAACCAGTCCTTTGCGGACAAAAATGTCTTCTTTTACTAACTCTACAAAAACTTCACACCAGTTAACACGTTTTAGACCTAAAGGGTTTTGTCTGTCGACATTTTACGAGGCAAACAAAATTCGTTTGTCAACTACGAAAAGAAACAAAAAATTTTTGTGTTAACGGTAAGAATACACACACATATATAAACACGGGCAGGTGTTCTTGAGAACACGGTACGTACGCATGGGCAAGGTGCTTCTTGGGTTAGATTGTGTACACAGGGAATGTGTTTCTGACAACACAATACGTACGCACGGGGAAAATTTGATTTTAACAACACGCTCTTTTATCTACAGGTTTTATTGTTCTTTAACTTCTTATTCTTATATTTAAGATTAATTTGAAATCATATACAAAAAAATTTTAGACAAGGTTCTTCCTCTCATCCTTCTATACCAAAACAAAACTAAACGAAACGATCATAGATATACTTGACTTCAACTTGACTTGAGGAGCAACTACTAACTATATTGGAATGGCATCCTCTTGGTATACAATCGAGAAAGGTTTCAAATCTTTTATGTGCAACTACCGGCTTTCGTACTAAACTACTTAGACCTTCGAAAGAAATTAATTTCAACGATAGCTAACAAAATTTAACATACAGGTACCCTCTTTTTAATCTCTAACCAAATTGATGAAATGGGTTATAATCAGGCTGTCCATATAACAAAACTTGCTTCACAACGCATAACTTGCTAAAATGACAGACTCTTTCTTGAGCCTCACCTAGACTACTCTACAAAAAAGAATTTTTATCACCAAACTCCAAATTAGTGATGCCAAAAAATATTAGGAACGATAACTCACTTCGAGTCTCGTCTAGACTTACGCACTGCTGAGCGACCATTTCGTCACGAGTCTCGTCTAGACTTACGCACCGCTGAGCGATCAACTACAAAGACAAGCATCGCCTACTCTACACATAACTAACTAAATTGCGTTGCAACGCCGATATAAATCATAAAATTGTCATTAAGCCAAAAACGTGCCTACACACAAGGACAATTCTTAAACGACACGACGACAGCACAAACCATGTACCTAATTTACCGAAACATTATTTTTAGTACTCTCTAGATTGAACTGTATAAAACGAAAGGATATGCAAATAATTATTCATGCGAGTCTCTTATTTTCGAACATGATGGACACGAGATCGACGTCACACCTTTACTACCACATTTAAAACAAAATTTATTCATAGGGCTCTACAATAATTAAACGTATGACCTGGACGTGTACTATTCCAACACACGAATTTCTTGACTCTCTCAACACCTGATGATTGCACATCAAAAGGTTTTTCTTGATTTACTACTTGAACCTGAGGAGATGAAGATTTGTTTTTATAAACTCTACTACGAACTGAAGTATTTCTAACTTCTTCTTGACATTTATTTTCTGACTGTGACCTAAAATTTTTACGAAACCAAAATTGTTTTTTGACGGGGTGATGGCAGCTTCATCCTCTTAACTCGACCAGTTAGGTGTACTAATTTTGACTGTACCCTTTTAAAAATAGAATCAGAAGGATCACCTTCAAATTCTGACAAAACACTTTTAATCGACACAACGGTATTGTTAATTTCTACACATTCTACTGAAAACTCTACATTATAATCTGTAAGATCTATTAGACATCCTGGTTTATTTGATTCTTTCGCTAATAGACGACCTAATATCTTCCGTTTGTCTACAACTGGTCTAGAACTCTCTATTCCTCTTATTCGGAGTTTATAATCTAACTCTTCTTTGAGTAAGTACACAACCTGAAAAGTATCAACCATTTTTATTCTCATATAGTCAATGTCAAAGAAAATTAACTAAAATCTTGAAATTTAAACAAAATTTCAAATCTAAATCATCTCAAATATTCACAATCGACAAAATATTTTCAATAGGGAACTAAAATTAGATCTAGAATTAACAACTTCTCCCTACTGATCACTAAATTACTTCAACAACCACTATCTTGCTTCCAATTAATTAATTAAGTCTTTAATAAAAAAAAATATATGCGACATTGCGTGGCAATATTTTCCGCAACGACAAAAATCTACTTACTGCCTCTCAGTAAGTTCAAAAAATAATTGACTTTCTCAACGCTGTATCCACATAGCTGTTAACAATCGAAACCTCTAACACAATGCCTTATTTTATACTCGTGTACAATCGATATCAAAAACTGTTACACTGCTTTTAACACAAGGTTTTTTTATACCCGTGCCTTGTGTGAGTAAAAAAAATAAAGCCCCTTTTTGGTGGGTGCTAGCAAAACAAACAAAGCTATGTCTTAGGCGTAAGCAAAATAATCGAGCTTCAATTTAGAAAAATAACCGACCCTAATTTAGAAAAATAATCGAGACTTAATTTAGATGTAACAAAAAAATCTAGACTCAATTTAAATGTAACGGAATAATCGGGTCTCAATTTAAATGTAACAAAATAGTCTAGCCTCAATTTAGGTGTAACAAATTAATCCAGCTTCAATTTAAATGTAACAAAATAATCTAGCCTCAATTTAAATGTAACAAAATAATAGAGCCCCACGTTGGGCGCCAGTATAACATGTTTTTTACTGGGAGGATTAAATAGTTAGGGGTTATTTTATATCCCCAAATGTGACCAGTAACCTTTAAGGAAGGATTCTCTTAAAATGATGGAACTCAATTATCTTCCGACTATGCTAGGGGTCTATTCCTTGGGCAGAGCTTATGAGGATTGGTCGTGGTTCTTTTTACAAAGCATTATTTTATTACTAGGGCTAGATTCTCGACAAAACAGAGGTTTAAACAGAGCGCCACCAAGTCTGTAACTTTAAACACAGGGTTTCCTTAAGGGGACTTGGGCGTCCTTAGGAGGAACACCTGTATTAACTGCTGACGCAGGAGCTGTAAAGAAAATTTAATTAAATATACTAAAATGAGGACACAAGTAGTTTCTCTTGCTACCTCATCTAAAAACAACAAAGATTAATCAGGCAACAATAATATGAACACAAGTTTTGTTCTTTAAATACTGAAAAGGCTATTAAAGCTGCTTATTAAATTGGGTTTACCACTTTGCTCTATTTGGTCTTATTCTTTGTCACCTTACTTCTGAACGTACTTGTTCAGAATAAAACAATTAATTAAGAAAAATAAATGTTGTTTCTTTAATTAAAATGGTACTTTCATAAAATTGTAGATATACAATTTATGTTTAAGAAAAGATAATACAAGCCTCATCCACTCATAAGGTAGAATTATATATACAAAGAAGAATATCAACACTTCAAATGTTACTTTAGTTACAAAAATCTAACTTGAATTTATACCAGAAATGTCAGATCTGCTTTTACTGTTTACACTTTATAAAACTTTAACTACTTCTCTAATAATTCATTATTTAAAAATTGTAAGTGAAATCATGCGTAAATGAAACATCAATAAGAACTCTTTAAGTTCACATTATTTTATAAAATTTAATAACTGTAATTGTATTGAACTAATAATGTCAACAAAAATTTACTAAGGTCCTTTTTAATATGCGAAATGGATTTGTCAAAATAGGTAGTTACAAAAATATTTTCTGAAGCAGCCTGGTATTAAAGATCGCCAAATGTAGACATGATGCAAGAATAATTTAATCTCTTACCTTGGCTCTGCAGGTGTTCTTTACATGTTGTCTTCACAACATGTTAGGGCAGGTGTTTATACATACATTTTTCAGAAAACAACTGATGTCAAATCCACATGTTCCACAGAACACGAACAGCTGCGTGACCCTTGGCTGGACCATGCTAATTTCTATGCGTTTTGGTTACACGCACTAACTAGACCAACCAAATTTCAATACATTCGAAAGCATCATCGGGCTTAATTTACAAACCATAAAAATTTCTACCTACTTTGTAGAACGTTTCTTTTACATTCCAACTTATTGCTTTTCCATAACATAACACAAAATCCAACTATCCATCGTACGGTTGAAGGACGTTCATATTTTACATTCACAGATGAAAAAGTATAATTTTATCTTCTATTAAACACAGCCTACTCGCTGTTTTAGTTTTGTAAAACCAGATACTACAAAACGACTTCTTAAAGTTGTTAATTATAATATAAAATCTAGTTAACAAATTCTACGAAGCGTTGAAAACATATCTTATCGTACTTTTACAAAATCATAAAGAATTGTTTTTGTGTTATTTACACAAATGTCCAAAGAATTATTAAATGAGTTTATCTCAGTAATTATCGAAACAAAGTTATTTATTAGAAGTCATTTAAAATCGACTTTTAAACGGAACGTTATAACAAAAATATTGAAGATTATTAAAAATAAAATTACGAAGAGTGTAATTATGAGAAGGGAAATTTATCAAACAAACATCTTCTATAAGTTAAATTATCAAAAAAGCAATTACCAAAAGAACGCATTGTTAAAATCACTAAGCCTAGTGTTTTAGCGCACTAGGGCTGTACTCCGCACAAAAAGCTAGGCGCAAGTTACACGCCAGAACCTTTAGTGGTTACATTATTTTCTCTACGAGAGCTCTGGCAAAAGTGAGCGCAAACGTGCTATGCACTAAACAGAAAAGGTGTTTGGACTTGATAATAGTTGTATTAACTTTCTGCGCCTGATGTTAGCAACCAAACTAACATTTCTGTATGGCGGTTAGCACATACAATATCGATACTTGTTTGTTTAAAAATGGTTCGCATGATTTAATGACTTTACTTGAGTTATTAGAATTAAAATTCCTTGATATAGTGTAGCGGTCAAAAAAAGCAGTTACAACGTCCCTGGTAATAAGTATAGACCTTGAAAAGAAAATGCAAATCAGAAGCATTATGCTTTCTATATGAAGAGAATTATTGATATGGTATTGCGATTTGTAAACTTTAATAGTATAAATTAACAATATTGTGCAAAAAACAAGTGGGGTGAAAGCAGTGCATATTGTGTAACCAAAATTTGCTACATGTTGTATGGTTCAAAGTGTTTCGGGTATTTTACGTAAACAACTGTGTACTGTTACAGATGAAAAAGTTTATTCAATAACATACTAACAAACTCCCTTCTTAAATAAACCCTTAAATGTAACAGAATACTCTTTCTGTGTCTTTGTAGATTTTGTTCTGTTGAATAAACACAGTAGATGATAAATTAAACAGAATACGATTGCTTACAATTTTAAGTTTTTATTTATTTTAGACAAATTAATTAGTACGATTTAGTTTAACATGAAATGTTAAATTACCGTAACATTTGTAGTATAATAGTTACCGACGTAAGACCTACAATTTAGTAATGATAATGGTTGCACATGTAGATAATTCCTGTATATAAATTGTATTTTATTGGCACTTTCATTCGCATTGTTTTACCATTGGAAATTAAGAAAAACAAATCAAGTTAGTGTTACATCTTGATGCATATCAATGATTGTGTTATTAAATACAATTCTTTACGAACGGGAATACATAAAACATGGGACAATTAACAGTTTTTATTTTATATTTCGTTAAGATATGTCTAGTTCCTAAAAGTTTTAAACTAGTGATAATCCTCCACTATTCGAGCTCTATTTCCTTGACCCCCCCCCGCATTTAAAATTTTTAAAACAGAGTATTTTAGAGCTTTGTGCCGCGTTAGTGCTATTTTGTGCTGGTAACGCCGAGTTTTGTGCTGCTTCCTCAGCAGTGATATTGTGGTAGGAGCTGAGAAAACGGGAACCCCGCCCACTTACAATTCTCGGCAGAAAATTTGTCAGAATTTTGTGCTCCGTTAGTGCTGTTTTGTGGCAGACACGTCGGGTTTGTGTTGTTTCCTAAGCAGAGACGTTGTGAGAGAGGCTGAAGAAACCGAAGCCCCGCCCACTTACAATTCTGGACAGAACTCTGTTAGAATTTTGTGCCACGTTAATGCTGTTTTGTGCCGGTAGCCCCGAGTTTTGTTGTGTATTAATTATAAACAGTATTTCTTGCTTTTGTAAGTAAATCATCTTTGCAGTTCGTTTCAGACCGCTGTAAATGTGGTTTTAGACTTTTTCTTTTAAATACTTTTCGTTTTACCCCAAAAGTACCTGGCCAAGCTGTAGGTATGTATTACTATTGACAAAAATATATCTATGTGTGTATATATATATATATATATATATATATATATATATATATATATAATATAAATTTATAAATTCTGATACACGACTTTTGTCGTCGCCCCTAATTTTTAGTATTCAATAATATGACTTCTATATGATGTGCTTTTATCAAAGTTTGGTTGGTTATCTATTTACTGTTCACTATATTTTATGCCTCGACTATATGAAACCTTTATCTCAGGGCGTTCACCTACTCACGGTGAGTTCAATCGTGAGTAGATGTGCACTGCCCAACCAAACTGCCACACTCGTTTGTTTTACCACTTTTATATGGAATTATTTACTGTGTATGCCAACTTTTACTAATCAATGTTGCTTGGTGCCAAATTAATTTATGTATACTATTTCTGACTTTAATTTTGACGTCTTAAGATATTACACGGTACTTACCTGAATTATACTGCGATGAATGCCTTCTTTAAATGTTTCTGGCTCTAGATCGTATTCACCGTACGCACCTTCACAAGGATTCACAATCGCTGTTCACTTGCGTATCGCCTCCAGGTGTTCTTAACAATTTTGCTGACCCCAAATCTGAAATAATTTACCCTAATTTTAGAATTTTGAATAAACCGTTGTATCTACTTCCCCTGCGTTAATTCTTCCTTGTAATATGCTGCTCTCCTGTCTTCCTTCTCCGTGCTCCAATCAGTCCTCTCGCCTTTCCGTATTCAATCTCCAATCTATACTGCCGTCCTATTCCAAATCAACCTATTCCCTGCTATTCCTTCAATATCCACTCGATGTCCTACTGCCTTTAATCTATCCAAATCACTCCAAAATTATTAATATCGTCGTTGCTTCGCCGTCGCTTTGTATATCCACTCGAATCTCCTGCTGCCGTTTAACCAATCGTCCCAAATCCAATATCAATCTTGTTCAAACCTAAATAAATCGTCGCTTTCCCGTCGCACTATTAACCACTCTAAATATTCTTCTATACTCGTCGCTTTTATACTACCGATGCTTCTTGTACTTTCACTTGATTAAATCAGACTATTTAACTCAAAAAACATTTATTTCATCAATTATTTATACAACTTTTAACGCAGGTTTGCAAAACACGTCTTTATACTGAATATTATCGAAAAAGAATCTCCTTATTTACTTTGTTAAGCAATAAGCATAACAACCTTAGCTTACTTAATTACATTTTTAAAAGCATACAATATCCAATGACAATTCGTCTTTACTCTAGTGTCCAAAATACCTTCACCATAGTTTTTATATACATTCATAATTTCTACCATTGGTCCTAAACACTTCACAATTCTCCAATAATATTTTATATTTCTATTCACTTATAATTTTGATTTTACAATTCGTCCAAAGTTGATTCTATTTAAGTGAAAAGCCAAAATATTTACACAAGACCTGGACGCTTGGTTGATTGTAGATATCCATAGACGCGTCCGGTTTTCAGACGGCAAATGTACTTTCAATAGCTTATAAAATATCAACTCAGTATAAAACCTTGAGTACCGTGCATTGTATCAACGTCATAAAGTCATTTTGTTTACCTTTGGCACATGCGTTTCAAACTAAATGGTAAATACTTTAGCATATGTAAAGTACAGCAAAATATAGTTTTTTTTTAATTTATGAATCTGATTTATGAATCATGTTGTTTGGCATACACCCTTTTTAACACAAATCTACCCTTAGAAGCCTTGTACCCCCCCCCCTTACATTACAATATATATATATATATATATATATATATATAGCTGTGACAAACTTCTTTTTGCTAGCTTAACAAAGCAATATCATAAAGTATGTATACAGTCTAAAATATTTTCTCTCATACAAAATCATATAAACCTTTTACAGCATAGTTTCTTTTAAACATCAAATTATTTCTAACAAGCACTTACTTACTTAATTAGCAAAATGCCTCTTACCTTATTTAGGTTTAAATTTACAGAACTAAATCTTTTTCTTATGGATAGTTTACCTGGCTTTGATTTCCACGCTTGTAAGGTTTGTTTGGCCAAAAAAAATCTTTGACAGATAATCTTTTAAAAAGGTCAGAGTGTTTCGAACTATGAACACAAACTTTCTTTAGTAAATACCCTTACAAAAAATTATTATATAATTAAGGCCTATTCTATCTTAAAGTAAAATGACATTTACTCCAATATTAATTATAAACAGTATCTTAAAAGTAATACTTGGAAAAATCCACAAAGAGCGTTTTCAATTCGTAATTAACAGTATTAAATATCTTTAGCTTCTTGACTCTATTTTAAATTGACCTTCAAATCTTAGTTTACAAAATCATGCATATTCGCTTAAATCTTTCTTCCAATTATTTAATTAAATTTTTAACGTAGCTTTTTGTGTCTCGAAATATTTTCCTACATCATTGTATTTTACAAATTCAAATAACTCCATTTTTAAGAATCTCTATATTCACTATTACATATAATTATTGAATTAAGGTATGCGTACCGCATACTCAAAACAACAGCTTTGAACTTCTTTTCTCAAAGTAATATTTTCGTGATCGAATTTATGAATGAATCTAATGTCGATTACTTCTGTTTATATATAAAAATTATCTCTTTTCTAGAATATACGAGTGTTTACGTGATTCCATTCTAAATACTACACGCCCATCTGATGCAAGTTTCTATGAATTTCTTGTTTTATTACTTCATTAGCGCGATCCACTTACCAGTGATGTGCGCTGCCCGTTTTTCTCTAATACATATAAGGTTACTGGTGGCATCGCATCTCTCATACAATGACTGCAAAAGCTAATAAATAATTCTTATTTATTTTTATGGGTTTTTCAGTGTTCTGACAGCTTCTTGGAATAAACGTTTTTTATTTATTAGGTCATAGGAAATTGACGTATTTCTTCTCAATTTCTCTCGAAATTTTCAGAACATGTTTTATTTAAATTGAATTCATGTAATACAAAAGTCAATTTATGTGATTAATTTAAAGCTTTCTTATTTTATAAGCGGGTTTTACACATGCAGAATGACCCGCGTCTTCATAATTGTAATAAAAGATTGGTTTTAACGGTAAAACGTGTTTTAGTACACATTTATTAAGATTAATTCTAGTTCCATCTTACGTAAATGCGTAAAGCTAGCACTATTCTATGCTATTTACAGCAAATGAAGAAAATTTTTATATGCATCAGAAATGTACTGACAATTAATAAATGAAAATAAATAGCTTTGTATTTACCTTAGAGTGATTATTTACAAGCACGGCTTAAATTTTTGTTTTTGCTGTTGTACATTAATGGCTAAGTATATACAATACGCTTATTATACATGGTGTATTTATATGCACGGATTCGCTTGGCAAAAAGTAAGCTTGTATTATACAGAGTGTAACCATGAATTTTCAGAAATTTCTATTTATTTCGGATTCTTTTATATCTTGGTGGAATTTATTTGTAGAATTTCGGTTTCAATGACCTCTCGTGACCCCTTATCACATCAGTATATATAAATATATTATATATATATATATATTATAGTGGTTTTAAAGGGTTAAAAGTAAATATAAACGAAACAACTTCAAACACCCTGTATAAAGGAAACAACCAAAATTTACTTGCGAAGTTTATTCAAGTTAGTTCATTTTAAGTATCAGGTATTAAAAAAATTTTACAAATAATGAATAAAATTTAGTAAGGTTTGTAGAGAAAAGAATGTTAGAAGCCAATGCAATTAATTTATTAATTTAATGGAGTTTAATTGAACGGTTATTTACGTATAATATGCATAAAAGCGTGTAAAAATCCAATAATACCAAGGTGAAACGCATTGCTAAACAACAAATGTATCGGTAGGGTTGAAATACGTGGAAAATCCAACTCGTAAAAGTGTTATTTAAAACGCTCGTTAAGATTAAACACCTGCAAAATTTTAAATGTCAAGTTCCATTTATTTTGTAGATAACAAACAAGGATTTTAAGGATTGTACAAACGGTTGGATGTTTTCGCATGAAACGTTAATGAGCGGTTATTTAAAGCAGGTAAGTTTGGAGTCCACGGGGGTTAGATAGCAGATGGTCTGGAATATCGATTTCAACCACTCAAGCAAGGTGAGAAAGAGACGTAGAAAAGGCATAAGCAAGGGACAGCGTGAGATAGGCGGGATTTGTGGAACGTCAGTGGATAGACGTTTGGTCGATATTGTTAGTTGGAAATGAGACAGATACGAGCTTAGTGTATATTAATTTTCAGAAAAGATCGTAACGACCCGCTGAATTTCGAGGATTTACAAATCGGTTAGAAACAAAATTTTAAGAACGTGTTATTTTAAATTACATTTACACGGTAAAAGGGTCTGGAGAGGTTACAGTCGAAGCATATAAATACTTGACGAATTAGCACGGCTCGCTCTCTCTTATTCCATCGTGGCCTTAGTATTTTGAACGCGTCAGATTACGTACCAAAGTTACCACGAGTTTGTAAGTATAATAAAATTATTTTAAATTTAATGGTGTTAGCCTCAGAATTTATACGCGACTAGTGCCGAGTTTTCATTTTTTATTTGAGGTAGCACATACATTTTTTTAACAAACTCGTGTGGTGACGTTAAGTAACGTGGATCAAATTAAATAATTATGAAAGAAGTATAATTCATTTGGATTTGGAAATTGGATACACCGTGGAGGCAGCGCAAGCAGCTGTACTTAGATGGGGTTCTTCTACTAATAGCTAGACGCAGCCTGCAGACCAGAGAGAAGCAAATACACGGCATCGTCAACGGAGCATAGATCTTCTAGAAATTCCAGGTAACGCTTTGAAATTGTGTTGTTATAAACTGTGAAACTATGAATATTGGGTGACGTATAAGAGTGATTTTGAAGGTATTGTGCATTATTTTGCGTATTGAATATAATACGTATAACTAACTTTATTATGGTATTTAAATTGAAATTTGAAGGTGTATTTAAAGCTTATTAACGTTCCGTCAGGAAGTTAAATTTTGTGAAGAGTACATGGGTTATCATGAGCTCACCATACTCCAGAGTTTACATAGATTTAAAATAAATTATAAAGACGGAATGAGAAATAAGGTATTTTTCAGGGCCCATTTACTCCGGGTACATTCTATGTGTTTGATAATTTAAATTAAAATACAGGACATTACAAACTAGGAATTATTGAGGTGTAACTTGATCACTGAAATGTGGATAATATTGAATTTTGTTTGTAAATAGTGAAAAAATAAAAGATTGTATGTTTGTTGTATTTTGTGGTTTTATTGGGAGTGTGCATGAACGATAGAATATGGGAGTGAATCTAGATATCCAAGAGGAGGTCCAACTGAGCTAGCCGGAAGCTGTTAAAGAAGGCAATTCAACCTAGGAAGAGAAGAAGGAACGGGTAAGAAATTACAATTTTTTTTTGAGTATTTAATTTCTATTATGTGCAATTTTCAGGTTTTGAAAATTTAATAAAGTTTTCGAATGAATTTTTGTTGGTGAGGAATTTATCAGAGATCCACGGCAATATATATATATATATATATATATATATATATATATATATATTAAATATTCAGTAAACGCATGGCAACTTGTTTTGCCAGATCAAAACGACTTTTGAAAATGTTTGCTTCTGAATCTTAGTAGCTATTTTAATATTGCCCATAATAAATATTGAAATTATTATCTGTGAGTTTAAGAACTTGTTAGATTTGTTTATTGTGTTTGCTAGTAGTATAATTACTGTACATATAGTAACCGTACTAGTGGCAAATACAATATATATATATATATATATATATATATATATATATATATATATATCATACTTAATCAGCGCATGACTTTTTAATCATTACGTAATAATGTTATCTTACTATTTAAATTCAATGGTTTCATTTCTCTGTTTTGATAACGAATTTGACTTTATTTCTTGTATTTCAAATATATTCTTGTACATTGGCTATTTGTTTTCATACACTGAAAACCTATATCTAAAAATCACATACAATAATCGACGCTAATTATTTAAAAAATAACAACAAGCATATTATTTTCTTAAGTTTTATGCAAAAATCGAATCAAAATCTTCAGCAAACGTTATTTGAAACACTTTATTGATGTTCGGTTAATTTTATTAATCAATTTAAGTAAAATAATAATAATAATAAAACGTCAGCACCGCTATATTTTTTTTTGCCAACATTGCTGCATTACTTAATTTCTAGGTAATATCGCTGTGCAGTTGTGTAGCGTTATGGGGATTTTTAAAGTTGCGTATTATATTGTTTGATATTAAAGTGTTTCTAGAATCGCTTTATTTACATACGTGGTTACATAATTTTAGAAATACAACGTTC
Source organism: Platerodrilus igneus (assembly GCA_036346225.1). Classification (NCBI taxonomy): domain Eukaryota; kingdom Metazoa; phylum Arthropoda; class Insecta; order Coleoptera; family Lycidae; genus Platerodrilus; species Platerodrilus igneus. The sequence continues at coordinate 396,447 of JARFIW010001467.1, read as the reverse complement.
ATGGAAATAATAAATTATAATTTAAACCTTCTTTGCAATATCATTCATAGCCTAGGCTATTCCCACAATATCTCTGTTTGGGAAGCAGCACAAAACCCGACGTCACGGGCACAAAGCAGCATTAACGTAGTACAAAATTCTGGCAAAGTTTTAGTCCAAATTTTAACCGGTGGGTCTCACATTTTCCCAGCCCCTCCCACAATATTTCTGCCTGGGAAGCAGTACAAAACTCAAAGTTACTGCACAAAATAGCACTAACGTAGCACAAAATAGCACTAACGTAGCACAAAAATTCTGACAAGGTTTCTGTCCAGAATTGTTAGTGGGCCAGGTTCTCGTTTTTTCAGCTCCTCTAACAATATCTTCGCTTGGGAAGCAGCATAAAACTCGGGGTTACTGGCACAAAACAGCACTAACGTAGCACAAACTTCTAACAAAGTTTCTGTCCAGTATTGTAAGTGGGCGGAGTTCCTGTTTCTTTAGCCCCTCCCACAATATCTCTTCTTAGGAAGCAGCTCAAAACTCGGGGTTACCGACACAAAACAGCACTAACGCGACACAAAACTATAAAATACTCCGATTTCGAAAATTTAAAATGGGTGAGGGGCAATGAAATGGAGATAACTCATCGTGTATTGAGTACTACACAAAAACCTAGATGTTTGTGTTTGTCTTGTTTGGTACAATGCATTCTAGCTGTGTCAATTTTTATTCTGATTTGTACGAAAGCTTAAACTTACGGCAAACTTCCGACCAAGTACAAAATATGCCAACGTAAAACGCTTGATATTTGAAAAGTGGAAAATTTTTAAGCTTCAGATTAACCCACGACAGAAACTTTGGTAAATGGCAAAAAAACACAAGAAAGACTCCTAGGAATACTACAATTGATATTCAAATGCTCCGCTGGAAAGTACTACATTGGCCAGGAAGCGAGTTTTTTTTACACGGAAATTTTTAATTTTTGCCAACCCTTGCTGTTCTGAGCAAGGCATGGATTTTTAACGTGCGTGACAACGCTCACACACGAAACCTACATTTTACCTCTTATCCGAACAAAGGCGTATTTTTGGAAAAATGCACGCCCAACATTTTTCAAGCTGACGTGTCGGGAATCGAACCCGGGACCTTAGGCACAGTAGTCGCGCATACCAACTTCGTTACGGTGCTGCCCGCTTTACCCACATTACATTTAATTTTACAATGCTCCACCCGAAAGTTCTACATTGTCCAGGAAGCCGGTTTTTTATTTTTATTACTTGGAAAATTTTGAATTTTATCGAACCCTTGCTGCTACAAGCAAGATAGTGATCTCTAACGTGCGCAACAACACACACACGCACGCACGCACGCACACACACACGTGCACGCACGCACGCACGCGCGCACGCACGCACGCACGCACCCACCCACCCATCCACCCACCCACCCACACACACGCACGCACACACGCACACGCGCACACACGCACACACGCACACACGCACACACGCACACACACACACACGGTACCTACATTTTTGTGAAAAATTCTCGCCTAACATTTTTCAACCGGACTATGTGGTATTCGTTCCCTAGACCTTGAACTCAGTACTCAAACGCACACCTACTGAGCACGTAGCCACTTGATTCTTGGGAAGATCAAATCTATTTAAAGGTTGTATTCCTGTGGTGGCGTATATGAGAGGTTGTTTTATGTGAGAAAGACTGAAAGAAATATATTGGGCGCCACCGTACCAACAAGAAATAATTCAAGGAATAGCCAAGAAGGGACACGAGCTCACTCGGCAACAGCAAAACAAAACGTCAGCTGTAAAAGAAATCAAGACGCTTACTTAGACCCGTGGGAAATTGTTATCAAACTTCACACTATCTCTACAAGACACAAAAACTTAAAGGAATTCTAGTTAACCAAGATTAGGAACTCTAACAATGTTCATCTCCATGTAAAATAACTTTTATCTTCTTTTTATTAAAGTATCTGTCACCAACTTAGATAATTCTGCAACCATAAGCAAAAGTGTGACAATTTGAATATAGATTAGTTCTTACCATTTATTTAAATTGCATGGAACGAGCTTCAAACGTGAACTCTGCAAAGTCAAAAATTTTTTGCTGGTTATTAAATGTATTTACTGAAAGCAAAATTTTAAAAACGTAGATTTATTTAATTTTATTATTTTTAATTGGTTATTGTAGAAGTTAGAGTCAGACACTGCCAAAAACTTCGAAAAATAAAATATTTCGGAAATACCGACCTTTGAAGAATTTAATGCATTTTTTGATCAATTTTGTAAAGCGTTAAAGGTAAACGATTTGATGTCTCAAAAAACATCGAAAACCGTCAATTATGCTACCAAAGATAATAATTGTTTGTATCTACGTCACCAAAAAAATGCGAAGTGTGTTATGACTCATATTTAATGTATTCCTGCAAGAAGTTCCTGGGTAAATTCATGCAGGGACGTTTTGATTTCGTTACAATCTTTGTATGAATTGTTTGTTTAGTTCACACCGTGTGAAAAATTGTCATTCAAAATTTGGTTGTAAGAAATATCGCAAATTTGAGAATGAAAATACTCTAAGTTCACTCGCTGATCACTCTAAAAAGCGGATTCACTATTTCCTCGTTCAGTTATTAATACTACAAGTTTGTTAACCACTGCTCGGGTAGCAATTGTCGATGGGTTTGAGAAACTACAAATTGCTAAGGCACTCTTAAATAAAGAAAGTATGTCAGATTTTATTACAGAAAGGTATCGTTAAAGGCCTTTTTACAGAAGTACAAAAGTTTGACAAAGGTTCAAGGTTTAGGGTTGAGTTCCTCAGCTATCAGTGGCAGTTAGTCGTGTCGTATTACTTCTTTTCATTAAATTTGTACTCAATCAAATTTTATTTAAAATTTTTCGTTTTAGCTAAAATATGTGGTCAATTACCGACCACATTTTTGACAAAACACCAGTGGAATCATATCGTTGAATTACAATTAGCTAATCCAAAGGTCTTTGTACCTGCAAAAATTGATTTGTTGTTAGGAGCATGCATTTTCCCCCAAATTTTATTAAACGTATCTCGTCTCGAGTACCACATGAAACGGTCGTGGTTTAAGAACTGTCTAAATTATGTAAGCTTGGTGAGTTTGAACTTAAAAAATGGAATGATAATTTCACCATTGTATTGTCGAATATATTCAATCCACACATCGAAAACTTCCGATTTAACCAGGAACAAATCCCTTTGGTGAAAGTGTTAGGCCTAAAATGGTGTTCTGATTCAGATAGTTTTTCGTATGATATACAAATCAGTGAACGCCCTTATACAAAAAAAACTTTCTTTAAGCACTTGGTCGAATTTTTAACCCTTTAGTTTTAACCCAGTTACATTTTTTGTAAAATATTTCATTCAGAGTTTATAAATTTTGGAATCAATTGGGATACTCAGTCTCAATACAACTTTGTTCTTTAATGAAACAAACGGAGATATGCGTAGATGAAAGTGGTATATTACAAAACATACTTTTGATAAAATTAAGTTAAAAGTTTTTCTATCAATATTTTTTACATTAGGAGTATATAACTGTACTGATTTATGAATAAAGTAGGAACATATGTAGAATTACTTTTTTTATAGTCATATATTCTATTACTAGCTAATAATGAAAACATTTTTAAAAATTTCTGCATAACATCTTCTTCCACAAGGAGTTAATTCAAATGGTATGAATATGTAATGGATAGAAAGTTGTTTATTCAAAAGAAAAGTTTACTGATGACACTACATCTTTCATAATTCCAATATTTTATTTCCGTAATATTGCTTCATAATATCTGTATTAGGGTTTAATGAATTTTAATTGTTCATTGATATTTGCCTTTTTTTCCTGTGATACTTCTCCATACCTATCAAAATATTTTTAAATTGTTTTGTTTTTACGAACAAGATGGACAGTAACATTCTTTTTCAATATATTACTTTTCCTAAATAGAGTCATTGGATTATAAGATTCTTTGTGCAAATATGATCCATATTCTTCGACTCGTATCCATCGTATTCCGTCTCTAAAATTGACTTTTGAATTTAACACATCCTTTTTCTATTGATGAGCTTCAGAGACTTCTGTAAGTCATCAATTTTCCTAAAATGCCCATACATATCGAGAACTTTGTTTAACCTAGAGGCTTTGCAAATAATTGTCCGGTATTGCTCCCGTAAGTAAATACATTAATGTTTCCGCAACACTTTCTTTATCCTACCAAAGTCTCGGTCAGAGTCTAGAAATGAGTGCTCGACTTCAGAAATTTGTGTTCTAAGTAAGAGGAATACAGGCATTCTGGGACCACATTTCCACCAGCATCCACATTTCCACACTCATCTGGACCAAATTTACATGTAAATTCCATAAGGAGGAAATGAGGAGATTTATCTCCACATTTCCACAAGCATCCACATTTCCACACACATCTGGACCAAATAGTTTTCTTCGACTAGCCATTTTCATCTTTCGAGATAAACCTATCTTGTTTGGTATCAATTAATATTAGAATTTTCTCAGCTACCCGAATCTCTAGGAATTTTTTTAGATTGCACCATCCCCCAGAAAGCTACCTTTATTTTAAGATTTTCTGCTGGTAGCGATTTTCTGACCGTCCGCATAAATTTTTTAACCATGTGACACATCAAATTAGTCTAGAATTTTACGCAAAATTCGAATTTGCAAACAGATTTAAAATCGAACCATTCCTTACAAAGTTACACTTTTAAACTTCTGAATCTCTAAATTTTGCTCTTTGCTCTATAACCTAACAAATAATTTTCTTCGACTAGCCATTGCATCTTTCGAGATAAACTTATCTTGTTTGGTATCAATTAATATTAGATTTTTCTCAGCTACCTGAATCTCTAGGAATTTGTTAGATTGCATCATTGCCCAGAGAGCTGCCCAAAATTTTAAGATTTTTTACCGGTAGCGATTTTATGGTCGTCCTTATAAATTTTTAAGTCGTGCAATATATCAAATTAGTCTAGAATTTTACGCAGAATTTGAATCTGCAAACAGATTTAAAATCGGACCATCCCTTACAAAGTTACACTTTTAAAGTCCTAAAGCTCTAAATTTCGCTACCCAAGACATATGCTTTAACCAAACACTTAGCGGTATTAACACAAACAAATTAAGCACACAAAAGTTTAATAATTTATTTTATCCGATTTACCGTTTAATAAACTAATAGAATACAATTTTTACAAAGTATAACATTATTTTATTTGTGTAGTCGAATCCATGCAGTTGAAAGTACCCTGTAACAAAAAAGAAATTAATGGGTTGTTAAAATAGACCTGTAACAAAAAAGAGATTAATGTGCTGTTTAAAAAAAGAGGAAACGTGTTTTCAGTCAATAAGACATATTGTCGTTAATCTAACAATATGTTTTACCGTCCAGCGAGACCACGTGGAGGTAAACACATATCGCCGGGAACGAAGGAATTATTAAGGATGGAGGTGGTAGGTATGTCTTATAACTAACTTACATACTATTATATATACACACTAAAATAAATACAAATATAAACAACTATCTTATATCCTTATGCCCCCATGCATATGTGGAAGTACTACCAGGGATGACGTACTTTTTATCATCTTCTCCCGATAAACTAATTTTATTGATTAATTGGGTATAAAGTTGATGTTTTTTACTTCGAATACACACCATGATATGCATAAGGGCACCAGAATTATTATGTACAATGTCCTTAAAACTATCTAAACTAATACCCTTCACCACACCACGCGATACCCCCTTGATCTTTTTAATTACGTCCTTCTCACTAATGATGTAATACGACTTGGCCCTAGTCCCAACAAATCGTAACACCAAGTCGCCGTGGAATTCATCCTTAAACTTGCTGGGAATCTTTTTGTTCACAAGTGGTATATTATGTTTATTATCTTCGGGGTAATCGCTCGTGTCAAATTTGTTAATGTTTGCGCTAATGTCACTATACAAGTCTTCGGTCTGCACATTATACACTAAAGAGTCAGTGTCTGTGTAAAGTAGTGAGAGTTTGGATCCATACAAATGTTTCATGGTGCCGTAATGGAAATCATACATAAGGGTCTTTGAAATATCTAAAACTGAAAAACCTGCATATATAGGCTTGTTGTAAGTGACTTTTACCCTATCCATCTGTATAATAACCAAATTCTCACCTAGCACTAAACTACTGTTAAAGTTCGGCGGGCGATAAGTCCACTCGCACACAATCTTTTTCCATCGTGCTCCCACCGAGTAATTATATTCACATCAACCCTCTTGTCAACATTCTGCATCGTTTTTCCAAAGACTGCGTTATTTTCATTAATTAAAAAAAGTCTTTTTCAAAAGCATTTCGGGCGGATGTCCTAAGGGTTGTATTCAAATCGATGTAGGGTTTTAACCAAGGCGATTGGTCGAATTCCAATACGCGATGGATGCCGGTGAGTCTACGCAGGACCAGCTGCAGGTTTCTGTAGTGTATGATGTAATGACTTTTGTCGAGCAACGTGGCAAGTAGTTTCTGTGTTTTGGAGGATGGTGGTGGGGGTACCAGGGTCTGTGGACAAAACGGTAAATCGTTGTGCTGATCATGCAGGTCTTCTGGATACTCCAGATCTACTTCAGGATGTATCCCTTCTCCCCTGTTACAGATATGTTGTCGATGTGGGCTTTCAGGAGGTTAAGCTCTTGATCTTTCAACCACCAGAATCCACTTATCGGTAGCGGTTGGAACATGGCCCATCTATATAAATTACTTGCGTCAAGGTACGCCAAGTATTTGGAGGGTTTGCTGAGAACGTAATTCTCCATATACTTGTTATTGGCTTCGGCCTACCGAGCGCAGCATTGGGTTAACCCACCGCGAATACCTTTCTTGACGAAATGATGCATTTCTACATCTGTAAATAGATCCAATTTAACTCCAGTGTATTTCAGCATGGCGTCCCAGCTTAGACTAGGTGTTGTTATATATTGACAGGGGTCCAAGTCGTACGTTTTCAAACACACACCCCGGAAATTTTCGAACACGAGTTAAAGTTCGGGCCTTGGAGCTGTGTTTTTTAAAAAAACTTTGACACTTTAACAAATTTAATTTAATATAATTTGTACATAATAACTTTATAAAAATTAATTGTACTGGTGAGTAGCCTAGGTAGACAACAATGCAAAAGCTGTAAACTCAAGACTGACTGCCGGGCATTGAGCTCCCGGGCCTTTTATAATAACCTGCCCCTCACACGGCTTGTGGGAACTTGCAGATCTCATGTCTGCTTTACACTTTGTTACAATGTATCAATCTTAATTCTAAGTAATTGCGGTCTGTTGACCGCCTGTGACCTGCCACCTGCAGTATCACTGCCCTCACGGATGCAAAGTTGCATGTCCGTTCTCATGAACTGTCGATAACCTCTCTGGGTTATCCTTGTATTACAATGTTGCATTGAACTTATACTTTTACTTAACAATTTCTAATAATTCCTATTAGATTCAATATATCAATATATATAGGTAATTGGGGGATACATAACTCCTCCCACCGTAAATGAAAAATTAAGGTTTTTCTTAATTTTTAAATACATAAAATTCATTATTCAAATTCATTCAAAATTCATTGTTTTTAAGGGTATACTTATTGTTTCCTTTTTTCTCTTTGTTTCCTTAAATCTAGAACTGTTTCCTTCATTCTTATATCTAAGGTACATTTTGTAAAATACATATATAATTACAAAAATTATTAAAATGATTAATACAATTGTCCAAACACTTATATTATTATAATGTAACTTTGGCGTTTTGAGTTCACTTAATTGTTCTTTATAACTTTCCACTAATTTCACGGCGTGGTTGAGATCATCTAAGTCTAGATGCTCTAGCTTCATAGGTTTCTTGATTATTTCTTCGTCTTCTTGTTGTATCTTGAACTGTAGTTCCGGTAGGTTTGCAAGTTTCTTTGTTGCTATGGGATCTTGGTAAACTCTGATTACTTCATCTTTCAATTTCACATAACAATCTTCTTTGAGGGTGATTAGTTTGCTTCCGATTAATGCTTGGTTATTTTCATCTTGGTTGCAGTGGATGGTTGCTATTACTTCTGTTGGGAAAATGGCTATCCATTTGTTATCTGTAACTTTTTGAATTTTCATATTAGTTATTTGCACTTGTTTGGTTTCACAGTTTTCGTAATGATTTGAGAATTTTAATAGTTGTACTTCACAAGGGCTGTCTTCTTGGATGGTTGTTGTCGTCATCGATTGACATAAATATTGGTTTGGTGTTACTTCAGTACATTTTTCGTTTGTATAACCATATCTCAGTTCATTTAGGGATAGGAATTTGGTTTTGGGTATGATTACTTGGTATGTGCTAGTAACTTTTGTTGGAAAAGCAAATAAATGATAATAATTATAATTGTTACTTTTTACTATTGGAATTTTTATTAAAAATATCTTAGTGTTGCTAAAATTTGTTACATTAAAGTAAGGGTTGATATTATTTGAGTAAATATTGTAATTTTGTATACTGCCTAGTTTATTGGTAGTATACCGGGGTTGTTTTTATATGTTATATTATTACTTGGTTGTCCGTTCTACCTGGGTGGAGGTTGGCGGTAAGGGTGATGATTGTCCATCTGAAATTACAGGGTGTCTTAGGTTTTTCAAATGAATGTACTTTGTTATTTTACCGTTGTCTACTACTGCTATGTTTTTATCTGATATTTTCTTAATTTTAAATGGTCCTAAATTTCTGGGTGCTGTTTTATGTCGCTTGCTTTGAAAGTTTTTCTCATACACGGTTTGTCCTATTGAAAATTTATTTGAGTCGGCATTTTTGTTTCGGGTTGTGGTGATACGTTCTTTATCGTTTTCTAATTTATCTTTTACTTTGTCATAAGTTATTTTTAGTTTTTGTTTGTGATCTTTCGCATATTGTTGATATACTTCTTTATTGTAGTGTATGTCATAGGGATTTCGTGAATCTGAATGTCCTAATGTTAATTCTAAGGGTGTAAAATTTGTTGATGAGTGAATAGTGTTATTATAGGCGATTAGTGCGTATGACATTAAATTGGTTATATGTTCCTTTTTATAATTTATTCTTAATAATCGAATTTGTGCCAACAGGGTTAAATGTAGTCGTTCAATTAGTCCGTTTGATTCAGGGTGGTTTTCCGTTATGAAATGAATTTTTATTTTGTGGAGTTCTAAAGTGTTTTGTATTGTCTCATTTTTAAATTCGCTACCATTGTCTAGAGTTATTGATTCGGGTGTTCCGTAAAATGTTAAATATTGTAAAAATCCTTGGGTCACGTCAATGCTATTTTTGGATGTGATTGGTATTGCTTGGCCTATTTTTGTAAATGCGTCTACAATTGTTAGATAGTTTTGCGCTTCTACTACTAGAGTACCGGCATGTAGTTTTTGAAATGGTTTGTCGGGTGTTTTGGTTAACATTAAGGGTATCTTTGGGGGTTTCCTATCGTATTTCGCTTTGTCACATAGTTCACATTGGTTAATGAAATCTGTGGTCAATTCCTTCATGTCTTTAAAATAATAACGTCTTACAAGTTGCTTTATTGTTTCGTTAATTCCACGATGGTTGGTTTTTCCTTCGTGTTGATTTCTAATTACATCGTTTATTTCGTCAGGGTCGTCTAGTGTTATTAGTTTTCTAGTACATCTGATGAGTTCAGGTCCAGAGTTGTTGAATAGTTTAATGTATAATTCTGAAAATCTTTGGTATAAATGTTCGGTGTTGAAATAAAAATAAAATCGTTTTTTCTCGGGGGTGTATTCTTTTAGAATTTTAATTATTTGTTCCTCGTTGTCATCTTTTGTTATTTGAATTTGATATATCTTTTTGTTATCTACTTTTGTATATTTTACTGGATTGGGGTTATTTAAAACTTCGGTTATTATAAATTGATTGGGTTTCATATCGATTGCTTCGTTTAAAATTTTAATCGCGTTTTTTGGTTCTTCGTTTTGTGTCGAATGTATCGTGTCGATCTCGTCTGGATCTTCCCTTATTTCTTCTTCGTCTACGTTTCCTATAATGGATTCCGTTTCTAATGCATTGAGTTGGATTCTGCTTAAAGCGTCTGCGTTGTTGTTATAAATTCCCTTTTTGTATATAATTTCGTAATAATACTCTTCGAGTCTGATTCTCCATCTTTGTAATTTTGAATTCGGTTCTTTCAGTTTGCATAACCATACTAGTGGTCTATGATCGGTGTATATGTAAAATTTTCTTCCGTATAAATAAGGTCTAAAATATTTTGTTGCCCAAATTATGGCTAATAATTCTTTTCTATGGTACTATATTTTGTTCGGTTTCGTTTAGGGTTCTGGATGCGTAGCTGATAGGTTTATCGCTACCTACTTTTCCTTGGCTTAATACTGCGCCTAATGCTACATTCGATGCGTCTGTCGTCAGTATAAATGGTTTTGTAAAGTCTGGGTATTCTAATACAGGGTGATTCGTTAATATGTTTTTAATTTTGTCTACGGATTTAATAAATTTCGGGGTGTGTTCAATTTTGTTTCCCTTTTTTAAACAATTTGTCAGGGATTTGGGTATCTGAGCGTAACCTTTAATGAATTTGCGGTAGTAACCACTAAGTCCTAGAAATCCTTTAATTTCTTTGGTTGTTTTTGGTAATGGGTAATTTAGAACTGCATTTGTTTTGTCTGGATTTGGCATTACTCCTTGGGGTGTTATTACATGTCCTAAAAATGATACTTCTTTTTTGTAAAAATTCACTTTTGTCTAATTGTACTTTAAAATGTGCTTGTCTAAGTCTTTCGAATACTTCTTTCAATCTTTCTATGTGTTCTACCAATGATGTAGAATAAACTATGATGTCGTCAAGGTATACAAGGCATTTTTCATTGTGTATTCCTCGTAGTATATTGTCCATGACTCTCTGGAAAGTAGCGGGTGCGTTCTTTAATCCAAATGGCATTCGTTTGTACTCGTAATGTCCTCTAGGTGTGCTGAAGGCTGTTTTTGATATGTCTTTTTCTTCCATCTCTACCTGATGGTATCCTGATGCTAGGTCTAATGTTGTAAAATATTGGCATTTGCCTAATTTGTCTAAAATTTCGGTTATATTTGGTAGTGGATATTTGTCATCTACCGTTTTTTCATTTAACTTTCTATAATCTATTACCATTCTGTACTTTCTCTTTCCGGTTGCGTCTAATTTCTTAGGTACTATTAACACGGGGCTGCTCCATGGTGAATTGGAGTGCTGGATTATGTCTTGGTCTAATAAGTCTGCTACTTGTCTATCAACTTCTTCTTGGCTTGCATGAGGTAGTCTATATGCTTTTGTAAAGATTGGTTTATTGTCTGTTAACTCGATATTATGTTTTACTGTGTTGGTGAATGTTAATGGAATTCCTTCGCAATAGAATATGTCTCGGTATTCAAAACATAAGCTTTTAATTGCTCTTTCTTCTTCTTGATTGATATCGGTATTAAAGCGGATGTTAGTTAAATTTTCTCTTAACATTTCATCATGTTCTATTGGGTTGTAATCGTTTTCCAAATTTTCGTCTATTTCCATTTCGTTAAAATTTAGTTCTTCTACGTTAATTGGGTCGGTCAATGATAATTCTACGGGATAGTCGTTTGAATTTAATATTGTTGTGGTTGCAAAATTATCTTTTATTTGAACTAAGGCAGTTGGGGTTTCTACTCCTTGTTGAAATGTCATATGATTTATTATTCCTAAATTTTTGTTAGATTTTACTGGGATTTTTATTTTTCTTTCCGTTCGGGGTTCTATAGTGTATTTTTGTTCAATTTGTGTGTTTTGAAATTTAATTGGGATTTTTCCGTATTTTGTCCTTAATAAGCGATTTTTAATGTCAATGTTGGCTCCTAATTTTCTTAGAAGGTCCATTCCGATTAATCCGTCATATTTGTCGTTAAATTCGAATACACAAAATTTATGTTTCATTTTAACATTAAATGTTCTCGGTAAGGGTATATTTGCTACGAATTGGTGTAGTGTCGTTTGATGAGCTGTTTTAATTTTAAATGGTTCTCTTTCTACATAATCTAAATAATGTTTTTGTACGGTTCTGGGGCTAATTAATGTTTTAGAGGATCCAGTGTCGATTAATAGTTTGAATTTGGCGTGTGGGTATTTATATGTATGGTAATAATAAGTGATTTATGTTATTTAAGTTTATTAAGTTTGGTTGTCTATGAATGGGTCCATTTGAAAATTTGAATTCGAGTTTTCGTCGTCGTACTCCTCGTATGTTTCGTATTGTTCGTCACGTTCGTAAGTTTCTGCATGGTTTGATTCATTGTTCGTAGGTGTCTCAATGTAATTATTCTGGTCAGTGTCAAATTTTTGTATTTCTTGATGGAATAATTCTTCCGATGTAAAATTGCGTTTCTGATGAGGGTTTGGTCGGATATGTGTTATTTTTGTATGTTGTCTGGTGTTACCAGATGAGGTATCCATTGGTGTTGGTTTATAATAATTATTAGGATTGTTATGATTATTAGTCATTGGTGTATTTCTATTGGGGTTTGCGTTGAATGCTGGTTTTTGTTGGTTTAAGTTTTGATTAAATCTTGGTTGGAATGCGGGTTTCGTAAAAGTTGGGTTGAATGTTCGTCTTGAAAAATTTTTATATTGATTATTAAAATTTATATTGTTAAAACTTGGGTTATTACTTCGCGGTTGATTTGTTTGTGCGTTAAAGGGTGTGAATTTTTGTTGAGAGATTGTTTGTCTTGTAGCTTGTATAGTTTTTATTGGTGAATAATTTTTATTCGCGTTGGGGTTGTATAGTCTGTTGCGGTAATACATTACATTTTCTTCTTCTATTACTAGGCTCATAGCTTCTTCTAGATTTTGGGGTCGTTGGAATCTGATTTTATCCGATAGTCGTTCTGGTAAAGCGTTTATGTATGTGTCTAGTGCCATTTCGTCATACATTTTGTTTTAAATGTCTAACGTTTTGATCGGGTTCTTCGATTTTTAATTTTGTTAAAATTAAACTTCTCACGTCTTGGCATTTCATTCCGAATTGGTAGGGGGATTGGTTGTGTTCCATTCTAAGGTTTATTAGGTCTCGTATCAGGCATTTTATGTTACGTTGGTCTCCAAAATATGCAATTAGTAGTTGTTTGAATTGTTCCCATTCTTGTAAATCGTCCCTACTGGTGATTAAGGTTAGTGCCCTTCCGGTTAGTTTACTTATTACCAAGCGTATAAGCAATGAATTTCTTTGGTCATCTCCGGGTTTGTAGAAGGTTTTTAGGAACATTTCAGATGCTCCAATGAAATTTGAGAGATGGGCTTCCGTGCCATCAAATGTTTGTATTGTTTCCAAATAGAGTCGCATTTCTGTGCTACTCATGTTGGTTAAGGGTTGTTTTCGATTTTGGGAAATTTAAAAAAAAAATTTTTTTTTTGAATTAAGCTTTATTTCGCTATTTGTATTGTTATTTTCGCTTCGGATTTACTAATTTTCCGTTTGGGTTGTGAAATTTCAAATTTTGTAGAAATTGGGGTTGTTTTTGCTATTTATAGCGTTAATTATGCTTGGGATGTATTAATTTTTCTTTTGGATTGAATAATTTTGAATTTTGTAAAAATTGGGGTTGGTTTTGCTATTTGTGATGTTAACTTTGCTTTTGGTTTTATTAATTTTCCTTTTAGATTGAATAATTTTGAATTTTGTAGAGGTTGAGATTTATTTTGCTATTTTTCAGCGTTATTTTTGGTCAGGATTTGTTAATTTTCAGTGTAGATTGGGTAAGTAAAAAATTTGGTAAAAATTGAGATTAATTTCTTACTTGTAGTATTAATTTTTGGTTTGGATTTATTAATTTTAAGTTTAGACTGCGTCTGGTTATTTTTAGAATTGTAGTCGCCGTTACTTGTGCTTAGTTACACAGTGCGGTGATGTACTCGTGAGATTTGTATTCAATAACGTTGAATTAATTACCGTAGTCTTGGATTTACTTGTTTTTATGCAGCTTTTAATTTGTCTTGAGTTTCTGCTTCTTAAGGAATCTGAAATGGATGGGTTTATTCTCGCTTAGCGTTGTTTTAGTTAAATTCTGTTAATTTGTAATTAATATTCTTTCCGTGGGTTTTACTGAGTTGCGTAATTATGACTTGAGGTTAATTACTTCTGCACTTTATTGTTGAAATTGAATACTAAAGGATGTAATCTTTGTTACTTTGTAATAATTGCGTACATATGACTATACTTGTTAAGATTATTAACACTTACAGGTGTTAATAGAAATTGGATACTTCGCTTCTGTAATTGCTAACTGCTTGCATAAAGTATTACGTCTATTTATTTTTAAATATCTCGGTGTTCACGAGTTGTAATTGAACTCTCCGTTAGGTGCGTTTTCAGGTTACAATTATGAGCGTATGATAACGTTTAGCGTTATTCTGTATTCGTATTGAAATAATGCACTTTATAAATGCTGATTAATTAATTGAAAGACGTTTAGATTTTATACCGTGTTTGTACTGCAATTTATTTATAGCTCGTCGTGATGTAATTTTCATGCGCTTTTATGATTGATTTAATAATGCAAATTGCATTGCTTTATACTATGCAAGGTTCTGAAAGCGATTTTCTCTGAGGTTTTAAATGTGTAATAAAGGATGCTTCTTGCTTTCTTCGGATGGCGTTTTAGATTACAGTGGTTTTAGGTTACCGTAGTTTTAGTTAATGCACAATGTTCTTGCTGTGGTTCATATAGTTTTATAGAGGTCAATGTTTTAAATAATCGTTTTTGTGATTGCTTTAAAGGATTATCTTTAGCTTTGAAATTAATTTTGCGTTCTGTGTTTTTATTTTACCGGATTGAAAACGTGCTTTTGAATCGCGCTGGTTAATGTTTCTTATTTTGGTGTTAGTGAATGTGCGCCCGTTTATTTTTGGATTATTTTGAGTTTGTTTTTAATAATTGTGGTAAGAATCTCTTAGTATCAATTCTCATTTGCTTTTTAAAGAAAATCTCTTTTATATTCAAGTCTCATTTGCTTTTTAAGGAAAAAAATATCTCTTTAACATTCGTCTCATAGGTTAATACTTTCTTAAAATAAGATCTCGTTTTTTTTTGGAAATAATTCACTTTGTAATTATTTTCAAAACAATAATCATAAAAATAAAATTCATAAAACAATAATAATAAATGGTAATCAATAATTATAATACTAGCATATATCAATTGTAGTTTCTGGTTAAAAAAAGGTATGGAAATGAACTTACATTAATTTCATCTGTTTCTTTGGTGGGCTCGATCGATGCTGTATCTTGTCCACCTTGGTTTGTTTGTTGGATTTAGACTATGCTTGTTCTTCCTCCAACTTGGTTTGGGTTCTGCCAAAATTTCGAATTAAAATTCTTGGTCACCAATCTTCCGATTTTTGGATTCTCAGTGCCCTTTTGACATCCGTTACGGCTGCGCCAGTTAAAGTTCGGGCCTTGGAGCTGAGTTTTTTAAAAAAACTTTGACACTTTAACAAATTTAATTTAATATAATTTGTACATAATAACTTTATAAAAAATTAATTGTACTGGTGAGTAGCCTAGGTAGACAACAATGCAAAAGCTGTAAACTCAAGACTGACTGCCGGGCATTGAGCTCCCGGGCCTTTTATAATAACCTGCCCCTCACACGGCTTGTGGGAACTTGCAGATCTCATGTCTGCTTTACACTTTGTTACAATGTATCAATCTTAATTCTAAGTAATTGCGGTCTGTTGACCGCCTGTGACCTGCCACCTGCAGTATCACTGCCCTCACGGATGCAAAGTTGCATGTCCGTTCTCATGAACTGTCGATAACCTCTCTGGGTTATCCTTGTGTTACAATGTTGCATTGAACTTATACTTTTACTTAACAATTTCTAATAATTCCTATTAGATTCAATATATCAATATATATAGGTAATTGGGGGATACATAACTCACGTCAGCTAATAATAGAACATCGGTCTTCAAGTAGAGATTACTATATTCACCGAGCGTACATATGTTGAAGGCATTCCATACATTCTGAGCGTGATCGTATTCAGACAACAAAATCACAGTACCCGTGAGATCATTATAGAATTCCTCTCGTGGTGGTAGACTTGTACTATTTAATACTGAGGCGTCTGTCACATACCTGTACGGGAACACACCCTTTTTGCGTAGAAAAGAAAACTGTTTGTCGTCGGGGTAGCACTTCCTCATCTCAACAAACTGATCAAGTTCTAAATTTTTCACCAACTTATTCAAGCTTGATGCCATGAAACGCAGGGAATCGATGAATCGCAGCTCTACTGTAGAATTGATAGATTCATCATCATCATCATCATCATCATCATCTTCTACGTCTGTTTCTTCACCATATACTCTCACATGCTTTGTGAAAGAAATGAATCTTTCCTTGTTATTTGGGATCACTGTAACGCTCTTTCTATCGCAACCCAATTCCTTAATTATAAAATGGGAATCATACCCACTTAAATTGTGAAATACCACAGGGATGAAATTTGGCATCCGGTATTGGATGTTGCACTGCCGATGTGCTGCGAAGCGAAATTTCCTCTTAAGATTAGTAGTGATCCCTTACTCGATCATCTCCCAATGGTTTCTTGCAGATGCCGCAATCATCTACCATATAGTATAATAGCTCATCTAAAGATTCCAACGCTGTCATCGATACATTAGTTTTAAGGATTTTACCCAATCTGCGGGCTTCCTCCTTCAACTTCTGCATAAAGACTTTGGCGGCATTAACTCCTCTGTACAACTCAAACTTGTTAAGAGTTTTATCGTAGGAGCATTTAACGTAATAGGTGAAGCTGTATGGTTCGTGTTGGTGGGTGCTGTTAGTAAAGGAGCCGGAGGGGGCCTGTGCTGCCGAAGAAATGGGTTTAAACAAGCTTTCGAAGTCCGCGTACACAACAAACGGCACCCTCATCTGTTTGTGCACGTTCGTAAACTCTAATACGCTGTTGAAGTGGTTGGGCACGCTGGTTGCAACATGATTACAGTCTTGTTCTGCGTGTTTAGCAAGTTGCTCCTCGCTTCAAAAAAACACAAGACATCCATCGCAAAGTCATTTGCTTGTGTGCTCATGAGATAGCTGCTTACCCACTAGCTTCCCCAAATTCTTGATCAAACAGTAGTGAGAATTGGTTCCTTCCTGAATATGTAAAAGGTTTACATGCCGTGCTCTCTTCTTCTGGGTAAAATGCAAAGGTCCTACAATCGATTTCTCTTCTATACCAAACACGTTGACGCTGACGTCGTTTTGCTTCTCGAATCGGGATATATTCTTAAATTCCATAGAGAAATTGATGTCATTCAAGTTTAATATTTCGGAGTAGTGCGGATAATTAGACACTCTTTCTAGGTAAACTTTAACTGGATTCAATGCTACCACAACACAACACGCAAAGCATGCATTATCCAGGTTCTGCACGTTGACGATGGGGATGTTTCTCCCTTACCCATTTGGGAAGCTCGATGTACTTGTTTACATTCACCTCCAAGTACAGTACATTTTTCAGAGTCCATCCTAAAATTTAAAAAATTAGAAAAAAAAATAATTTTTCAAAACTTACCAGAATCTTGTTCTTGAAATTCGTCTGACTTAGCCGGCATCTTTTTCACAAAGGAGTTGTAGACCTCCCCCAGATCGCTGGATGACGTGATAACCAAGTTTCGGGTGTTGAAGGATTTCACGTCTTCAACACCCTCTGGCACACCCATCATGGTGTATCCACCAAATACCTCTAGGATGATCTTGAGGGAGGTGTGGATTGCCCGCTGCTCCCCGACTAAGGCGATGAACCTCTCGCGTTGCGTGCGGAGGAAGTCTTGGATGCCTAGAAATAACTAAGTTAAACACTCATTCAAATGTTTTTAAAAAAAATACATACCACTAGCGTTAGTATTTTTAATTCTGTATGTAGTGATTCTGTTTTTAAAGGCTGTAGCAACCATTTTCACACCATCGCCTCCGTCGAGTACCCTAGTCGCAACAATCTTGTGCGCGTTGGAGCGCTGGTGGGCTGCCAAGTTGGCAACATCCAAACAACACTCCTTGCATCTCCGCAACCTCTTGGGGGCAGGTCCCTCAACTGTCGGTGCAGCCAATCGATTGACTCCGGATGGGCCGGCAACTGGTACTACTACACCATGCTTGATGTCCTTATGCCGTTTAAGGCTATCCTTACGGGCGAAGGATGCCGGGCACACATCGCAGGCGAACAAACCAGTCTTTTGATCTGACACCGATCCATGTTGTTGGAGCTGGTGCTTCTTCAAACTATCGCTCCTCGAAAAGACAGCACCACAGACATCGCACGCGAATGAAGAAATTTTTTTTCTATAAAGAAAATTAAAAACTGGTCAAAAACTTTTTTAGCTGTTGTAACTAGTCAAAGACTAAACAGAAACTGAATTATATTGTATCGCACGGTTCTTTTATACCCGGTTGGTATAATTAGGTTGTTTACTTTTAAATTAGGAGAAACCCAACGTCGTTTTGACCTCGAGTTACATTTCAAACCAGTCTATTCACGCGGTGAAAATTAATTAGCTTTTTGCTTACGCACTACAACTATAATTATCGGATGTATCACTTTAACTTTCACTTCTACTCTAATTGTCTACAGATTCCGGATATATTTGTGCAAGACGTGATACGTACAAGAACATTAGTGGAAATGTTTAAACGTTTAAATTTGTCGGATTCTGAAGATTCTGGGTATGGTGATAACTAGAGGAAGTATCTTATAAAAGACAGATGTAGTTATAGTAAACAACTACGATTACAGCTCAAGAGACGTGAATGTAAATATATTGTTATTGTAAATATATTCTTTAAGTAGTTTGTGAAACTATAATATATTGTAAATTTTTTGAAAAAAGTATAAATAAACTTGCTGTTCTTTATTTATTTAGTATAGTTTGAGATTTTTCTGAGTAAACACATGATTATCTTTTCTGGAGAGGGTTTAATCAACAGCGCTAGAAACAGGTTACCGTTTGAGCTGCATATTCCAGGTTATCAGTACTGCGGTTCTGGTACAAAGTTGAATAAGCGCTTAGCAAGAGGTGATCTTGGAATAAACGAATTGGATAAATTGTGTAAAGACCACGACATTGCATACTCCAAGTACCCTGACGATCTTCCAGCTATACACCAAGCAGATAAAATTTTAGAAGAAGAAGCCTGGGGGAGAGTTAAGTCTAAGGACGCAAAGTTTGGGGAAAAAGCGGCAGCTTGGTTTGTGACAAACGCTATGAAAGCAAAGGGAAAAATGGGTATGGACTTAAGAAAAAAATAAGTTTCAAAGGTAGATTCTTGAAGAAAATACGATCCGCAATAGACCGAGTTGGTTCCGACAACTTGAAAAAGCTACTAGACGTTGGTATTCTAATTGGTAAAAAAATTATAAAAGAAACCGGTGGGAGAAACAAAATTAAAGTCCCATGTATCATACCCGTTCCACAGAAAGGAGGTTTTCTACCATTGATTCCGATATTCGCTGGACTAAGTGCCCTAGGAGCATTAGCAGGTGGTACTGCAGGGATAGCTAAAGCGGTAAATGATGTCAAGACAGCCAACGAGCAGCTTAAAGAGAGTGAACGGCACAACAGAACTATGGAAGCCATTGCCGTTGGGAAAAAAGGAAATGGTCTAATTTTAAAACCATACAAAAAGGCACAGCGTTATTCTTGAAACCCTACAAACAGGGGCGTGGTATTTGTAAAAGAGGATCAAAAAACTAAGCAAGTTACCTCGAAGAGCTCTCACCGACGTAGATATAAGGAAACACGCATCTAACATTCCTCATTTTCGCAACGTCTTTTCTAGAGATTAGTTACAGAAGATTAGACCGCGTGTCAACGAGTCTGGTGTGATTAATTTGGATACCACAAGAGGACCAGGTACACATTGGGTGGGGTACCAAAAACGTGAAAATAGTGTGTTTTACTACGATTCGTTTGGAAACTTGAGACCACCGGAAGAAGTGAAGAGACATTTTCGAGGTTGTAAAATTTACTACAACAGTGTACCGGAGCAGACTTACAACACTTACAATTGTGGACATTTAGTGTTAAAGTTTCTTAGTGACAATGGCTAAAACAGTGAGCGTGTTCGGGTATGGTAATGTTATATCGACAGGACCCATTTACCTACCAATCAAATTGAAACAGGACGGTGAATATGCTTTGGGTCTAGTGGGACTGTATACTTGTAACACTGTGCAAAACATACATCCAGGAAACAACATCTTATACTTTAACGATCCAGAGCATCGCAGAATGACCATTGAACCTGGATCATACGAATTAGAAGAAATAAATGCATATATACGGACGTCTTCAAAAAATGGTTCAGTCAGTAGCCGGACATCAACGAGAACATTGAAAAATATTTTAAACTGAGTGCCAACAATAATACATTAAAGTGTTCTATACGAAGCAGTATACCGATTGATTTTGGGGCAAACCGTAAAAACAATATTGGAAGCATCTTGGGGTTTACCAATCGCAAATTGGCTGCAGATACCGTACATATCGCTAATCAGCAAGTGAACATAATATCGGTTTCAAACATTTTTGTGGAAACCAATATCACCGCAGGATCGTTCAGAAACAATTTTCTAACCCACAGCATATTCGAATTCAGTCTATCTGTACCACATGGGTATAATCTGGAAAAGGAGCCTAACCACGTCATATATTATCCACTGAGCGTGACAGAAATTGATAATATTACAATCAGATTAGTCGATCATTTGGGCGAATTGGTAAACTTTTCACTGGAAACATACACTTGTGTGAGACTGGAAATAAAAAGTAGCTGAAAATGCCCATCGATTTTGTATATAAAACACGCTACAACACCCCCAGACGACCAGTAGTGAATACGACGTCAAAGCGTCAAGTTGTCAAGAGACTTACAACAGAAGAAATACGTTTCTTGAAATCTTTGGGATTAAAAGTAATAAATGATGGGTGGCAGAAGTAAACGCAGCCATAATAAAAGAAGATTATTATACATATCTTCTTTTTACATTGAATGCAGAAAACAACGATCGAATATCAATTGAAATCCAGAGCAGTGATAACATCACATACCCCCATGAAAGTTTCATATTTATAAGGGATACCTATAAACCTACGTAAACATTAAGAGAAGCGTCAACAACTGTGGACCCGATTAGAGCAGCAGAACCAGATCCTAAAGCTTACGAATTTACTAGAAATGCGCCATATTTTTTGTTTGAGGAAATTCAATACAAATTGGGTAATAATCAAATAATAGATGTCTGCAGAATCTCTGGAATTACTCAAACCATTAAAGAACTTGTATCAAGGGAAGAATCAGAAACAAAATCTATTACACATACCGGGTGGAAGCCTGATACCATATTCTAAGATGGACGGTTTAGTTGTGCTATACCTCTAAAAACCATTTTTGGGTTTTTTGAAGATTACAGGAAAACTATCGTTAACATGCCTCAAGAGCTGATTTTAATCAGATCTAAGTCAGACGTAAATTGCTACAAGTCGATTGAAAATACAGTAACGTTCAAAACACAACGTATTTCATGGAAGGTTCCGCATATAACATTAAGTGACTTCGCCAAGGCATCGCTGCTTTCGGAAATGCAAAATCAATCATCTATAATGGTTGCATTCAGAAAATGGGAACTACACGAATTACCGTCTCTAACACAATCAAAGTCACAAGTATGGAGAACTAAAGTATCGAATGAAACAGCGAAGGCTTGATGGATATTACTGGTGCTGTAAAATGGGAAGTACGACAGAAAAGAAAAAAATGCTACGAGCTTTACGAATGCCAATATAACCAATGTTAAAGTGTTTTTAAACTCTCAGGCATTCCCTCAAGGTCGGTTAAATTTGGATTTCGAGCAGAACGACTACTTGCCAGCGTACCTGTCTTATGCATCTTTTATGGAAAAATACTACACGAACAAATCGTCAAATAAATGTTTAATGGACTACAACAGGTTTAAGGACTCACCCGTCTTTGTAATCGACTGTCGTCATCTATTTTAAAGCATCAAGGACGCAACGGTTGATGTAAGAATGGAATTAGAAGCTTCAAGAAATTTTGAACCGTCGATGAAGGCTTATGCTTTAATTATCCATGACTATGTTTGAATATAATCCGTTTACGGAAATTGTTAATAGACTTATCCGCAATTAAATATTTTGTATATATTTTTAATAAAAATTGTATGCAATCTATGCTGTTTTAATATTAATAAGATTTTTGGCTATCCAACACACAACTTCTCACGCTTCCCGGTGTACGCCTAAGCACCCCTGCCCATGCGCAACCCTGCGCGTGCGTACCCCTACCCATGCGCGCCCCAATTTTCAAATTGAATCAGTTTAAACTTATATTTGAAACATGCATACCAAGGAATGTTTAGAGAAAGCAATTAGTGAAATACAAAAGGGTATAAGTGTTAACTCTGCAAGTAGGCTATATGGTATACCCAGAAGAACGTTAAACAGGCTATTGGATCTTCGTAAACCTCAAAAGAAGAATGGTGTTCCTAGGCAAGAAAATGTGAGAGACATGAGTAATGCTATACAAGAAGTTAAAATACCTGTGCAGAACTTTGAAGAATCCTTGGCTTTCGCCCCTAACAATATGGGTAAACATGGAGTTTTGTTACGAGCTATATTCGCTGGAACATCGATTTGTGGAAAGACCAATGCCTTAATATCTCTGATCTTGCACGAGAACGGTCTTGGATTCCAAAATGTCTATGTATTTTCGAAGAGTTTTTATCAACCGAAATACGAATTGCTAACAAACGTTTTTACACCATTAAAAGAAAAAATTTGGTACCATGAGTTTGGAAATTACGACGATTTGATTGAACCCGGAGATACCAAAAAAGATTCAATTGTGGTTTTTGATGATATACCTGTAAACGAGCAAAACAAAATCACACAGTTTTTCTTGTTCGGCCGACAAAAAGCAATAGATTCGTTCTACCTATGTCAAACTTACGCTAGTGCCTTAAAACATAGACTCAGCGATAACGCCAATGTAATCGCATTATGAAAACAGGATGACACAAACCTTCGCCATATCTTTTCGGATCAAATAAGCGGTGACATGACATATCCGAAATTTAAAGAAATGTGCTTATAGTGTTGGGGTGGGAGTGATTCAAAACATAATTTTATAACTATTGTGAAAGATTTTGATTTGGATAATGGTCGATATAGGAAGAATTTCGACGAGTATATAAATATTTTACGTTATTTAAAAAAATAGTTAGCTCCCATCCAGAGTCTGATGATGACGGACGTTAACAATTTTATGGCAAATAAACGTAATCTTCAGTTAATTCAAGATGCTGTACGAAAAAAGTTTGTGGCATACAAAAAGAGAGACGCTACATCTCAGCAAAAATTCAAAGAATCTCATAAACAATTGATCGACCCCTTGCAAATAACCGCTTCCCAGTTGCAAGCAATCACCGAAAAAATTCCTACACCGACAACAAGGGTTAAACTGGAAGACATGGAAGCACCTATAAAGAAAAAACAACTCGTTCCAAAAGAACCGTTCCATCTTTACTATGCAGATGTGTTAGCTAGAGACAAAGACAAAAATACTGACAAATCAATTTATGGAGTAAAGTATAATGCGGAAACCGACTCATGGAGTTTGTGGAAAAGGGTATTGATAATTAACCCGGAAACTAGTAATATAACATTAAATAATGTGATATACCCGGGTACGAGGCGTTTATACGATCTGCTGGTTTATAAAGACATCAGCCCCGAAGAAGGAGATTTCAATTTGCATGAAGATTTGCCGAATTACTCGGAAATGATCAAATTAGCGTCGATTTTGAGAAGAAAGTTTAACCCATTTGCAGCGCACGATTTAAGCAGATTCCCAACAAATAACAAAAAGTTTAACAAATATGTGCAAAAATATCTCACCGAATTTTGAAGGAATCCCGAAAGAAAACAGCCAAAGAGAAGAAAACAGTCTAAGGGAGCGGGTTTAGGCTTATCTAATCGGTTTTACAAAAGTTTAAATTCAAAGCCGGTGCAATATGCCTACTGGAATAATGTACATGAACTTGTGGATCGGCTGAGATTGTTGAACGCATCCAACCGAGCTAGAAATACAAGCAAGGAATACATTAACGAGATGGTGTTCATAATAGAAGAGTTGAGAGAAGAAGGTATAATACAGTGAGCTCAGTAAATAATTACACAGTTTTAAAATGCTTATCGACCGCTTCGGACGTTCAGAGAGTAAAGATGCTGATATTTGGCGCGGTCCTCCAGGTCAAGGATTTGTGCTAACGTTGGATGGTGATGGTGATATGCAGCAAAGAAGGTTAGTGAATTCATCAGACCCGAAAAAAGATTATGATTGTGTTAATCAGAGAAGCACTATAGTATTCAAGTCTGGAGAAGAAACAATTAGTTTTCGTAAAAGAAGGTTAGTTGATGTAATGGATCCTAAAGACGATAGTGATTGTGTTAATAAGAAATCCGTAATCAAGCTCGTGAATGAAGCTTTTTCATACTGTCTAAAAAGTTCTGATGATATACAGAGTAAAGATAAAGCCTTCAATGCAAGAAACCAGCGAATCACAATGCTTGCTCACCCGGTTGAACCATCTGATGCAGTTAATAAACAATATGTAAATGAAAAATTGGATAGGCTTGTATCTGACTTTAAAACGTTTATACAGTTATTTATGAATTTGACTGCCGCTTCTGAGACAAACGAGAAGGAGCTCTGTCTCGCAATATCATCAATTTACGAGGCGTCATCAGCAGCTATAAATAACAAATACTACAAACCAAAGCTTCAGTTTATGTCAAAGGTGCAACTAGATAAAAATAGCCCTATTAGTGTAGCAACAGTGTTAAGCAAAAATGAGTAAAGAAATCATCGTTAAGGAATTATTTAAACTTGCAAGAAAAAATTTTCAGCGTCGTCATACAAATCTAAAACATGTGAAACGTGATCTTATCCAATCGGACTTGTGCGAAATGCAGCCTTACTCGCGTGTGAACAATGAGTACAGATATATTATAATAGCGGTGGACTGTTTCACAAAATATGCTTTAGCAGAACCTTTAAAAAATAAAACTGGTTCAGAAGTTACAAATGCTGTGAAAAAAATAT
The DNA here is from genome assembly GCA_036346225.1 of Platerodrilus igneus. Lineage (NCBI taxonomy): Eukaryota > Metazoa > Arthropoda > Insecta > Coleoptera > Lycidae > Platerodrilus > Platerodrilus igneus. The sequence continues at coordinate 371,192 of JARFIW010001467.1, read as the reverse complement.
TGGACAAATTGTTGCAAGGAAAAATAACGTAAAAATCAATCTACAAACGGATTTTGGAAAAGAGTACTACAACCGCTGGTTTAAAAATCTTATGCAAAAATATAAGATAAACCATTACTCTACGTATTCCGCAATCAAAGCTAGTACGGTTGAGCGGTTGATCAGAACAATCAAAAACAAATTGTACAGAAGATTTTACTTGCAAGGCAGTCAGTCATAGATGGTTGGATATTTTGCCTAAGGTTATGGAAGAATACACTAATACACCGCATCGGGCTATTAACATGACACCTATGGAGGCGGAAGAACATCCGGAAAGAATAAAACTTTACACCGCTGACAGAGCTTTTAAAAGTCGCAAGAAGTTATATAAGGTTGGAGACATTGTGCGTATATCAAAATATAAAGCAGTATTCGACCGAGGATTTCATCCAAACTGGAGTACAGAACTATTCAAAATTGTTAAAGTACAATAAACGAGACCGATAACCTATCTGCTACAAGATTTGAGAGGTTGGTCAATTCTAGGTGCTTTTTACGGCGATGAAATTCAGCTCACAGCAGCACCCGACACGTACCTAGTGGAAAAAGTTTTACAGAAACGGAAGCACGGGCGCGTACTATTAGTGTCGTAGTTGGGGAATGGTAGAAGTTGAATTAAGAAAAGACACCTGCTGTAGTATCAACCAAAGTTATAGATAATTACCTAGTTGAAAAATCATAAAAGGCGGGGGTAAAGACCCCTAGCTGGATAGATAGGAGAGATTTGCTTAGAAGCCCATTTCCATTTATGATTTGAAGCAGGAAGCATGTGTTTCATAATCGATTTACAAGGATATCAATACAAAACTAGTGATTTCTCGTGCAAGGAGATCGCCATTTTAGATGTAGTGAATAATGTAATATGGCATGAGATACTGAACATGGTGGTGGGGTATAACACCCTAAGTGATGATTTCAAAAAGCAAGTTCGGTGGTTAAAGGAAAGAATTTATGGACTCTGCTGGCATGAACAGTCTACGAGTGGATATACAAATGTGGGTGATTTACTGAAAGAAGTCATACCTCCTGGGGCTACTGTCTATGTTAAAGGAGAACAGAAGAAACAGTTACTATCGCAATATTTATCAAACAACATTTTAAACATGGAAAGTGTATTCTCACTTCCAAGGCTCAAAGAATTAAGAAAATTCGGTGATAGATACAATCACTGTTTAAACCATTGTTTGAATAACTTAAGCTGTTCCAAAGAGAATGTTTTAATGTTACAGCCTTTTGTTAATGTATAAATGTATTTAATTTTTAATAAAAAATTTGGGGGGAATTGTTTTTTATTTATCTTAGCTAAAAGCCTATCTTTAAAATTTGAAAAAAATATATATGTAAAACAGCGCATTACTTTGAAAAAATAATGTTTTAAAAATACAATCAGAAACAATAGCAAAATACACAATAATTGGTGTTTGCAAATAAATTTAGTTCTATTTTAATAAAAAAATGCAGATTTACCTTAAATTCTTTAAAAAGATTTTTTGATGAAAAATAACTACACGAAACGATTTGTTTAAAATTTCGATGAACTTACACAAAGCGTTCAGAACTAATAGACTTTACTATTCAGACCTCGTTATATACAGTTTGAAATAATTAACCGTTAATCGATCTATATTACAAAATAAAGTTTGCATTTCCCTAGTCAAGGACGTACTAGAAAGTACATTATGTGAATCCCCAGCAATTATATGGGAATTTCCTAATGCACGACATTGAAATATATTTCTCAAATATATAGCCAATAATAAAGAGAAAGGTCTACGCTACTTTCATTTCTACGTCATATAATTATAAAACAATTAGTTCGGAAACGAAATGTATTTTCCAAAGTACATATTTAGCATTGAGCATATAATTATTTGTGACGTACTTAGTAATTAAGAAAATGTTAAACCGGAAATTAATAACTGTTTAAAATTTTAAAAAGCCGCGGTTTTGAATATTCTAAAAAACAGTACATTACTGTTTGAAATTGGTTTTAAATATTAAACATTTATGGCTTATAAAAAACTTATTTCTAAAATCCCCGCAGTTTTAGATTTCTTAGGAAATGGTTGTTTAAAGCATGCAAAAATTTTGAGGTTTGAGACTTTTAAAAGAGTAACTTTGTAAGAAATGGTCCAATTTTAAATCTGTTTGTAGATTCAAATTCTGCGTAAAATTGTAGACTAATTTGATGTATTGCATGACTTAAAAATTTATAAGGACGACCATAAAATCACTACCAGTAAAAAATCTTAAAATGAGGGTAGCTCTCTGGGGGAATGGTGCAATCTAAAAAATTCCTAGAGATTCAGGTAGCTGAGAAAATTCTAATATTAATTGATACCAAACAAGATAGGTTTATCTCGAAAGATGCAATGGATAGTCGAAGAAAACTATTTGATAGGTTTGCTTATAGAGCAAAAAAGATTTAGAGGCTCGGAGCCTTTAAAAGTGTAACTTTGTAAAGAGTGGCCTGATTTTAAATCTGTTTGCGGATTCGGATTCTGTATAAAATTCTAGACTAATTTGATGTGTCACATGGTTAAAAAATTTATAAGGACGACCATAAAATCGCTACCGGTAAAAAATCTTAAAATTTTGGGCAGCTCTCTGGGGGATGATGCAATCTAAGAAATTCCTAGAGATTCAGATAGCTGAGAAAAATCTAATATTAATTGATACCAAACAAGATAGGTTTATCTCGAAAGATGCAATGGCTAGTCTAAGAAAACTATTTGTTAGGTTATAGAGCAAAGAGGAAAATTTATTGCTTCAGGACTTTAAAAGTGTAACTTTGTAGGGGATGGTCCGATTTTAAATCTGTTTGCAGATTCGGATTCTGCGTAAAATTCTAGACTAATTTAATGTGTCACATGGTTAAAAAATTTATGCGGACGGTTAGAAATTCGCTACCAGCAAAAAATTTTAGCTCTCTGGGGGATGATGCAATCTAAGAAATTCCTAGAGATTCGGATAGCTGAGAAAAATCTAATATTAATTGATACCAAACAAGATAGGTTTATCTCGAAACTTGAAAATGGCTAGTCGAAGAAGGCTATTTGGTCCAGATGTGTGTGGAAATGTGGATGCTTGTGGAAATGTGGAGATGAATCTCCTCATTTCCTCCTCATGGGAATTTACATGTAAATTTGGTCCAGATGTGTGGAAATGTGGATTCTGGTGGAAATGTGGTCCCAGAATGCCTGTATTCCTCCTACTGTTCTATCTTCTTAAAATATCTTTTCAATATCATGTATTAAAATAAAGCAATCATATTGAAATTTTTATTTGACCAGTACAGGGGTCCGACCAAATAACTAAATGATCTGTATTTTGGATATTGATGTCTATTTCAACTAGATGTAATAAACTACTGGCAATTTCTTTACTACCACGATCCGCAACATCCTCTGTCCATGTGCAAAATACTCTCTTTTCTGTTTTGTTCGTAATAACATAAATGCCCATATTATAAAACCATATTTGTCTAAGACAGAACGCCTTCGATGTGGAAATTTTTGATAGAGGTATATTTTGCTGCAAATCAATAATAATAAATACCACATTATTGGAGTTTTTGGCACATTTTCTATCGGTTTTTATTAAGTTTATTGCAGTACGATAATTTTCAGTATGTTCTTCCGTATGTTTTTCTTCGCATTTAGAACATCTGTCGCTTTTATGATGCCCAAATGATAAATTGAACTATATAACAAAATTTTTATTATATTAACTTATGTTTACTTTGTAGTTTTCTGGAAGCTTCCTCTCTGTGCACAATTCAATATATAGGCGATACATTTTGCTGCCATTTAATGGAGGAGAAAGATATTTTTGTGGGGCGGTTTTTATTACGTGAGTAATGCGATTCTTTCATTGAAAAACTTGATATATGATGTTTAATGTACTCGTTTGCAATTCACATTATGGCTTTATATTTTTATCGTAAAAAACCCAGCTAAAAAGTATTTGCGCAGAGCCCCTCAAAGTTTAAAAGGTCGCTCCCATCCGTGATGAATACGTGATAGCGTTCTTAGCTTTATTTTTTAATTACAGTGTTCTTATTAGTCAGTATATTCTACATTCTGTAGCAATTATTTCAACATCTATCAAAATCATATTAATTCAATCCACAATTATTCAAGGTCCTTTTCGGAAACCAGGGAATTTAACCACACGTTATTTTTTAACAAATATTAGATTTCGCAAGAGAAGTGTCAACCTAAAGATTATTATTACTATTAAGACTTTATTCATAATCAAAAATTCAAATATTATTGGATTATTTTAAACAATTATTTGGATTAATTCGATTATTAAAATATATAGATTATGCTTAACACTACTAAAAATTAATGCCTTTGTAAAATATTTGTAACACAAAATGTAAGCTTGGGTAAAATAAGCCTTTATGTTCTAGTAGCTGTGAGGATTTCACGGGCTAAGAATAAGCGTTTAAGCACCTGCTTTTAGAACAGCAACAATAATGGTCTGACAAAACTAAATATTTTTAACCTACACAAACGAATAAGAAATTATCGTAAGTGCTTATAGAATATCAGCTGCCTAACGCAACAATCTCGAATGTATGCGAAAACAACCGCATCACATTTCCTTAATCGGTTACTTGCTTTTCGTTATATGGAGAAATAAACTATTGACAGACAGCCAATCGATGGGCAATTAAATAACAACAGCATTTTATTATTATTTGTTAGATGGTTGAATTATGTTTAGTTACATTTTATGAATGAAGTTCTATCTAATCAAAAGACCACAGTTAAAATATTGCCAACAAACTTGAAGAGCATTTAGGCGGATTACGTCTTCATTTGTAGGGTGGTGAACGTCAATATTTGCAATCTCGGTCAATACACGGTACACGCCCTCATCACTCGCTAAATGGTAGAGGATGCTGTTTTAATTTTAGTACTACTCAGTCTTAAGTCGAATCTGTGACAATAATCATATTGCCTAGATGCTGAAGCATAGTTGGTAAGCCTATTTTTTATTGAATTTATTAAATTCTAATCTGTCGGTTAACTAAGTTGTGACAAGGGTTTTGATCTAAGTTTGTTTTGCTTTGCTGTACATCTTTTAGATATTAAGCTACAATCGATACCCACACTTACTTCCTGTGGTTCACATTTTCTATTAATAGAGTTATTTATAGGAAGTTTAGCATAACAATATTATTATGAGCAATTACTTGCAATATAATGGAGCTGAACATGCTAAAATTATAATGTTTTGTACAGACACTTTTAAATATATACACTACCGACAAGATTTTTTTTCATGCAAGATTAACAGGTCATTTCATTATCATATCGCAATATTAACGACGCGTGCTATATTTATCAGTACTCAATAATTCCAAACTCAAGGTTATATATTTAAGAAACATCATGCTGTAGTGAATAATTAGTTATTTGTGCAATCGCTATGATGTTAGTTTTTTTAATATATTTATATATTTGTAATTATGGTATATTTAAAACCAGGGTCGTGCTGAATAGAGTGCGGTTTACTAGGAAATCCTACATACGGCGCCTATGTGGAGGTGAGGTAGAAATGTTTTTTTAAATTATTTTGCATTTTGTAAAAGTACATCACAATCTTAAAAGGAAATAAATAAATTTCTAGAGTTTTTCTATATAAGATAAAGTACGTTCAGAGTATGAATACTGACGTGCAGATCTAATTTAGACAAATAAGTCGTTAAGGCATGCTACTGAAAAGACCTAAACTTCATATAATTAATATGCTTAAACAAACATTTCATCTGAAGTCAACACTACTGTTAATATAGCCAAACTAAGAAATATTTTCAGTGGGAAACTTATATAGATTACACGATACGTTATTAATAAATTGAGAGTGTGATTCTAATAATTATAGTTATTTAGGTATTTGTTAAAAAAGGTTTTTAACGTGATAATTGTTAAAACTCTAAAAAACATCTTTTTTTAAATGCATAGAAAGCAAATGTGGGTGCTTCCATTTAAACCATCGGAATTTCGACATAAAGTCATTATTATTATACCTATTTACTATCAAACAATACTCATTCTAAGGTTTACAATTTTACAAACGCAGACATTTCCTAGCACCTTTAAAGAAACTCATAACAAATATTCTAAGTGTATTTTATTTTTATTTTAACGTAAAAAGCAGTATATCTCACCCTTGCGACAAAAGTGACACCAGTCAAAAAAAGTCATTTTTCAGATAGCGAAAAAAACGTTTTTCCAGCATGTCCATACCTTTTAATGAAATATGGATGAGACTATTTCAACCTCTATTATCTTTCGTACGATAATATTATACAAACAAAATTTAGTTTATCCCACTTTCTTTAAAAAACTAGAAAAATCGAAATTTTTTGACTTGTGTCGTTCTTGCTGAATTTACAGTCAATAGAACAATGAATTATTTAGATTTAAGACACTTAAGTAGATGTTTTAGTTCCCTAGTATACTTACAGCATACAGAGTATAAGATTTTCTTTATGAGTTGAGACTTTTTCCGGGCGTGGGATAAAAATTAAGAACACTCTTTTAATGTTTTAAAGGTTGTTTTAATATTACTAACAAACGTAGAAAAATGCAAAAATGAATGAAAAGAAAAACAAATGGATCTTAAAAGTTTTAGTGTAATTCAAAAGTGTTTCTGTAGTATTGTTCATAATAATTTTTTTTAATTATGTTCTTATCGCATAAAGACTTCAGCGCCTTCTTTTTTACTTCAGTCAACGGAAACTTTTTTCATAAGCTGGAAATAAGTCTACATCAAAAGCTTGTTGGGGTCCTTGTTTTCCTCACGCAAACCTTTTTGAATTCTTCATCTTTGTACGATATTTGTAAAAGAAAGCTCGTGGTTTATCCTTTTGGACTTTGAGGACTTTTAGGTCGTTCCATTTTACTTTTTTACCGCAGGTATCTACTGTAAAGTTAGTACCCCATTCTTCCTGAAGCCTCTTTAAATTAAAAAAATTTGAAAAAGTCATTTCGTGTACCTCATATGGGCGACCATTCTTTTTTACCGTACGGATTAGAGTAGCATACTGATCTGGTGTGTATAGTGGACTAGATTTAAGGTACCGCTTCACTTGTTTCTCTATCACACTGTGAACATTATCTCCTGAGTGTGACCACAAATTAGAAATTTGTGATCAATGCTGCGGACATTAAAGATAACTACGGCATAGCATACGCTGCAAGTAAATACTTGTTTTTTGTTGTCCGCAACAATTGTCTGAATATAAAATAATATCAATATCAGATTTCTTTGCCTTTTCTGCCATCGTTTTAATGTAATCAAGAACACAGGTACCGATTTCCACGGCTCCACGTTTCCCTTCAGTCTCATTCCAGAAGTAGCATTCAACATTTCTGGCCTGCAAATCACTTATGGTGAAGTTAAAATAGTACAGTTTACTTGCGTAATAAAAACAAGAAACCAAACCCTTTGAAATTGGCATCACAGTTTGCAAGTCGTATATAGCAACACACAAACCAATCTGGTTATTTTTATCCAAATTCTTTTCTTTGCGACACAATTCTTTTTCTTCTTGGTGTAAATTGTAGATTTACTAATTTTTCTTTTTCTTCGTCATCTGCATTTTTGTAAGTTTCACACAAATCGCATTGATCTTTCTTTGGTATATAAAGCAATATATTGAATTCACCATTAAATATACGATTCAACACAACAGAGTTTGCAAACGGCAGCTCTTATAGCTGCCTTTGTTCCTTGTAATCACGATAAGTGTCAGCCAAACTCTTTCCTCCTTCAATATACTCGCATTTACTTTAAGCCTTTAAATAGTGTGATTCAATTCGGGGTATAGAATTAATGAATTTTCGAACACTCTCTTTTATCTCTAGATTCACTGTTGGTTGTTTCCCATGTTTTTCTCTCTTATCTCCATCAACAAAACCGGTATTGTTTTTCTTCGATAGAGCGGTCCGGATTGGTTGGTCATTAATATCCAGTGTTGCCTTAAAGAATTTCTTGCATAGCCTTATCCTATTGTTGTCTATTTCAAAGTAAGACGCAGAATTTAAATGTCTGAAATCCTGTGTACTTGAGTACCGATATTTGGGTTTGATAGTTTCTGTATTTCTAACGATAAATTCTCTTTACTGTTGTAAATTGCCAACTTTCCAGAAATTACTGAACAAGACTTCTCTAATGTTTTGGTCAATTTTCAGATTGCAGTTTAATCGACACTTATCTCCACATGGTGACCTGACTTTTCTAGCAAAAATCTGTTTCTTTGATTTAGATGTTGATAAATAGGCCTTTCCTGAATTCCTGAGATACTTGGCCTTTTTTGCTATCCAAATATCTGGGGTTGTCTTCCTCCTCTTTCTTTTTTTCGGCGATGCCAGAACTTCAAGGGATTCTGTACCGAATACTTTATCACTACCAGAAACACTTCCTGAACTTACACTAAATTTAAAATTTTTATCAAAATTCGTATCGTCGACATCACTTCCGTCACTGTTGATAGGCGATACGTAGTAAGCCGCAATTTCATAGTACCATCAATACCGCGTGAGGACACTGCATAAATATCTGCATGACACTGTTGACCATTATTCGCCACAGCTGTAGTATTCATAGGTTCTTCAACGAGTACTTGACATTCAGTAGTGGACCTTGGAGCCACAAATTTATGTTCACAAATTTCATTTATTCCACCTTCTACTAATACCAAATTTTCATGTTGACCGCTCGATGTAGATTTACTGTCTGTTTCTGCGCTGTCACAAGTTACATTTAATGTTGAAAACTCTTCGGCTAACTCTGTGACTTTATCAGATTGATTAAGAGTGTTGGTATCTCCAAATACCTCCCTTGTTGTAGTCATATGGCTTGAAACCCTTGAACATTTGGCCAAAGCCATTATTCTCTCCCCGCGACTTTGTTTCCCAAACATTACTAAAACTATACCAATTATTAGTAATCACCAACTATTCATCAAAAGTAAAGTAAATCAACATAAAATTAACAACTTAACTTACCTTGGTCTACTAAAGTGACACAATTCGAAATGCTCCCTATACAAGACTATCTTCTTATCAAGAGAAGTGACACATCACGAAATGTTTCTAAGGAGAACCACTAAATTATCAACAAAAACCTCAGAACTCAAAATATACAGTTTAAAAGAAAAAAACTAAAAGCGTACTCCACGACGATCATGGAACAACTAAACATGCCACGCTACTAAAAACATCAGACTCATTCATCAAAAAGGGCGCAAACTCCACCTGGTGCCCAGATTTTAACCTTAAGTTAATACCGGTTTGTAGGTTGATGTAGTAGTCTTCAAGATATTCATTTCTGATTCTAACTCGAAAATATGGATTTTTGAGTTGTGTTAATTTTGTCGCAAGGATGCGATATATTTGTGTGATACTTTGTAAAATTGGTAAAACCAACTGTTAAAAAAAAAACAGAAGCTTTTTCTCACACATGTAGAGCAGTCACTGTTATACGATGTATAATGGAAATTTCACACTCCTTGTGAAACTATTAAAAATCAAATGAAGTAAATTACGTGACTAAACGTTAAAAATAATGCGCTTACTTTACTTTATTTGTTAAAATGATAACAAAAATTTTAACCCATATATTTTGCATCATCATTAGGTCTTCAATCCTGGAACTGGTTAAACGCGTATCTCCATTGTTACCTATTTTGAGCTAACCTACACATTTTCCTGAAATTTCCACAACCTACAACTTTCGCTATCTGCTTTCGATAGTCTGATCTAGGACTAGCTCTCTTTTTTCCTATCTCCGCCTATAAGATATCCCGCACTATACCCCAAATGCCTTAGAACGCGTCCTGTCTTTCTATTTCTCTTATATTTTTTGTTTTCTACAGGTATCTTTATTCCCTTACTAGTTCTAGAACCTCTTTGTTATTAAGTTTGTCTGTCCATGCTATCATCATACATCTAAAGCACCACATTCCAAAAGGATTCTACCTTTTTACCCAGTCTGCTACACGTACTGTCTCTATTTCGTAGCCCTACAGTGCTGTGCTCCACACGCATGCTTGCAACAATTTTTTCGTTGTTCCTATATTTGTTACCTTTGAACATAGCAGCTGTTTTGTCTTGTTAGATACAGCTCAATTCCCATTTTATTGTTTTGTAAATATTTACCCTATTCCACCGATATTCAGTGGTATGTGAAGGAGGTTAGGCAACCTCTGGCTACCAAGATCCCCCAACACAGTCATATATTTTGCATATTCTAAAAATTTTGGTTACCATAAATAACGTTAATAGTTCTTCTTAAAGCACCAAAATCAAAGTTGTTTTACGTGATTTTATTACTATGGCAACCATTATTTCAGTTCTTTTTCGAACAAGTATGTATATATATATATATATATATATATATATATATATATATATATATTAATAGTTATTAAGATGAAATGAAAACCCAACTTTGTATTTAAAGTTGAAATACCATTTCAAATCGAACTAGTAATTGAAAACCACTAAAGAACGGCTACAGCAGGACTTGAACCTGCAACCTCTGATTTTCGGATCAGTGCTCTAACCAATTGAGCTATCTAGCCCAATTGTTTAGATGATGTTATGTAATACTACTGAAGCTTGGCTCTTGTTAACGATTTTCAATTACGTCTTGCATTTAAGGAAATTGAAAATCGTTAACAAACCAAGCTTCAGTAGTATTAATATAACATCATCTAAACAATTGGGCTAGATAGCTCAATTTGTTAGAGCACTGATCCAGAAAATCAGAGGTTACAGGTTCAAGTCCTGCTGTAACCGTTCTTTAGTGGTTTTCAATACTAGTTCGATTTGAAATGGTATTTAACTTTAAATACAAAGTTGATTTATTCATCTTAATAACTATTAATATATATTAAGCATTCATTTGCATTCCAAATGTGGATTATTCTTCTCTATTAATAATAATATAATTACATGTTTGTATTATTCCGAACGTTGCAAAAATGGGATGATCTAGTTATTAGTACATGAATTATGTATATAACTAGATTCAATTTCCTTAAATGCAAGACATAATTGAAAATCGTTAACAAGAGCCAAGCTTCAGTAGTATTAAGTATAACATCATCTAAGCAATTGGGCTAGATAGCTCAATTGGTTAGAGCACTGATCCGGAAAATCAGAGGTTGCAGGTTCAAGTCCTGCTGTAGCCGTTCTTTTAGTGGTTTTCAATTACTAGTTCGATTTGAAATGGTATTTCAACTTTAAATACAAAGTTGGGTTTTTATTTCATCTTAATAACTATTAATAAATATTAAGCATTCATTTGCATTCCAAATGTGGATTATTCTTATATATATATATATATATATATATATATATATATATATGCTACGATATCGCCGCTTGTCAGATATATAACAACCAATTTCCTGTTGGTCGCCACCTCTCTGTGCCTTTAAAATAATTTAAATTTAACACAATTAATTTTATGCCCCAACTAGCTCAGTGATACCCCGCACAGAGTGAACGACGATATAACAGAGAATTTTTATCCATTTTCGTCTAACACTCTATATACCTGAATAATGCAAGCAAAATTCACCAAAACTCGCATAATAAGCGAAGAAAATTTACAATTTACTATTAACAAAACCTTTAAATCAAAATAAATATTTCTATCAAATTTGTTAATTACGGAGATTATAACCCTTTTTACGCGTTTTTTATGCCAATTAAAGTCAGCAAAAAGAATTGTAATTTCCCATAAATGTTTTGTTGAAGGTTCAAAGAACTATTGCTCTTTAAAAAAAGTACCTTTGCGTACCAATCAAATTTTGTTGACCTTTTACATAAATATGTACTATCTTCAACCTATTAGGTTTTATTCAGTGTTGCTTGTTGTAGACGTTTGATTTGGCACGTAGATAAAAGCTTTGTATTATGGAATTTATCACCAAGTGGTATTTTGTACCTTTCGACTTGCACGTAGGCGTAATTTTTAGTCTCCATACCTTGTTTACTTAAGTTGGGTTTTGTTAAATATGGCAATTTCTACATTTTAAATGTCACGTACGCTTTTGCTTCAATTCTTTATACTTTATAAAATATGCACGCTTTTATTGACTTGTATTTCTTGTATTTCTTACGCGTTTGAAAGAGATTTTATTTCACGTTTATTTTACTTTAAAGATGCCTAAATTGTATTTATTTTGAGTTTATGAATGTTTTAAATGTTTTAAAATAAATTGGGTTACGCCTGCAATTATTTATTTTACCAAATGTGGTTATGTTATTATAGAATGAGCTTCCTGTTATTAACTGTAGCTTGTTCTTAATTTTATACAGGGTCATTTGTATCTGCTTCATGCATAATGAAGGAATTATTTACATTTATGATTTAAGCGTTTGGTTTTCGCGGTTTTTATGATATTTACATAAAGTATTCCTCCCGTGTGATCTTATATACTCTTAAATAACTTTATTATCGTAGCAATATGTATACAGGGTGAGTATTATGTGTGGCAACGGTCGATAACTCCGTTATTATAAAAGCTACGTAAACCAAATTTGGATGCATAATAGGCATGCTTAAAGTGCACATTCTAAAAATATTTGAAAGCATACAGGGTGTTTCATAATTCCAGCGCACATTAAAGCTATATTTTTTTTAAATGGAACACCCTATATACTAAAGCCCAAAAAAGCGCATTAATTTGATACCAAATTTTATCTGTCTATTCCATTTAGTTTTTGAGATATTCAACTGTTTTTAGAAAAAATGACCTTGATTAGATACATTGCCACTGCGCTAATACTCAACCTATGTCAATTTTCAAGATGCAGACAATTTTACCATATACCATAGTATATTTGTAAATATCACCTTTTTGAAATTTTTCACAGTATACAGAGTGTCAGGTTTCTCAAAATGTAATTTTTAAAACTTTTTTTAAATGGTACCCTACCAATTTTATTGCTACAATGGATGGCTCATTAAGTGTTCTTTCATTTTTGTTAAGCATTTCCTATACCTAAATCCATTACTTTCTGAGATATTTTTGATTTTCTTCAACTAAAAATAACTTTCTGTTGGAGAATATTATAAAACAATTAATACATTTTGATTAACAATTAAGTACAATAACAATAATATACTGTAATTTTGAAACAACTGTTCAAAGTGTCCGCCTAGTACGTCTATGCATGATTCTAATCGGTTTTCAAGTGACTGGGCTACATTTCGTAACATTTCTGTGTTAATACTGTTGAAAGCTTTTCTAATTCTATCCCTACTATTCAAAAAAAATTTGACTACCAAAATTTCATAACCCTTTATTATAACATCAAAATTGCTACTCAAAAATCTTTGTATTTACACTCTTAGTTCACATCTCGGATATTAAACAACCATTATCAATTTTAAAAGAGGTCAGTTTAAAATAAAATAATTTCAAAATTTATCTATTCACATCTATAATTATTAAAAAGTAACTGGGCCTATCCATAAACGTTATTTTAAAACCCCAGGTCTAATACCAGCTCATAGTAAAAACCTTTCTGTACCTAAGTGCTAATTATTGCACAGAAAAATGATCAAAAACCCATTTACTTTGTACAAAAGCCATTATTACACACTAATTTTATAATACAAAATTGTACATGAATATATTTTCATATAATTCCTTCTCAAAAGTAAATAGTCAATTAGAATGTCCATATAATACAACAAAATCCACCAAAAAAACACAAACTGTCATAATCACCAAAAAACCACAACAGTCAAAAGTTTTATAAAATTCATTTACCTGGACTGTAGCACAACCAGCTCAATGCTTTGAAACCATCTCTGATGTAGTCCTCCCTCATGACTGTACGTCCATTCCTCTACCCAGATCACTCAGCATCTAATGTACGTTATTTCCAAACTCTCGTGCATCCGCTACTGGTCCATAAACATCCACTACACCAACTCAATGCACACCAAACGCCTCCAGCCATAAATAGCAAGAAGTTTACTTACATTCAGCAAGCTTCGCTTTTCAAAATGTACTTTATATAACTCACAACTGTTACATTAAACTTTTACCAACTTGTGCACAATCAATTAATTGTAATTAAAAATCTCAACTCACTTATTCACATTTACTATCGTAGTTCGAAGCTTGGCTGACGATCCAAAAAGGAAAGAGCGTTTACGCCTCCTCTTGGTTTATATAGACTCAAAAATAAACCTCGAATCGTATCACACCACCCCACAAACACGCTTCTTAAACCTAGTTTGAATCTAGTTATATACATAATTCATGTACTAATAACTTGATCATCCCATTTTTGCAACGTTCGGAATAATACAAACATGTAATTATATTATTATTAATAGAAGAATAATGGATTATTTTTCTCTATTAATAATAATATAATTACATGTTTGTATTATTCCGAACGTTGCAAAATTGGGATGATCAAGTTATTAGTACATGAATTATGTATATAACTAGATTCAATTTCCTTAAATGCAAGACGTAATTGAAAATCGTTAACAAGAGCCAAGCTTCAGTAGTATTAAGTATAACATCATCTAAACAATTAGGCTAGATAGCTCAATTGGTTAGAGCACTGATCCGGAAAATCAGAGGTTGCAGGTTCAAGTCCTGCTGTAACCGTTCTTCTAGTGGTTTTCAATTACTAGTTCGATTTGAAATGGTAATTCAACTTTAAATACAAAGTTGGGTTTTCATTTCATCTTAATAACTATTAATATATATATATATATATATATATATATATATATATATATTATATATATATTGCTGTGACAACGTCACACGCTAGAGCGTCACTAAAAGAGTGCTGTGTCTACGCCTCGCTTTGATGCACCGCTAAGAGAGTGCTGTGATAAAGGTACAGCAAAATGTAAAATTTGAAATTGTTGACTTATCTTCCTTTCTAACTTTACTTTGCCCGGCTTGCTCAACGGAATTGATAGAGTTTTCAAAATGAAATCAAACGCAGCAATATCACAAAGCATTTATACAGTATGAAATACTTTTTATCATACAAAAGCATATAAAACATTGACAACATCGTTTCGTTCAAACATCAAATTATTCTTAACAAGTACTTATTTACTTAACCATAAAAAATGTTCCTTACCTTAGTTTGATTTAAATTTACAGAACTAAATCTCTTCTCTTGTGGATAGTTTATCTGGTTATGATTCTCACGCTTATAAGGTTTTGGCCAAAAAATCCTTGGCAGATAATCTATTAAAAAGGTCACAGTGTTTCGACCTCTAAGCACAAACTTCCTGGTAAACATACCTTTACAAAAAAAATTATTATATAATTAAGATCTATTTTAATTTAGATTTAAATGACAAATTCTCAAATATTAGCTACAAACAATATTTTTAAAAAATTATACTTGGAAAATTCACGAAACGCTTTTCCAATTTGTAATCCAAGTATTAAATATCTTCCGCTTCTATTCTTTAATTGACGTCAAATCCCAGTTTACAAAATCTTTATTTTATTTACATTTCCATTTAGAAACCAATGTGCATCCTCGGTATCACTATTCAATAAAATTTTAAATAGCTTTTTACATCGAAGCATATCCCATCTTCATTGTATATTACAAGATCAAATAATTGCATTTACCAATTTTTATATTTACGCAGGCTACGTTTAAAGCTAACTTCTGTATTCAATGTGGCATGGTAAATAATTTAAAACAATCTTTTCAAATTAATATTTTTGCGATCTAATTTATGAGTGAGTCTGTTTAACAAACGCTTTCATTTATATACAAATTTTATCTATTTTCTAGAATGTACTAGTGTTTACGTGATTTCATTCCAAATAATACACGCCTATCTGACGTAATTTTCTGGAAATTTGTAATTAGCGTTCAAATTCTCGCGTTTTATTACCTCGTTAGCGCGTTCCACTTATTAGTGACGTGCGAAGCTCGTCATTGTTTAACATCCAAGGTTATTGTTGCGTAGCATAATAATCCAGTAATTGCGAAAGGTAATAAATAATTTTTATTACATTTTATGGTTTTTTAACGTTTCGGTCGTTTCTTGGAATAATCGTTTTATTTATTAATTAGTTCTTAATGTAGTTGGCGTATTTCTTCTCAATTCCTAATATTCTAGAGAATTGTTTATTTAAAATAAATTTGTGTAATCCAAAAGTCAATGTATATCATTAATTTAAAGCTTTATAATGCAAACGAAATGCTATTTTATAGAAAATATTTGCTTTCATGGTATAACGTGTTTTAATACACATTAAAACTAAATTATAGTGTTTTAAATACACAACATTATTTATTTTTAAGCACGGAAAAAGCTTTTTTTATTACAAATGAGTGGCTTTGTATTTATTTTAGAGTGATAGATTTGCATTCGTATTTAATGCGTTTTAAGGAATCTTAAAAATAATTATTTTTACATATACAGCTTACATTATTTGCTATGTATTTATAATACGCTTATGTCATACAAGGTGATTATTTATATTTACGTAATTTCATTTTTGCTGGGCACTTTAATGAACAAAAATATGCTTGTATTATACAGAACGTAACCATGAATATCGGAAATTTCTATTTTTTTCTGATTCTTTTATATCTTGGTGGGATTTATTTGCAGAATTTGTGTTTCAATGTTCTTTCGTTCTATCACGTCAATATATATATATATATATATATATATATATATATATATATTGCTGTGATACCACCAAAATCCGGATACTCATCTGTTCGAATCGAGCCCCTACGAATTGGATGTCCAGAATGCTGTGAATCCTACGAAAAGCTATTCATTACTTTAACTGTGTTGGTCCATTGACTTTCTTCTGTTAATCGCCTCGGCTGCTCCTCTAGATAGCTTTCATCCTCATACATAAAAAAACAAACACATTCCTACCACAAACATCAACGTCAACTCTATTTACATCAATATTCACAATACATTAAAATTTCAAAATTAATATTCAGCATAAATTTTAATATCGGAAAATTTCAAAATTAAATTTATTATCATTTTAATGTGCATCCAGAATTAAAGTCCTTGTAGGATGCCTACTAATTACTATAACAATATATGCAGAGTACAAAGGAGCATCTACCACCCCTTTACGTTAATTAACCAGGTTCGTCTAATTGAGCTCAAAGACATACCCATATTTTTATCATAATCCAGAACATCAATACTAAATACCCTTTCTACTTAAACAAGCAAATTTCACCTTAAAATTAAAATATTATTGTTAGTACAATTTCACTACTGTCCATTTTAAATAAACAAATTATAAAGTTATTCAACACACACAACAATATCAAAGTTCAAACAAAATAGTATAATTCACCTGAAGGTTACTTGCACTCGTAGCTTCAATGTACATCGTCCCTTTTGTTAATCACACCATTCCAACTGGGTTATATTTACGGCTTCTGATTCTCAACGCTTTAAAAATTTTCTCCATCACCATTTATTTAAAGTTGTTTCAGGGCTTTTCCGGAACTCCTCTGTGTATATCAGACCCTTGTTTCGTGGATCCAGACACGTTTATGCACCATTTAAGTATTAATACCCCCGAAAAATAACAAAGAAATTCATACTTCTTTCACCAAGATACGCCAAAACTGCCTACTTTTGTGTATTTATTTGTCATAGTAAATTTTACCAATTGGTACAGTGATACTAAACTTTATTACCTTGTATCTTCTTTTCTAAGTGCACTAACGTACATTCATTGTAGCACGTAAAGAACAAGCTGTTTTAAATCATATAATATTCGAGCAAACTGTTTAAATTATTTAATATTAAAACCGGAAAACTAAAAAGCACTGTTTAACGCGTTCAATCAAGTCGAAGATCTAAGAGAGCTTCTTCATATTCACCTCCGTATATATAGCGGTTAGCCTGTCTGTTGGTCTGTTCCCCAAAACGGCCAGTTTCTAGAATTTCGTCATTCTATGTTCCCATTCCGTAGCCTGGCATGCGAATTTTACGAATTTTGCACTCGCCCTAGTTAAATCTCAGAAAATTTCCACACGGCACGCAACGTCTGAGAATACCTAATTAAATTTTATACAGAAATGTTATTTCTACCTCTCAATTTTGCCTTTTACTTTCAACCAATCGCAACCCCATGACGTTGCTCTACTCACGCCTTTTTACTATATGTGTCTCGGTCTTGCGCCTATTATTTGTCTCTATCTACCCTGTTCTTATTGGTGCAAATTGATATTCCTTACTATCGATTATTTCAGTCCATGTGGACTATCTGGGTTAAATAACCCCGTATCGCGCCTTCCCGTGAATATTAAGCCCCGGTTTCTCCAAGATTCTTTGTAACCATTAATTATCTGCAAAATTTACGCAGAATGAGCTTTTTAAACTACGCAGGTGTTCAAACATAATATTAATTCTCAGAGCTTTATTTTATTGGGTTTTTACAAGTTTTTATAGATATTATATGTTACTAACGGTTCAATTAACTTCAATTAAAATTAATACCCTTTAAATTTTAGTGAATTCTAACTAAATATTAATTATTATCTGTACGTTTTGTTTAATACCGGTTACTTAAAATAGGGTTAATTAATATAAATTTTGCACGTAATTTCCATTTGTTTCTTTCCTCGGAATAATTACATTACACGTAGCTTGTTAATACTGTTTCTTTTGATATAAAGCGTCTTGTACATGATTTAAATCTCTTATTTTTACTGAAACTAATAAATTTTTATGCTTCACGGTTTTAATAACGCGTATTATCTAATAATATTCATTATACACGGTGATTAAAATTATTTGATGTGATTATTTAATTTTCTACCTTGGTCTAAATATGAGTATTTTCCCCCTATTTGAATACAAATAATCCTACTTATTTGAATGCAAATATAAAGCATTTAGACAAAAAAATTACAAGAAAAATTGCCTATCTCTCTCTACCCTTATCTATCTAACTTACCTACTTTGTCTCCAATCCAAAAAAAATATTTACACCTACCTATATCCCTATCCTATTCCTAACTCTCACCTAATTCTATAAACTGAAATTATCCCTAACTTCATCCTACTTATCCATCTAATCCTATATACATCCTATATACCTTTCCTATTCCTAACTTTTAACTAATCTTATATGAAATATCTACACTTAACCTATCTTATTTTCTTCCTACATTTACTCTTTATTCTCATCCTAAACCTATTCCTAATTAGCTCCCATATTTATCCTATACCTAGCTTTATTTTCTATAAACACTTACTTCTACTCTTCTATCTACACCTATTCTATCCCTATCCTATTTAAATCTAACTCTCTTCTTGACCCTCCAAGTCTTTCTTCTCACCATCCTAATACTCTTCATCCCTATTTCTCCCCTTTTATATCTATACTTAACATCCCTGTTATCTCACATAAAATAAACTTATCATCCCTATTATCCTGACTTTTAAATATTACCTCTTCTTCAGTCCCTACACATGTCTGTTTCTCATTTACTATTTTTTTCTTTTCTGCCGACAAACCTAACGATACTACTTTACAATTCTCGATTTTTCCCTCTACGGAAAATCCTATGTACCTTCTAGAATTCTTATGTAATGGAATCCGCCAGAATGAATCCCTTAAATCTACTTGATTAAAAACATACTTGCCATCTTTACTTAATTTCGCCTTCGCCTGCTCCTGATATGCTGCTTCTACCCCCACTACTTCTGCATGTTTTTGTATTAAAGCTTGAACCTCTACTTTCCTTTCCTCTGGACATCTTATTGTGTTGATCTGTTTACCTTCATCATCCTCTACCTCTACTACATTAATACTAAACCCCGTGTCATCCTCTGTGACTTCATAACTGCCCTTCCATGGCACTACCCTATCATTAATCCTTATTACCTTCCGTTCCATATCTATCAAAACCCTAACTTCATCATACAGTCAACACCTAAAATGCTCTGAAACTTCAGTCCAGGTACAATTACAAACTCCTGTTCACAGCTTAAATCTCCTATATCTATCCTAAGCACCACAACACTATTTACTACAGCAAACTTCTTTTTATTTGGAGCTACTAAATGGCTACGCTTTATAGGCATAATTCTATCACAAACCTTATCCCTAATTTTGCTGACGAATTCCTCCGATATTAAACTCGCCTCTGCCCCTGTATCAAGTAATACTTCTACATTATTCTCAAAATTCCTATATTAATAATTGGCAAACAAAATTTTTCTACAGTTTCTGGCTCTACTTCCTCCTCAATTTTGAAAAATTCACGTGGATGTTCATATACATTTACACTGAAATCTAGTGGTCTGTCGCGTTCTAAAAATCCTGTCCAGGTCTGTTTTCCCTACTCGGTCCTGGTCTAGCCGTCACCTCAGCGTATGTCCTAGGCGTTTCCACTCGTTCCGTGTCTGTATTAGCTGTCCCCCTCATGTCCGGTGAACTATTCCTTCTGGTAGGTTCCGGTCTCGGTGCAGGTCCCTTCCTAAACTATTACTTCTAACGTATGGTCGTCGCTGTTCCCAATTCTGTCGCTGGTATCCGTAATTATTCCTCTTCTAGCATAGTTGTCCTGTCTATTGTCAAACCTAACTGTGTTGATCTGTCTTTCCTATTATCCCGAGGTCGTCCACTACTTACGTCGTCGTACCTCTGCAGGTATTCCAAAATATTTCTCTGTCCACTATGTTCTGTAGTGCTACGTGTTGTCTTATTTCTACCTCGAAGTGTCGTGATAAATACTTAATAATTTGTCGGTCCGTCAGTGGTGGGTTCAGTTGCTTTGCTATGCTATACTTGCGTATAGCATATTGCTCCTACTTCCTGAAAATTCTCCCTTAAATTTCCTGTGATTAAGTCGTCTCGTACCTGGTCTTGTCTGTGGTCACTCCAGTAGTGCTTTAAAATCTGTCCTCAAAGTCCATGTAGGTGTCTATGTCCTGTCCTACTAAATTGTACCACGCTTCCGCATTGTCCTTTAATAAAGCCTTTATCGTATTCAGTTTAGTCTGTTCGTCAAATAAATTTCCCACTAGATTTCTTACACTATTAATAAAAATTTGTAGATTTACCCTGTTATCGCCATAGAACTTCATGTGTTGGTCCAATGATACTCCACCTGTAGAAAATCTGGGACCATCCCCCGTTAAATTTGACATGTTGTATTTGATACTACTAACTTCGCGTTCTACCCTGCCTAACTGATCCCTACATGAGTCCGTCACTTCAGTCATTTTACATTAATCTCTTCTTCACAGAACATGCGTACTTCGGACTTTAAATGTCCCATTTCCTGTCGAAGACCTGTAATATCACGCTCATTTTTTTCAACCCTATTTTCAACTTCCCCCATCTTTACGGTAAGACTATTTTTAAATTCTGAAACTTCTTTATTCGTCTTATCTATTTTCTCACTTAGGGTTTCCTAACTCCTGTTAATGTCTCATTCATTCGGTCAAATTTCCGATTTGAGTCCTCTCTCGCTCTATTCGATTCATCGCTTAGCAGTTCTAATTTTCTGTTAGACTCCTCCATCGCTCTATTCGATTCTTCCCTAGCTAATCGCATTTCCTCTAACATTCTCATCATTAACTCATTTCCTGTTTCTCCTGATTCCGTCCTCGACTGATCTCTACTGCCTCCAGCTTCTTCCATTTTCGAAATTTTCTCACACAGTGCACTATCGTTACTTCCAATTTCCACTCCTTGACTCCTTAACCACTCCTTTCTCTGCATACGTTCAAATCACTCACACACTCTAAAATACTCTTAAATTTATACACACACAAAAACTCTCTCTCTCAGATCGCCAGTTTCCTGGAATAAAGTCACAAAAATTTTATTTGGAACTCGAGCCTCACTTTTGGGTCGCCAAGAATGCTGTGATACCACCAAAATCCGGATACTCATCTGTTCGAATCGAGCCCCTACGAATTGGATGTCCAGAATGCTGTGAATCCTACGAAAAGCTATTCATTACTTTAACTGTGTTGGTCCATTGACTTTCTTCTGTTAATCGCCTCGTCTGCTCCTCTAGATAGCTTTCATCCTCATACATAAAAAAACAAACACATTCCTACCACAAACATCAACGTCAACTCTATTTACATCAATATTCACAATACATTAAAATTTCAAAATTAATATTTAGCATAAATTTTAATATCGGAAAACTTCAAAATTAAATTTATTATCATTTTAATGTGCATCCAGAATTAAAGTCCTTGTAGGATGCCTACTAATTACTATAACAATATATGCAGAGTACAAAGGGGGCATCTACCACCCCTTTACGTTAATTAACCAGGTTCGTCTAATTGAGCTAAAAGACATACCCATATTTTTATCATAATCCAGAACATCAATACTAAATACCCCTTTCTACTTAAACAAGCAAATTTCACCTTAAAATTAAAATATTATTGTTAGTACAATTTCACTACTGTCCATTTTAAATAAACAAATTAGAAAGTTATTCAACACACACCAAAATCTCAAAGTTCAAACAAAATAGTATAATTTACCTGAAGGTTACTTGCACTCGTAGCTTCAATGTACATCGTCCCTTTTGTTAATCACACCATTCCAACTGGGTTATATTTACGGCTTCTGATTCTCAACGCTTTAAAATTTTCTCCATCACCATTTATTTAAAGTTGTTTCAGGGCTTTTCCGGAACTCCTCTGTGTATATCTGACCCTTGTTTCGTGGATCCAGACACGTTTATGCACCATTTAAGTATTAATACCCCGAAAATAACAAAGAAATTCATACTTCTTTCACCAAGATACGCCAAAACTGCCTACTTTTGTGTATTTATTTGTCATAGTAAATTTTACCAATTGGTACAGTGATACTAAACTTTATTACCTTGTATCTTCTTTTCTAAGTGCACTAACGTACATTCATTGTAGCACGTAAAGAACAAGCTGTTTTAAATCATATAATATTCGAGCAAACTGTTTAAATTATTTAATATTAAAACCGGAAAACTAAAAAGCACTGTTTAACGCGTTCAATCAAGTCGAAGATCTAAGAGAGCTTCTTCATATTCACCTCCGTATATATAGCGGTTAGCCTGTCTGTCGGTCTGTTCCCCAAAACGGCCAGTTTCTAGAATTTCGTCATTCTATGTTCCCATTCCGTAGCCTGGCATGCGAATTTTACGAATTTTGCACTCGCCTCTAGTTAAATCTCAGAAAATTTCCACACGGCACGCAACGTCTGAGAATACCTAATTAAATTTTATACAGAAATGTTATTTCTACCTCTCAATTTTGCCTTTTACTTTCAACCAATCGCAACCCCATGACGTTGCTCTACTCACGCCTTTTTACTATATGTGTCTCGGTCTTGCGCCTATTATCTGTCTCTATCTACCCTGTTCTTATTGGTGCAAATTGATATTCCTTACTATCGATTATTTCAGTCCATGTGGACTATCTGGGTTAAATAACCCCGTATCGCGCCTTCCCGTGAATATTAAGCCCCGGTTTCTCCAAGATTCTTTGTAACCATTAATTATCTGCAAAATTTACGCAGAATGAGCTTTTTAAACTACGCAGGTGTTCAAACATAATATTAATTCTCAGAGCTTTATTTTATTGGGTTTTTACAAGTTTTTATAGATATTATATGTTACTAACGGTTCAATTAACTTCAATTAAAATTAATACCCTTTAAATTTTAGTGAATCCTAACTAAATATTAATTATTATCTGTACGTTTTGTTTAATACCGGTTACTTAAAATAGGGTTAATTAATATAAATTTTGCACGTAATTTCCATTTGTTTCTTTCCTCGGAATAATTACATTACACGTAGCTTGTTAATACTGTTTCTTTTGATATAAAGCGTCTTGTACATGATTTAAATCTCTTATTTTTACTGAAACTAATAAATTTTTATGCTTCACGGTTTTAATAACGCGTATTATCTAATAATATTCATTATACACGGTGATTAAAATTATTTGATGTGATTATTTAATTTTAACCCTGGTCTAAATATGAGTAATATATATATATATATATATATATATATATATATATAATATAATATAAGAAATTAACTTTTTTCTTGGGTATTAAGGTCTAATTAACTACGTAAATATTCAATAGGATGATTTATTTTTTATAACCTCCAAACGTTTAGGCTGAACATATTAGCCTTTTTCAATGGATATTCATGTCTGAAAGTAGAATTACATAACTAACCAAACTTTTTTATATATAATCATATTTTTGTTTGATGCAAACAGTTTTTTACCTCAAATATAAGATAACCAATAATTAAGTTGCCTACACAATCATTTGGTTTTAATAATGCCAATCCATATCTTGCTAGGATTATACAAAACAGTTTAAAAATTATTTATTTATGTACACTATTTGGTTTGTATACATTGAATGATTCTTATATATTTTATAGTACAGCTATATGGCTGTTTGTCAAGTGCTAAAAAATTTTGTTTTTTGTATTTATTTTTGAATTTTAATATTGGGTAATATTTAAATTTGTACACATATAATTTCTAAACTATAAATTACTCTGTGTTAGTTAAGGTGTTGTATGATA
Source organism: Platerodrilus igneus (assembly GCA_036346225.1). Taxonomy (NCBI): domain Eukaryota; kingdom Metazoa; phylum Arthropoda; class Insecta; order Coleoptera; family Lycidae; genus Platerodrilus; species Platerodrilus igneus. Next base: position 346,530 of record JARFIW010001467.1, on the reverse strand, counting down.
ACAAATGAGTTGAAATATTTAATATCAGCATGTTTTAGTTTGTCCTTATCAATTGCACAAAATCTCATAAACAATATTTTCAAAAACCGTATCATAAACTATTATAATCGCAGCCAAATAAAAAATTCAAAAATAAACAATCCTAACATAAAATACATAGCCATGCCATATATACCAAACCTATCCGAAAATTTTCAAAAATTACTAAACAAACTCAATCTTAAAATAGCCTATAAAGGAATCAATCTAATAAATAAATGCTACAGTAAGCTAAAAGATGAAACACCTCAAAATAAAAAAACTCATACAATATATAAGATACCATGCCAATTAAATTGCAAACATGTTTATATCTGTCAAAGCATACAATACCTTGAAAGCAGATTAAACGGACACAAATATGATAAAACAAATAAAACAGCTTTAACTAAACACGAAGTCCAGGAAAAACACAAATTTAATTACAACAAAACAAAAATTTTAAAAATTGAACACAATAAAAGAAAAAGAGAGTACCTAGAAATGATATATATATTAAAACATCCCACTGCTGTTAATGACCGCTCAGATGTACAAAATCTAAGTAAAATATATCACAATATCATAAAATAAGGGGAAAAACCAACAAAAAAATCCCACAAAAAAAAACTAAAATAAGGTTCAAATTAATATATCCTATATGAAAAATAAACATACATAAAAGTATACCTATAAATAATGTTAACTCAATGTGCAATTGATAAGGACAAACTAAAACATGCTGATATTAAATATTTCAACTCATTTGTTATCATACAACACCTTAACTAACACAGAGTAATTTATAGTTTAGAAATTATATGTGTACAAATTTAAATATTACCCAATATTAAAATTCAAAAATAAATACAAAAACAAAATTTTTAGCACTTGACAAACAGCCATATAGCTGTACTATAAAATATATAAGAATCATTTAATGTATACAAACCAAATAGTGTACATAAATAAATAATTTTTAAACTGTTTTGTATAATCCTAGCAAGATATGGATTGGCATTATTAAAACCAAATGATTGTGTAGGCAACTTAATTATTGGTTATCTTATATTTGAGGTAAAAAACTGTTTGCATCAAACAAAAATATGATTATATATAAAAAAGTTTGGTTAGTTATGTAATTCTACTTTCAGACATGAATATCCATTGAAAAAGGCTAATATGTTCAGTCGAAACGTTTGGAGGTTATAAAAAATAAATCATCCTATTGAATATTTACGTAATTAATTAGACCTTAATACCCAAGAAAAAAGTTAATTTCTTATATTATCATAATGAAAGGTCAAGAATATCATCATTTATATATATATATATATATATATATATATATATATATATATATTATAATTAGTTTTTTACACAAGGTAAGTTGATAAATACTTACGTATTGAAATTAATAAGATGAAATAATAACTTAGACTTTTTAAGTAAAGCCCAAATGATCATTTCAAATCGAGCTAGTAATTGAAAGAAGGAAAATATAAGGCCTTGGACAGGATTTGAACCTGCATCTCAGTTTTGCCGGAACTGTGCGTTATCCAATTACGCTACCGAGGCCGATGGCTATAATTGGAAAATTTACAAATCTAAATCGTGTACAAGTACCATATATAAACCTAACTGAGATGCAGGTTCAAATCCTGTCCAAGGCCTTATATTTTCCTTCTTTCAATTACTAGCTCGATTTGAAATGATCATTTGGGCTTTACTTAAAAAGTCTAAGTTATTATTTCATCTTATTAATTTTAATACGTAAGTATTTATCAACTTACCTTGTGTAAAAAACTAATTATAATATTTATATATTAATACTTGGCTTATAGCCGTGATTTTGAGCGGTGCTTCCTGTCTATATCTGACATAAGTCAGAAACTTGACAATTTCAGATATGATTGACAAAAATGCTAAACGTAATTGAAAGTTAGGTTTATATATGGTACTTGTACACGATTTAGATTTGTAAATTTTCCAATTATAGCCATCGGCCTCGGTAGCGTAATTGGATAACGCACAGTTCCGGCAAAACTGAGATGCAGGTTCAAATCCTGTCCAAGGCCTTATATTTTCCTTCTTTCAATTACTAGCTCGATTTGAAATGATCATTTGGGCTTTACTTAAAAAGTCTAAGTTATTATTTCATCTTATTAATTTCAATATATATATATATATATATATATATATATATATATATATATATTCCTGTGTGAATCAAGCCCCAGCGTTGAGAAACCATTATTTCTGTGATTAAATTAACTGCTTCGTGCCCCACTATTTGGGCGTCATTATTTCTGTGCTTATTCTGATTGTTTTCGAGCCCTACCGTTGGGAGCCTTTATTTCTGTATGATTATTTTGAAAGAAAGCCCTAAAGATTGTGCCCCAATATTTCTACAAACCTGTCTGGACTCCAATCCAACTCCGCCAAATTGGTTCAAACTGCTTTCTCAATTTGATCTTCCTCGGTTAGCTCTGTGCACTACCTCCTATGATATACTTACCCCAACTACACATTCTTTCAACACCTTTATATTACACACAACAAAATACAAAAATGAAATAAAATCCTTGGACAGACATACACCCTTCTATTCGTATGACATAAATGATTATTCAGACAATCGCAATATTTACACTGTTATATTTACAATAAAACATTTCACCCTTTTCTTCAATCTAAATTGTTTGTGAGTTATTACACTTCAACATTTTTATTTCAAAGTAGATGGGCCTATCGTGAAACCCTAAATTTACCTTTTCTTGGTCTATGGTGAGCTCAGTATAAACCTTTTTCCCTGATATGCATAAAATATTGCATGGTCAAATTACTCTAAGGACCCGTTTACTCTTTACATCAAAATTATTATTCCTGTTTTACCCACTCAAGTAATAATAAAAAATTGTCTTTTATATACAGTAATCAAATTAATTTTTAGTTCATAAAATAGTCACCACATAATTCTAATCGCACATAGTTTTATAACACAATACCAACACCACAGTTCAACAATAAAACAAAATTCATTATCTGGTGTGTTCTTCGGACGCACCACCTCCTTAGATGACCTCCACCAAACTCACGTACTTGGATTTCCACCAATTTCTCACTCCTAAATGGACAGCAACTCTATCTCAACTCGTTGATCCAGTTTCCCCAGTTATTAATGGATGCTTTCCATACTACCATCCGTCCAAATCCAAATTTTGTCTCCGTCTCAATTTAACGTGCCACCGGCACTCTCGTTCAAGAAATACTTGGTTCGCTTACCTCAGTATCATCCTGTTTTACTTGTACAACTTTTTATAATAATTTATTTTCAGCCCGTTTAACTTGTTAGCACCAACTCGTGCATTTACAACACTTGTAAAAATATACGACGGACTGCACCGTCGACGCGTACCCAGAAAATCATTCCTCTCCATTTACTCTAACAACCTCCAAACACGCCCATAGTGCCCGCGTCTTATTTTCCTGGCAGTCATGCGTTCATAACCACTATTTTCTGTCTCACTCGTGTGTCCCTACTTTCATCGAGCTTCACTATTGACCTGCTGTCTACGGTTACGGTTCCCTCGCTAAATGTGCACCTTGAAAATCGATATCGTCGACAAACATCTTGCATCTTTGTTTCACCTATTTGTTTTTTAAAATATACTCGTCTCTCACGCGCTTGAAAACTGCTTGTCCTTCTATCAGCTGGTGTATTCTCTATCTCCCTTAGTTACCTTCTAACGATTCTCTGTCCCTTAAAATTATTGATTTTTGCTTCAAAAATAACATACTGTTCGTTAATCTGGCCTTTTCGTTGTACAATACCTCAAAATGTTATCGTATCGTCTTCTAGCTTTCAAAGAAATATTTATTTACTTAAAACTTTTATTCCCTGACCTCCTCGACCGTTTTGTTGTTATTTTGTTGTCTTCTACGAATTAAATTAACGTACTTTTTAGTTTACGATACTAAACAAATATCCTTTGCGTCAATTATTGATTTTTATATACCACGAAGCTTTAATATTACACATGTTTGCTTGCAATAGTCAATCTTGTCTTACGTTAATGTATACAAATTATTGATTTTACCTACCGTGAAGCTTTAGTATTTTACATGGTTGTATGCAATAGTCAACCTTGTCATCGATCTTACTTGTCTTTGCATTAAATTAATGTATATAAATTCTTACTTTGAAACTAAACAAACATATTTCATTTAACACTAAAAATTTCTGTATGTAATCGTCTGCCTTGTCTTATACTAAAGTATGCAAACTCTTGATTTGAAGCGTAATAAATAAATTATAATTTTTCTATCTACAGGGTCGTTATAAAAATACCTCCTTGGTTTATTTACACACGTTGATCTTTAACCTACACAGTAATATATATATGTATATATATATATATTGTATATACAATACTGTGGATTTCTAGGCTTGAATTAATGTACATAAGGCAGACAATTATTTATTTGTAGATATCCTGTATATAAAAACCAATTTCGAATTTAAAACATTTCAGTATAGTTAAATAGGTATAGGACAATGTAAAATAATGTAGGTTTAACTTTTGTGCTTCAATTTAGAACTAGAATAATAATTAATTACTAGTCGGATCGATGGTAAGGTTAGAAATAGGTGTATAAATGTGTTATTATAAAAGCTTTTCATATTGGGTGTAGTGTAAATCGATAATTTACGCGAGAAAAATGAATTTCTTAAGGGTAATGTAAAGCTTAAACATTTACGTAAGTTGTCAAGGTTTAGTATTTGAAAACAAGCTACAACGGTTGTAAATTTTAAAGAAGAGACGTGCAACAAATAAGACGATTCCCGTAAGGTTTTTGAACGTTGAGAATATATTCCTAGGTAAAAATTGTTAACTGAAAACAGGTCTTTAAGAAGGAACAGATAGTTACATGTACAAACAGATCGATAAAATCAATCAAGAGACGATATTTGGTATGTGTTAGAAACAGAGGGAAGATATCATATGGTCAGCTGTAGTGACTTTCAAACGTCTATAAGACGAGGATATTTTTAAAGGCAATAAGTGGGCTAAGGATGCAGCGTGTTTGCAAAAGGTATTGATTTTCAAGGTGCACAGAAAAGTAGGAAAACAACTATGAACAAGGTGGTTATAGAGCCACAATGCAAAAAAGATAGGAAACGTGGTGTAAACAAGAATATCAGAAAAGTAGAAATAACAGTTAGGTAGGGTATGAAATGAAGGCTGGAAGATGTTATGATTCAAGTAGAAGTGAGATAATAGAATGTACGCGTATATGTGAGGCGTGTTTTTAGTTATTTAGCAATGTTAGCAGAAGTAAGGATTTCAACAAAAACCAGGACGGTTAAATATTTTAACGAGCTTTTCGGAATAAAACACTTGTTTGCACTACAAAATTCTTGGTTTTTGAAGACGGTTAGAAAAGGGGCAGTCGAAATTTGCAGAAAAGAACGACGGTTGTGTTGTTATGCAAAACATTCCAGGTAATGATTTTTTTAAAACTGTTGTTTACTGTTGTTTACCTTTGCGATGGAAGGATTTAGAAATATAAATAGGTGTACATAGTATAATTGTGAATATTTTGCATATGTAAGAGGTAAACGGGTCTTGTGTTAGGAATTTTTCAGTGCTGAGATTTTGTGCGCATATACAGAAAGGTTTTTACTGAGCTCGAAATAAACCAGGGAAAAGTAAAGTAAGCTTTTGGTATAAGCCCTTCTACTTTAAAATGAGTATATGAATATAGTCAAATCTGAAAATCTTTGATGTATTAAAATGATGATATTTAACATTGAGAAGGAGAATTTAATATTTGATGTTAATTAGTTATGTAAATATTGAGATTTTTTGTGGTTTTTATTTTTATTGTGTCAGAATAAAATAGGATGTGCTTTTAGTTAGTCGGATTATTATTTTTATTTTTTTTTAAATAGAAGGGTAGTACTGAATTATAGAGTAGATGCCGTGGTGAGTATTCCTGAAGAAGCAGTGAAAAGAGCTAGCCGTGTGGTGTCATTTATGAAGAGCATTTTCAAAGGGTAGCCAACTAGAACATATCGCAATAAATAAATGCGAATTAAACTTTGTTTAGGTGATGATTAGAGAAGTTTTACATGGTCTTGAGCAGTGGTAAATTCACAACATTAGGGCTCAATTTTACAGGTAGACGCGTAGCAAAAATATGACGCTCAATGCTCGGGCTTAGAAATAAGGAAACTTCAGAGCAATATATATATATATATATATATATATATATATATATATATATATGTATATATATATATTCTTGGCGACCCAAAAGTGAGGCTCGAGTTCCAAATAAAATTTTTGTGATTTTATTCCAGGAAACTGGCGATCTGAGAGAGAGAGTTTCTGTTTGTGTATAAATTTAAGAGTATTTTAGAGTGTGTGTGAGTGATTTGAACGTATGCAGAGAAAGGAGTGGTTAAGGAGTCAAGGAGTCGAAATTGGAAGTGACGATAGTGCATTGTGTGAAAAAAATTCGAAAATGGAAGAAGCTGGAGGCAGTAGAGATCAGTCGAGGACGGAATCAGAGGATCAAGGAAACGAGATGATAATGAGGATGCTTGAAAGAATGAATGAGACGTTAAGCGGGGTTAGAGAGGACACAAATCGAAAATTTAAGCAAATAAGTGAAGAATCGAATAAGAAATTTGACCAATTAAATCAGGAATTAGGGGATAAAATAGAAAAATCGACGAGAGAATTTACAGAATTTAAAAATAGTCTTACCGTAAAGATGGGGAAAGTTGAAAATAGGGTTGATAAAAATGAGCGTGATATTACAGGTCTTCGACAGGAAATGGGACATTTAAGGTCCAAAGTACGCATTTTTTGTGAAGAAGAAATAAATATAAAAATGACTGAAGTAACGGACTCATGTAGGGATCAGTAAGGCAGGGTAGAACGCGAAGTTAGTAGTATCAAATACAACATGTCAAGTTTAACGGGGGATGGTCCCAGATTTTATACAGGTGGCGTATCATTGGACCAACATATGAAATTTTATGACGATAACAGGGTAAATCCACAAATTTTTATTAATAGTGTAAGAAATCTAGTGGGAAATTTATTTGACGAACAGACTAAACTCAATACGATAAAGACTTTATTGAAAGACAATGCGGAAGCATGGTATAATTTAGTAGGACAGGACATAGACACATATCAGGACTTTGAAAACAAATTTTTACAACATTACTGGAGTGATCACAAACAGGATCAGATTAGGGACGACTTGATTACAGTAAAATTTAAGAGAGAGTTTGTAGGTTCTAGGGAACAATATGCCATCCGCAAATACAGTGTGGCCAAACAACTTAATCCACCATTGACGTACAGACAAATAATCAAGTACTTATCACGGCATTTTGAACTGGAAATCAGACAACACGTGGCCTTACAAAACATTACAGAACGTGAGACATTTTTAGAATACTTACAGAGATATGACGATGTATGTGTAGGACGGACAAGAGAGATACGGGAACGAAACATTAACACAGTTAGGTTTGACAACAGGACACCGAATTTTCCAAGACGACCTGACTATAATAGGAATTTTCGACCGAATTGGGAACGACGAGGACAGGAATACAGAAGTAATAGTGCGACTAGGGGACCGACGCCAAGACCTAGTTACACGAGACAGAATAGTTTACCGGAAGTAAACAGGACAGTGACTAGCACGCCGAATAGAAAGAGGGACACGGATATTAATACAAGGAGGACGTACGCACAGGTTGTAGAAGTACAACCAGGACCAAGCACGGAAAACAGGACGAGACAGGATTTTTAGAACGCGACAGACCACTAGATTTCGGTGTAAATGTATATGAACATCCACGTGAATTTTTCAAAATTGAGGAGGAAGTAGAGCCAGAAACTGTAGAAAAATTATGTTTGCCAATTATTAATATAGGAATTTTTGAGAATAATGTAGAAGTATTACTTGATACGGGGGTAGAGGCGAGTTTAATATCGGAGGAATTCGTCAGCAAAATTAGGGATAAGGTTTGTGATAGAATTATGCCTATAAAGCGTAGCCATTTAGTAGCTCCAAATAAAAAGAAGTTTGCTGTAGTAAATAGTGTTGTAGTGCTTAGGAATATAGGAGGTTTAAGCTGTGAACAGGAGTTTGTAATTGTACCTGGACTGAAGTTTCAGAGCATTTTAGGTGTTGACTGTATGATGCATTTAGGAGTTTTGATAGATATGGAAAGGAAGGTAGTAAGGATTAAGCATAGGGTAGTACCATGGAAGAGCAGTTATGAAGTCACAGAGAATGACACGGGGTTGAGTATTAATGTAGTAGAGGTAGAGGATAATGGAGTAAAACAGATCAACACAATAAGATGTCCAGAGGATAAGATAGTAGAGGTTCAAGCTTTATTACAAAAACATGCAGAATTAGTGGGAGTAGAAGCAAGCACAGCGTTAGGCTATGAGCACGTGTTAGAAGTGGATAATTCAGAACCGTTCAACGCAAATGTTTATCCAATTCCAGCAGCATATCGGGAGCAGGTGAAGGCAGAATTAAATAAAATGTTGGAAGATGGCATAATAGAGGTCTCAAACACTCATTTCATAAATCCGTTGGTGGTAGTTAAGAAAAAGGATGACAGTATTCGTTTATGTTTAGATGCACGAAAAATTAATCAACGGACCAAACCGCAATTCCATTGTCCACCATCCATGGACACACTTTTGACGAGGTTAAGTGGCAAGTTTGTTTTTAATAAATTAGATTTAAGAAATTCATTCTGGCTGATTCCATTACACAAGGATTCTAGAAGGTACACAGGATTTTCCGTAGAGGGAAAAATCTATAATTTTAAGGTAGTATCGTTTGGTTTGTCGGCAGAAAAGGAAATAATAATAAATGAGAAACAGACACGTGTAGGGACTAAAGAAGAAGCAATATTTAAGAGTCAGGATAACAGGGATGATAAGTTTATTGTATATGAGATAACAGGGATGATAAGTATAGATATAGAATGGGGAGAAATAGGGATGAAGAGTATTAGGATGGTGAGAAGAAAGGCTTGGAGGATCAAGAAAAGAGTCAGATTTAAATAAGAAATAAAAATTAAATGAACAAAATATAGGAATAGAAATAAGATAGGGATATAATAGGTGTATATAGAAGAGTAGAAGTAAGTGTGTAGTGTTCTCTTGGGGGCTTCAGTCGGGGTAATTAAAACAAAGTCGAAGACCATTTCACATCTTTAATTTACTTGTCACTTTAAGGTGCTGTACAACTATTACATCGGAAGGTTAGACTTATAATGCTCTTATTCTATATTAGTACTTAACTGCTAACAACGATTATGCAAGTATGCTTATTTACTAATTCAAATTACACCTAGCCTAGAGTTCGTTGCACGTGTACTTCCTTTCGATTGTCTTCCTGTACAATTTCCGCACTTTTCACTTCCTATAACAAGTCACTCACCTTTTAAATGCATAAACTTAATACAATGTAATAACTATAAATTATTATGATATTTGGCTATTACACCATCACACCTCCACGGGGTGCACTAAAAAAATTTTTGTTTTTCAAATAAAAATTTTCTAAATTACAATGCGTTATATAATTTTGTCCTATTCTTATGGATTTCTACTAACTTATTATCTATCTTAACTATAACATTAGGATTCTTATCTAAAACTACTTCATATGGGCCTACAAATATTGGATCTCTTTTATTAAGAGATGTATTCTTAATCAACAACTTATCTCCTAATTTATAATTAACATGCTTAGTTTTGATATCAAACTTATGCTTTCTTTTACTTTTGGATTGTAATAAATTATATCTCGCTTCATTTCCAGCGACTTGCAATCTATACTTTAGATCTGCTGGATAATTATCAAAATTATATAGTGGGTCTACTGAGTTTACCACGTTTGACGGTATTTGATTAATTTTCCCAAACACTAATTCGTGCGGGGTATATTTAGTTTCCGTATGCACTGAATTATTGTATGCAAAACACCAATAAGGTATCCAACTGCTCCAATTATTTGAATACTGCGGACATTGGATCCTTAAATATGCTGCTAAATTTTTATGTGAGTTCTCGAGCGCACCGATAGTTTCATGGTGATAAGCTGTAGAATTTAATTGTTTTATATTTAATAATTTGCAAGTTTCCTTAAAAATCTCCGACATGAACTCTGAACCTTTATCCGTTAAAATTTCGCGTGGGATGCCGTATCGTAAAATAAAATTCTCGACAAACGCTCTAGTTACACTTTCAGTCTCTTTATTTGGTAATGGATATGCTTCTACAAATTTACTTAAATCACACTGTAGTGTCAAAATATACCTGTTTCCATTTGCATCTGGTTGCAATGGTCCAACTAAGTCTAAAAAATTTTTCGAAAGCTTCGGAAGCTGTGGTTGTAATTATCATCGGCTGTTTGCTAATATTTGAATGTTTATGTCTTTGACATTCGTCACATTTTTTAATAAATGTTTCTACATCCTTTCGCATACTTGACCAAAAATAGTATCGCTTTATATTATTGTATGTTCTATTGATGCCCGCGTGACCTCCGTAGGCAATAAATGAAAATCATTAATGATTAATCTTTGCGTTTCTGAGTTTTTAATATTAGTGACTTCCTAATCACACTAATTCGTATGTCATTTTTTTTAAGTAAATTGCGGCCGGCTTTACAGTTATTTAAAAATGACTTTGATTCTTCGTTTTTTATAATAATAAATTCCGGAATTGTAAATTCTCTACGAAGAAATTGCAGGTCTCTCAACGACGCTTCGAAGGCTGACGCTGATCGAGATCCTTGCTTCAAATAAATTATATTTTTACTCCTATCATAAATTGATAATACATGCATGTAAACAAAATTATTTCCTTTATTGGATTTAATGATTCTGTTAAACTCCTCCTCTGCTACAAATCGTAATTCTGTTGCATCCTTCGGATGCTTCAAAAGTTCAACAATGTTGGGGTGATCAGTCCCATCATCCTTTGATGCTTTTGATTCGACTTGAGAGTCGCCTAATTTTCTGCTTTGGGCTCTTGTTGTTACATATACTTTTTCGTGAACCGCTCGCTCCATATTCTTTAAATAATCTGAATCTATAATAATTCTAGATAAAGCGTCCGCTGTCGCGTTTTCTGTACCCCTAATATACGTTATTGTAAAATCATATTCTTCTAATGTTAACCTAAATTTTGTTAATCGACTAGATGGATTACTCATACCAAATAAGTATACTAACGGTCTATGATCCGTTAAAATTTGAAATTTTTTGCCAAATAAGTATGGTCTAAATTTTTCACTGCCCATACTATAGCTAATAACTCTTTTTCTATTGTACAATAATTTATTTCGGCTTTGTTAAGTGCTCTACTTGCGTAAGCTACTGGCTTGTCGTCGCCATTCGACAAAACTGCTCCTAACGCGTAACCTGATGCGTCCGTGCGTAAGATGAATGTACTATTATCTGAAAAATCTGGGTATTGTAATATTGGTGGGTTTGTTAAAGTTGTTTTAACAGTTCGAATGCTGCTTGACATTCATTGGTCCATTGGAAAGTGACACCTTTCCTAGACAATTTGTTTAACGGTGCTGTTATTTCAGCGAATTTTGGAATAAATTTTCTATAGTAATTGGCAAATGCTACAAACCTTTTAACGTCGTTTGCGTTAAGTGGTGTTGGATAATTTTGCATGACTGCAATTTTTTCTGGATCTGGTTGTACACCTTGTGCCGTTATAACGTGACCTAAATATAAAATTTCCTTCTTTAAAAATTCACACTTTTTTGGATTTAATTTTAAATTGACTTTTCTTAACCTATTGAGTACTTTTACTAAATTTGTATTGTGCTTTCCTAAACTATCTCCGGATACAATTAAATCATCCAAATATGTAAAACAATTCTCGTAATTCAATCCTGATAAGGCTACTGTCATCACTCGTGCAAAAATACTCGGGCTTACTTTTAACCCCATCGGTATCCTAGTCATTTGAAATTGTCCTTTGTCTGTACTAAATGCCGTACACGGTCTGGACTGTTCTTGTAATCCTATCTGATAATAACTTTGATATAAATCTAAACGTGAAAAATATATCGCACCTCCTAACGAATCTAAAATTGACTCGATACTTGGTAGCGGAAATTTGTCATCTTGCAATTTAGTGTTTAATTGTCTATAATCAATAACTACGCGCCATTTTTTGTTTCCTAAACTATCCGGTTTTTTCGGTACTATTAGTAGTGGTGACGACCACGCACTCTGTGCGGGTTCTATTATCCCGTCATGTAACATTTTATCTACTTGCTTTCCTATATCATTTTTCTGTGAATATGGTAACCTATATGGTTTAACGTATGCTGCTCTAACATCTGTTTGTAACTGAATATGCTGCTTACTTATGTTTGACTCGGTTAGTAGGTCATTGTCGACATAAAATACGTCTGCAAACTTAGCAGAAATCTTATGAATGGTGGTTTGTTCTTCGCTATTTAAACCTTCGACGTTAATATCTTTTAATAATTTATCAATACGTTCAACTGAGAATTTTGACTCTTCAAATTTAACTATCTTGTAATCTGAAAGTCGTTCGATGGTAGGTTTAAAATTTCGTAACTTAATTTCGGTCTCGTTCGTATTCAATAACTTTACTGGTATAAAATTTTTAACTGGCTTTACAACTACGTTTGCTAGAAATACACCTTCGCACAATTCTTGTGATCTTATTACGCATTCCTCTTTGCAATTTACTTTAAAATGTTTGATAACCTCGCATCGTGGTGGGATTATTGTATATAAATCTTCGTTTGCTAATAATGGAATTGACGTTGATACATCATTACTTACGAAAGTAAATTTATAATTTTTATAATCGATATTTGATCTGTACTTATTAAAAAAATCTGATCCTATTACTCCGTTTACGTCTGATTCGAAATCGTTCATTACAACAAAAGTATGATTAATTGAGATATTCCCTATTGTAATTGGTAGATTTACTGTTCCAATTGCTTTTGTTTTACCCGATACTCCTTGAATAAAAATTTGCTTATCTGTATCAATATTTATCTTAGTTGTTAAACTAGAAATGAAAATAACACTTACTGATGCTCCTGTATCTAAAATTAATTTAATTGTATTGTTATTGTATCCTACTTCTATGAAATTTACACTATTAATATTTAAAATTTTGTGAACATTCTTCAAATTATTCCGGGGGGTCTCGAAAAAATGTTTTCGGTTCCGTAGTTTGGTCTAATGTATTTTCTGTGCAGTTTTTCTCTGACGAGTTGATATAAAAATTGCGATGGTTTCCTCTATTATAAGACTGATGACCTCTTACAGTTTTACCTACGTGTGCATTTCCTCGATCTCTAGTGTTCATGAACGTGCATGGATTATTTCCTCGACCTTGATACCTGGTGTGTGAGGTACGTTGACTTCTATTCGTATTATTGTTATGATATTTTACGCGTCTAGTAAATTGACGACCTTTTCCGGTTGTGTAAAACATTTGCTGAGGTTTATTTGCAGTTTCCTCTTCCTTCGCGGCTATTATGGCGTCTTTTAATTTATCGTAATTTCGAGCTTTTATAATTGTTCTTAAATTTTCGTCCCTTATTCCGTTTGTAAATACGTTTAATGCAATTTTTTCGTTAACGGCTGTCAAAATTTTTAATGATTGTTTGTTACCCTCTGCTTGAGCTATTGTTAAATTGACCATTAATTCCTCGATCGTTTTACCAAAATTTTCAATTAATTTATTATTTTGTCTGGAGTTATGTAATTCGGCAGACAATCCTGATGCTGATTTTTTAGTTAAAAGGTGATGTTTGATATCGTTCACAAGCGCTTCTACATTCTCATACTTACTGTCTAATCTCATTTTAGCATTTTGACTTAACTTAATTTTTATGACAAAATTTACTAACAATCTCTTACCTTCATCATTTAACAAGCTATCATATAGTTCAATTGCGTCGACCATTTGCTTGGTGGTATTTTCTGATCCGTCCATGGCTGGAATCATAGAGGCTGCTACTTTTAATTCAAATTTTTCACCCATGGTGTCTTGATCTTTCCTACTTAAAATACTTAACTTCCTATTTTTTAAAACTTCAGTAATATCTCCTATACACTTATCTATTATGGCTATGTGCTGCTTAACTTTATCGATAATTTTAGAACTATCAAATTTTGCGACTTTAATCTTATCTTTCTCTAACCTATACTCCTCGCATAACCTATTCAAATAATCAAATTTCCTATTCGTAACATCTAAATCGTTTCGTTTTTCTTGACCATCTTTATTTAAATTTTTAATAAAATCTTAAATTCCTCTAAAATTTGCTTCAATTTTTCCGTCATTAATTTTAACTCGTACTTAATTTTTATAGCTTAATATAAAATAATTCTTACTATACAATCTGCTGGCTTCTACTGACCTCTCTCCTAATCTTCTTGTCCAACATTTTCTTGAACATTTTAAAAAGTAATAAAATACTCAACAACGCTAAAATTGTACCTGACGTAATACCTATTACCTCAGAATTTGAATAGCCATTTATCGAACCATTATTCATTCCAGTTTGTGCAATAACTATTTCTTCTTTGGAATTGCTGGTGCCCATTTCAAATTTCGGTTACTATAATTTAATTTGTAGAATTGGCAGGCTTAGCAGGGCTGGCAGGATCAGCAGGGCTGGCAGGATCGCCATGTAGTGTTCTCTTGGGGGCTTCAGTCGGGGTAATTAAAACAAAGTCGAAGACCATTTCACATCTTTAATTTACTTGTCACTTTAAGGTGCTGTACAACTATTACATCGGAAGGTTGGACTTATAATGCTCTTATTCTATATTAGTACTTAACTGCTAACAACGATTATGCAAGTATGCTTATTTACTAATTCAAATTACACCTAGCCTAGAGTTCGTTGCACGTGTACTTCCTTTCGATTGTCTTCTTGTACAATTTCCGCACTTTTCACTTCCTATAACAAATCACTCACCTTTTAAATGCATAAACTTAATACAATGTAATAACTATAAATTATTATGATATTTGGCTATTACACCATCACAAGTGTTTATAGAAAATAAAGCTAGGTATAGGATAAGTATGGGAGATAGTTAGAAATAGGTGTATAGGATGAGAAGGAAAAGTAAATGTAGGAAGAAAATAAGATAGGTTAAGTGTAGATATTTCTTATAAGATTAGTGGAGAGTAAGGAATAGAATAGGAATAGGATAGGTATTTAGGATGTATATAGGCTTAGATGGAGAAATAGGATGAAGTTAGGGATAATTTCAGTTTATAAAATTAGGTGAAAGTTAGGCATAGGATAGGGATATAGGATAGGTGTAAATATTTTTAGGATTGGATATAAGTTAGGTAAGTTAGAAAGATAAGGGTAGAATGAGATAGGCAATTTTTTTTGTGAATTTTTTTTTGGCAGTCTAAATGTTTTATATTTGCATTCAAATAAGTGGGATTATTTGTATTCAAATAGGGGGAAAATACTCAAATTTAGACCAGGGTAAAAAATTAATTAATTACATCAAATAATTTTAATCACCGTGTATAAGAAAGCTTTGGGAAAAGGTACGCGTTATTAAAACCGTGGAGCATAAAAATGTATTCGTTTCATTAAAAATAAGGGATTTAAATTATTTACTAGACGCTTTCTATAGAAGGAAGCAGTATTAAAATGCTCAACTTGTATGTAATTTAATTATTCCAAGTAAAGAAACAAATAGAAATTACGTGCAAAATGTATAGTAATTAATTCAATTTTTAAGTAACCGGTATTAAACAAAATGTACAAATAATAATTAATATTTAATTAGAATTCACTAATAATTAAATGGTAGAAGTCAATGCCATTCATTATTATTTTAATTGGAGTTAATTGAACCATTAGTAATATATAATATGCATAAAAGCTTTTAAAAACCCAATAATATTCAAATCTTAGAAGTGTTATTTAAAGTATTACGATTGAACACCTGCGTATTTTTAAATGTCAAATTCTAATAAATTCGAGCTGATAAACATGCAGATTCTGCGTATATTGCAAACGGTCGGATAAACCGTAGCTTATTTTAACATATAAATCCACGTGGACTGAAATAACCGATAGTAAAGAGTATCGATTTGCACCACTAGGACCAAGTTACAAAAAGACAGATGAAACGCGCAAAGCCGGATAATAGAAGGCGTAATTTGAGCAACGTCACTGGGTTTGCGATTGGTGGAAATAAGATGCAGATATGAGAGGTGTAAGCGTAGCGATTTCTATACGAAATTAATTAGTTGTTTTCGGACGTGTTTGCGAGCCGTGTGAAAATTTCTTAGATTTAACTGGCACGAGTGCAAAAATTTTGTAGAATCGCGTGCCGAGCTGTCGAAAAGGGAACGGAGAATGCGAAATTCTAAAAACTGGCCGTCGCGGGACAAAACCGACGTGCAGACGAGCTATTATATAAACCCGGACTTTAAACAGTTTCGCTTTCTTAGATTTTCGATTTGATTCAATACTTTAAACAGTTTGCTCTTATATTTTTTTGATTATTGAATACTTTAAAACAGTTTGCTCTTTAATTTTTTTGATGTGATACCATACTTCAAGCAGAATACGTGCTACGATACAAGTTATTATGCATTAGTGCACTTAGAAAAGAAGATACAAAGTAATAAAGTCTAGTTATATTTGCGAGTATTACTGTACCAATTATCCAAATTTGTAACGATAAATGAATAAACAAAAGTAGGCAGTTTTGGGTATAGCGGGAAAGAAGTATGAATTTCAGTGCTATTTTTCGGGAGTGAGTAATCAAATGTTATTAGTAAACGTGATTGGATCTACAAACAAGATTTAGATATACATAGATGCGTTCCTGAGAAGCCCTGAAACTTTTTAAACGAATGGTGTTGTAGATGAATTTTAAAAGGCGACCAGGAATCTGAGGACGTAAACATAACCCAGTTGGAATGGTGAAATTAGCAAGGACGATGTACCTTGAAGCCACGAGTGCAGTAACCTTCAGGTAAATTATACAATTTTGTTCGAACTTTGATGTTGTGGTGTGTGTTGGATATCTTTATAATTTGTTTGATAAAAAAAAAATGGACAGTGGTGAATTTGTATAAACAACAAATTTTGAATTTTAAGGTAAAATTTTCTTGTTTAAGTAGAAAGGAGTATTTAGCAGTTTATGTTTTGATTATGATGAAAATTTGGGTCTGTCTTTGAGCTCAATTAGACTAACCTGTTTAATTAACGTAAAGGGGTGGAAGATGCTCCTTTTATTCAGACGTAGGTCTGCACATATTGTAACTTAATTAGTATGCATCCTACCAGGACTTTAATTCTGGATGCAAATTAAAAATGATGACAAATTTAAACTTGAAATTTTATGATACTGAAATTTATGCTAAAATTTAATTTTGAAATTTTAATGTATTATGAATATTGATGTAAATAGAGTTAACGTTGATGTTTGTGGTAGGAATGTGTTTGTTTTTTTTATGAATGAGGATGAAAGCTTTCACTAGGTGAGCAGCCGAGGCGGAAAGAATAAAAAGGCGACTATCCGAAGAGATTCAACAGGGCGAGAATCACTGCAAATCTTGGTGCCCAATTCAAGAGGCTCGAATTTTTTTTTTACTCTGGTGAGGCTTTTTGTAGGTTTCACAGCAATATATATATTGCTATATTCCCCTCTCTTTAGAGTGGACGTTAACAGAGTGTTGTGACACGGTGCAGGAAAATATAAATTTGAAATTACTAACCTACCTTCCTTTCTTTGCCTGACTAGTTCAACGGAAAGAATGGAATTTAAAAAACGAAATCAAACAGCAATCTTAAACAACATGTGTACAGTTAAAATCAATTTTCTTTTATAAAAAAAAAATATAGAACAGTTTACAGCCTAATTTTTAAACATAAAATTATTCATAACAAGTACCTATTTACTTAATTATTAAAATATTCCGTACCTAATCTTTCTTAAAATTTACAGAATGCAAATCTCTTCTTTTGTAGAAAATTTACCGGTTTTTTACTTCCACGCTTGTAAGGGTGTTTTGCTAAAAATCCTTGACAGATAGTCTATTTAAAAGATCAAAATTTGTCTAAAACTGATGTCAAATTTTTATGGTAAATATTCTTATAAGAAAATATTATATGATTAAGACTTATTCTAAGTTAAATTCAAATTACAAAATACTTAAATATCAGTTACAAACAATAAAATCTAAAATTTATACTTGCAAAATCCAATATCGTCTGCTTTCATTTTTAAATTGACTTTAAAAGCTCAGCTTACCAGTTTTGTTCATATAATTTTAAATCTCCGTTTAAAATCATAATTTTCAAAGTGAATTTTCTATTTTTAATTAATTAGCTGTACAGTGCTTTCTGTATTGAAGAACGTTCAATCTCTAGAAAAGAAATGATACTTCAAACTTCCATGCTTGAAATTATTTAAACGTATAAGCTGCATGCAACTTGACATGTTATTTTGTTTTATAATCAAACGCGCCATTTCGAATGGACCTGCACCTTGCCGAAGTTTTAGATTACTAGAACAGGTGAAATGGCTAACGTGTTCTAATGAGCTAAAGAGCCAAACTACAGGTCCAACCAGAGTAGTAGGGTCGTTAGTGAGGAACCCGACCAAGACAGGTCCCCGAAAAACAGCAGCGGCTCTTTCGGTACCTAGATTGGCAGAGACCATAGGGGTCGGTATGGCAGTCTAAGACACACTACTGCGATGTGAAAGGCAACGGGAAACCACTACATTACCCCCCAAGTACACAGTGTACCTAAATTATAATAAAATGATGGCATTCTCTGGGGTAAAAGATTTCGGAGTTAAAATAGTCCTCCATTTGGATCTCCGGGAGGAGACTACTCCGGGGGATGCAATCGGAAAGCTAAAAATAAGAGTCGAGAACATTTTGCGAGTCGGAGCGTAAAATGTTAGAAGTATGAAGCAAATAGGTAAGCTAGAGAACCTAAAAATCGAAATAAATAGGTTATCTCTAGACATAGTAGGGATCAGCGAAGTTCGGGGGTCAGAGGCGGGGGATTTTTGGAGTGGAGACTTCAGGGTAATTCATACAGGAGGAGAGGAAGGAAATTTGGGTGTGGGGATAGTTATGCGGAAAAAGATAGGATACCGTGTAGAAAATTACTTACAAAAAAAAGAGTACTCATGGTTAGATTAGAATCTAAACCGGTAAACCAGTAATAAGACAAGTATACATGCCCACCTCTAGCTACAGTGACAAAGAGGTAGAAGCGGTCTACAAAGATATCGAAGACATATTAAAATACGTCAAAGGACACGAAAATTTAATAATTACGGAGGATTTTAATGCAGTGGTAGGTGAAGGTAGGGAAGGAGCGGTAGTAGGTTTAATTGGTTTAGGCATAAGAAACGACAGGGGAAATAGGTTGGTAAAATTTTGCGACAAGAACAATTTAATCATCACAAACACATTATTTCAACATCATGCTAGAAGACGATATACGTGGAAGATGCCAGGAGATATAGTAAGATATCAAGTAGACTACATTCTTGTTAGACAACGGTTTAGGAATCAAATAAAAGACTGTAGAAGCTACCCAGAAGCAGATATAGACACTGACCACAACATCGTAATTATGAAGGCCGCACTTAAATTTAAAAAATTGAAAAAAAGAAACGGAAAAAAGCACTTGGACCTACAGAAATTAAAAGAGAAAGATATTCAAGAAAGATTCGAAAAAAGGTCAAGTGAATTGCTCAAAGATATCAGGAAAATATCTGATACTAAAGAAGTAGAAACAGAATGGAATAACATAAAATCCAGCCTCGACATGGCGGCCAGAGATATTCTGGGGTATACACAAAAAGTAAATAAGAAACCATGGATAACAAAGAATATCCTGAATTTAATGGAAGAAAGACGAAAATACAAAAATAAATCAGACGAAACAGGAAAACAGAGATACAAAGCCATAAAATGGGAAATTATTCGAAAATGCAGGAAAGCTAAAGAACAATGGATTGATGAAAAGTGCAAAGAGGTACAAACTAAGATGGAAGTAGGAAAGACAGATGAAGCATACAAACTAATTAGAATAAATTTTAGGGATATAGAACCGTATAGCAAAAATATAAGGGACGCGGGAGGAAATGTCATTATAGAAATGGTAGAGAAAGTGGGTAGATGGCAAGAATATATAGGGAATTTATATGCAGGAGAAGAACTAACTGAATTAGAAAAGAAATCAGACATTGAAAATGATGACTTGGGATATCCTATACTTAGAGGTGAATTTGAAATAGCATTAAAGGGTCTGCAAAATGGTAAGGCGCCGGGTACAGATAAGGTGCAAGCGGAGACTCTAGAAGCCGCTGGTCATGCAGTAACAGAACGTCTCTTCCAACTTGTAAGCTATATGTATGAGACAGGCGAGATACCCAAAGATTTCAAACATAACATCATAGTAACTATACCAAAAAAGAAAGGCGCAGATAGATGTGAAAATTTTTGAACAATAAGCTTGACAGCACACGTATCAAAAATATTAACTAGAATTGTATAAAGACGAATGGAAAAACGGGCTAAAAAAATACTAGTAGAAGACCAATTTGGGTTTAGGCGAAACAGGGGAACACGGGAGGCTATCTTAGCTCTGAGGGTGATAATGGAGAAAACAATAGAAAGAGGAGAAAGCGTGTATATAGGGTTTGTAGATCTGGAAAAAGCATTCGACAATGTAAAATGGAAAAAAATGTTCGAAATACTCAAAAAGATTGGAATGAGTTATAGGGATAGACGGATAGTACATAGCTTATACAAAGAGCAAATAGGAGTAATAGAATTAGAGCAGGTACGTAGAGAAGTAAACATCAGGAAAGGGGTAAGACAGGGATGTTTCCTATCCCCACTAATTTTTAACTTGTACATTGAGGAGGCAATGAATACTGTCAAATGCAGGAAGACATTTGGAATTACTATGCAGGGACAAAAAATTGATATGCTTAGATTTGCAGATGATATAGCGGTATTAGCATCTAGCAAGGAAGAGTTAGAAGCTGCTCTCAATGAAATGGAAACGGTTCTAACAGAGAGATACGGTATGAAAATTAACAAAGTAAAACTAAAGTACTAGTATGCAAAGGAGGGAAAAATAAATCAAAAACAAGAATACAAATATGTAACACGAACTTACAAGAGGTTAGGGATTTCTGCTACCTAGGAAGCCAAATAACGCAAGATGGGAAAACCACAAAAGATATAAAACAAAGATTAGCACAAGGTCGTGCTACATTTAACAAGAAAAGCAACTACTGTGCTCAAAGACCACAAACATAGAAACAAGGAAAAGATTGCTAAAAACATATGTGTGAAGCACAGCACTGTATGGGTGTGAAGCCTGGACAGTGGGAGAAGCGGACAGGAAAAAGGTAGAAACCTTTGAAATGTGGTGCTACAGACGTATGATGAAGATATCATGGACAGACAAAGTTAAGAACGAAGAGGTACTAAAAATGGTAGGGGAAGAAAGAAATATGTGGAAAACGGTAAAAAATAGGAGAGATAGGATGATAGGCCACATACTACGGCATGAAGGAATAGTGCGGAATATACTAGAAGCAGAGATAGGAAAAAAGAGAAGAAGAAGTAGACCTAGGTTAGACTACTGCACACAGATAGTGAAAGATGTAGGCTGTAGGAGTTTCAGGGAAATGTGTAGGCTAACTCAGAAGAGAAATCAATGGAGGTACGCATCCAACCAGTCCCAAGATGGATAAATTAATGACGAAGAAAGTAGCTGCACTTAAACATGATATTTATTATAAGCAACTACAAGCATTGGATGGGCAATATTCTCGAATTATGGTAATTGCGTGAAAGCATTTACTGGAAAACTATTATTTCGGCAAATGTCTAAGTGTTGGGGGATCTTGGCAGCCACAGGTTGCTTAACCCCCTTCAATAAATCTCTGTGAAATAGGGCATAATATTAGAAAACAATATAAGGGAAACCAAGCTGTATTGCTGTGTGAGAATTTCAGGGAACCATGTAGGTTAGTTTAGAAAAGAAATAAGTGCAGGTACATGTCCAACCAGTTTTGAGACGGGAAACCCAATGACGAAAAAATAAGCACAGACAAATCTGATGATTATTATAAACAACTAGTTGTTTGTTGTGAAATATCTGCAACTAATGTTGACTGTGCAAAAAGACATATTGGAAAAAATATTAAATCAGTAAATGTTCAAGTGTTGGGGGAACTTGGCAGCCACAGGTTGCTTACCCCCCTTCGCAACCACTGAATGTCGGAGAAATAGGGTATATAATTGTAAAACAATAGAAGGTGACCAAACTGCATTTAACAAGAAAGATCGGCGCCTATGATGAAAGACAACAAACATAGAACAAAAAGCTGTTGAAAGCGTATGTGTGGAGCACAGCACAGACAATATGCCTACGAAATACGAGCAGTCTGAAAAGCAGACAGAAGAACGGTAGCGGCCTTTGAAATGCCGTGCTTCAGATGTTTGAGGATGGACAGACAAAGGTAATAACAAATAGGTTATAGAAACAGTAAGGGAACAAAGATATTTTTTGGAAAAAAAAGATGAGAAATAGAAGGGCAGAATACGTTCTAAGGCATTTTTGGGGAATAGTATGGGATATATGACAAGCAGAGATAGGAAAAAAGAGGTGGATGTAGACCTAGATCAGATAGTGATAGATGCAGACTGTGCAAATTTCGGGGAAATCTGTAGGTTAGTTCAGAATAGGAAACAATGATGGTACGCGTCTAACAAGTTTCAGGACTGAATACCCAATGATGATGATGATAGTATAAAAATTCCTTCGAAACTATATTAGTATAATAGCTTCAATTACTTTATAGGGTTGTTGGAAACTAATCAGCTCTGACGAAGCTAATAAAGCTGAAACCGGTAAGTGGATGTTTCTTCCATTTGTAAAATAAGGCAATTTTTTTTGTTAATGGCTATACAACTAATAGCTCGATTTGTATAGGTGAATAAGCTCTTATTATTATCATAGGAGTTTATTTACAGATACATCTTACTTTTTATTGTGTTGTACACAAATTTCTTATTGCGGACTGCAAATAACTTGTCTTGTTATATAATGCTGTAATAGGGGGTTGTTTAGAAGTGTATTGAGTAGTAAGGGTCGCGTAGTAACTGTAAATAACAATGGGAATCAGAAAACTGCATTTATTTGGCAGGAAAATAAATAATTCGCACATTATGTAAATAGAAAGCATTTAACACCCTGTATATGGACAGTAACTAAGTTCAATCAATGCCAGTAAGCACATCTTCCAATAATAGAACGCGTATTCAGCAGAGAAATAATCATACATGAATTAAACTACGTTGAGAAGTGTTCAACAAGTTTATAAAATAAATACGCAGAAGATAATATAAAACTTAGTAAATCTTCATGCAATTACGCATGTGATAAAGAAGGAACAATAAGCGCTTTGATAAGAAAACGCACTTTTAAAGATGAGTTTAAATAAATACATAAACGAAAACAGCACTCGTGTTACATCATTTATTTTTGTACAATTCTCCAAAAGCTTTGTCTACACAAAACAACAGACATAAGCTAAAGGTTCAGCGACGATAACAATAACAAGGCGATCAAAGATCGTAAAATAATAGTAAATAATAGCATGATACGGAACTCCAAAATAGTTTCATCAGAATTCAGCTTGAAAATATACTAGCAATGTCCAAAACAAATATGGTTGGTCGCAATAATTTGCAAAGCTGCTTGGACAACCAATCCAAATGTAGAGGGCAAAAGCTATATAACGCCCAGAAGTGATAAGAAACAGTCAGTCTCAATTTGAAGCACGTTGAATCCACAATACTCTTAATCAAATATTTACGCGTCAGATAAATAAATTTTTATATTATAGTGAAAAATAATGCTGTATAAGAATTGCCTTAAGAATATATGAAGAGCTTTTGCCGTTTTTGCAGAAAACGTGAGTAGAAATTAGTTAATTAATTTAAATTAAATATTTATAATAATATAGGGTTTCTGGTCCACTTCTAAAACAATTCTATTCCATGGTCCTAAGTTTGATATTCCAATCCACTTCTGGTCTATTTCTAATTCACGACGATAAGTGGAATAATTCTAAATTCATAATACTAAGAAACCTACGAATTCCAAGTGGTATTTAAGTGAAGAGGTCCAAAGCGTATCTAGAGAAATATAGAATAAAGCACGAGGTGAATTTTGGAAACAAGGAGTAACCGTACTGTATTATTGGTTCAAACATATGGAGTACAAAGCAGAGCATTGGTTTTCAATTGATGACAATAAGGGGATGTTGATCCACAACACGCAACAACTCATAAAATATTACAGGTCAGAGCTACCTAGTTCTAAGGAATCTTTTCAAATATAAATTTTAACACTGAATATGTTAATTTTTTCACAAGTTTGTAAGAAGTCAACAAGAACATTGAATACGTTGAAACTTCCGTAAAAATTATAAAAAGATCTTGAACGTTCCAGATTTTTTTGTAAAAGGTGTCGTTTTTGGTGACTTTAAATTAAATTAAAAAGATATAAATTTTAAGATAAATAATCCATATAATATTAATTGATTGAAGGGTGTATTTGAAGAATTACAAAAATTGTGAAGTGTAAATATTATTTTTTTTCATTATATAAATATTGATTGACTTCGTTTTATCAATTCACACAGGTAAGAGTTGAATGGGTAAATAAAAATTGATCACCATTACGTTGTGCACTCTGTGTAAATTAAAAAGGGCTAGCCGTCGCATAATAAAAGGAGAGGATTAGAGAAAAACACAGCGCGGTGGCGTTCAACTAGACGTTTATCACATCGGCGTACGGCGTTATCATATCAATATATATATATATATATATATATATATATATATATAATTATCGTGTAATTAAAAGAGACAATAAAATACATAAGGTAACTCATAGGGGTAAAAGCGATTAGGTACAGTAAAATAAATTTATTGTGGTAAAAGATTTTCAACAATTATTTTCTAGCTTAATTAATGGATAATAAGGGAATATCAATTTAGTTTAACGCGTGATTAAAGTAGGAATAATTTATCTTAATTACATTTAGTTAGGGATCATGTATCATAGTATTTATGTAAAAAAGTAAAGAAAATAATTTGGGGTTAAATTATAGCATAATGAAGTTCTATGGAACAGTTTTAAAAGCGTTAAGTACGTTAAAAATAACGATTTCTACGTTTTAAATAACAAAGGAGGAAAATTGGATTTCTTGGTAAAGTTTGCTGCAAACAAATTTAATAGCTTAGTAGAACCAACAACCGTTGAAGTTAAAGCAGCCAAGGCCGTAAACAAAACCACACAGAATTGATGTAAAAGCAGTATACGTTAGTTAAAATATTGATTTTTAATCTTAGATATAGAGTCTGAAGCTCACCTCACTAAATCTCAAAATACAAAAAGTGCAACCTGCCGCAGAGGCAGCTCAACCGGCTGCCGCGCAACAGCAGGCTCAACCTCCACCTCCTGAGCAGCTACAGCGAGCTCCGCTCCTACAGCAACCTCAGGAGGCTGAGGTAGATAAACCATCGACTGCGTCAAGCAGTCAGATGGACACAGCAGACTCGGATCCGCTGCTAGTGGGATGGCTTGCGGAAGAGTATAGTAAAGCGTCGCTGGACAGCACGCCCAGCGACGCTTGATAAGCAAGTTTGACCCGTCACAGACCAATGGCGGGACTAAACTTTATACAATTAAACCTGCAACATTGCAGGGCGGCTGCAGCATCGTTATGCAGACACCTGAGCAATAACCAGGCCATTGCCCTTATCCAAGAACCTTGGGTGGCATGCTCAGGAATCTCGGGACTAGGGAGTCTAAATGGTACTATCTTTGCGGCTAGTAACCAACCTAAGCCTAGGGCATGCATCTACATACCCAGGCACATAAATGCCCTCCTCCTGCCACAACTGAGTGGCCGTGACGTCACAGCCGTACAGATCACATGCAGGCTGGGAGGAATTACTGACATAATCTTGGTTTCAGCCTATTTTCCAATTGACCATGACCCACCTCCTCCGGAGTTGACGGCAGTCATTGATCACTGTAATAGGCACAAAAAGCATCTGATTATCGGATGCGATTCCAACGCGCACCATGTGGTATGGGGTAGCGCAGATACTAACCCCCGTGGAAAACTACTACTCGAGTATATATCGAGTAAGAATCTGGAGATACTTAACTGGGGCAGCGAACCCACGTTTGTGACATCTCGCTTCCAGACAGTCATCGACTTAACCCTTGCATCGTCAGACATTTCAAGGCATATCTTGAACTGGCAGGTGACGCCTAAAGCGACACTGTCAGATCACAGATTGTTAAGTTTTAATTTAAAGGCAGCAGTAGCTGTCTGTAAAGAATACAGGAACCCAAAAGCGACCAACAGGTCTGTCTACCTAGACAGCTTGGAGCAACGCCTTTGACATCACAAGGTACTGACAACCCAAAACTATAGAAGAGCTACAGAGATACTCGGTCTCTACAAAACTCCATCGTAGAGTCCTTTGAACAGGCATGCCCGGTCAGGACAGATTCTACTCGCTCCAGCACTCCATGGTGGGGCGCGGAGCTACAGAAGCTGAAAAAGACCCTGGGCAAACTGTTTAATAAGGCAAAGAACACCAGAAGTATGGCTGACTGGGAGGCATATAAAGCCACCAGCGACTATACAAAACGACAATTAGAAAACGACAGAGAGACTCATGGAAGACCTTCTGTAACTCAGTCGAGTCTACCAATGCAATCTCTCGCATTAACAGGATCTTGTCCAAAGACCCTCGTCATCAACCATGCTGTCTGAAACGTGTGGATGGTACATACACCACCAACGAGGCAGAAACAGCGGAGTTACTCGCGGACACGCACTTTCCAGGCAGTGTCACACGACCTTTGTCTTACGGGTTGGATCAACCCAGCTCGGCCCTAACGGGGCCGACTGGGAGGTTTCTAACCGGGTAGTGGATGAGAGAAAATTAAATGGGCTATCTCAACTCTCAAACCGTTTAAGTCCCCTGGAAAGGATGGCATCTTCCCGCCCTACTACAGTGGGGAGTGGAGAGGCTGACACCGTTCCTTGTGGTACTTTTTAGGGCTGTATTGCTTTTAGATACATCCCCAGCAGTTGGAGAGAGGTTAGAGTTGTCTTCATTCCTAAACCAGGCCGGAAGGACTACTCCCAGGCTAAATCCTACAGACCGATCAGTCTCACGTCTTTTGCTAAAGACCTTGGAGAGATTGTGCGACAATGATATGAGGAGAGGATAATGCTTTCTTATCCACTTCACCCAAATCAACACGCCTTTATACCAGGTAAATCAACGGAATCTGCCCTGCACGCTGTTGTAGGACGGATCGAAAAACCTAGACACATAACATGTCCGCCTTAGGCGCATTTATTGATATTGAGGGTGCGTTCAGCGAAACTACTTTCGCAAGCATCGATAGAGCTCTACGGACACATGGAGCTGAGGACGCCCTTCGGCAGTTTACCATGCAGATTCTGCAATGTCGACGGGTACACATAAATGTGGGGGAAACCTCAGTAATTA
This sequence comes from Platerodrilus igneus, assembly GCA_036346225.1. Classification (NCBI taxonomy): domain Eukaryota; kingdom Metazoa; phylum Arthropoda; class Insecta; order Coleoptera; family Lycidae; genus Platerodrilus; species Platerodrilus igneus. The sequence continues at coordinate 318,781 of JARFIW010001467.1, read as the reverse complement.
GGGTGGTGGATAAAGGCTGTCCCCAGGGGCGTGCTGTCACCGCTACTATGGAATTTAGTAGTGGACAGCCTTCTCCAACGTCTTAATGAGGCAGGTTTCTTCACGATAGGTTACGCCGACGACTTAGCTATTCTAATAGTCGGCAAATTCGAACAAGTTCTGTGTAATTTGATGCAAGCAGCACTAAGGATCACGGAGCTCTGGTGCTCCGATAACTTTTTAACCATCAACCCCAACAAAACGGCGTTGGTGTTGTTTTCCAATAAAAGGAAGCTGACGGTAACTAAATTGCCAATGCTCTTCCAAACTTCCCTGCCCTTATCAGCAGAAGTCAAGTATCTGGGCATTATACTTGATAAGAAGCTGAACTGGGCCAAACACCTACAAATGAAAACTAGCAAAGCCAACCAAGTGTTCTGGCAATGCAAACGTGCCATAGGCAAACTTTGGGGTCTCCACCAAAGGCTGTCCTGTGGCTATACATCATGGTAGTAAGGCCGATGCTCTGTTATGGCGCTGTAGTCTGGTGGCGCAGGACCAGACTGGCCCATACAGTCCAAGACCTTACTCATATCCAAAGGGTGGCCTGTCTAAACATTACAGGTGCATTGCGTTCCACACCTACTGCAGCCTTAGAAGCCATCTTAGGCCTCACTCCGCTGGACCTACATGTGGAGGAGGTGGCTTTGAGAGCGGCAATGAGGCTGCGGTTCAAAGGTCTATGGATCGATAAGGGAGGCGGTGGTAGACACCACAACATACTAAGAGAGGCGGTGCAGAACACACCTATCTTGGGAGGAGTGGTTGATTCGATCGCACCCATAATCATTTCCAGGAGGCGCTTTGGGGTTTGTCTAAACACTGAGGACGCCTCCTTAACGGAGATCTCCATCTACACAGATGGCTCCAAAACAAATGAAGGTACCGGGGCAGGCATTTTCTCCGATGACCTAGACCTTCATGAAAGTGTTGCGCTGGGCAGGCTGGTAACTGTCTTCCAAGCGGAGGTCATAGCCATCATGCACGGCGCTAACGCCATACTGGAACGTGGAATCCAGTACAAAGCTATACGCATCTTGAGCGATAGTAGAGCAGCTCTTCTGAGCTTAAACAAGCAGAAGCTTCTCTCGGGGTGGTATACCAATGCCATCGTGTTCTCGAGCTCGTTTCTGATACAAACGCCCTTGAACTGGTTTGGATCAAAGGGCATTCAGGAGTACATGGTAACGAACAGGCAGATTCTTTGGCGAGGCAGGAGCGGCTCGGGGTTTTGTCGGCCCTGAGCCATCGGTTGCTATTGCGCCATCTGTGGTGTTCTCCATGATAAGACAAATAACCCACCGCCGTCACAAGGATAGGTGGGCTTGTACATTAAGCTGCCGGCAGGCAAAATGTTTATAAGGTCTCCCATGACCAAAATAGAAAAATTTGTCATACGCTTGCCAAGACAGAAACTACGGCTACTAGTAGGTATTCTGTCCGGGCATTGCACTTTAAGGAAGCACCTGCACAGGATGGGTCTGTCAGACAACCCCACCTGTCGCGGCTGTCAACAGGAGGATGAGACGGCGGAGCACATTCTGTGCACCTGTCCGGTACTCGCCCGACTTCGAGGATCCATGCTGGGGGACTTTTGGCCCGAGAAGGCCGGAATTCGAGACACCCCCTGGTCCGACATCCTCAAATTCACCTGCAAGGTCGGGTGGTTGAGCAATGAAGGACCAACCTAGGGCAAGGAAGGCAGCACAATGGGCCCACCAGGAGGCCTAAGTGCGCGTGGCTTTAAGTCACCCTTCCCAAGTTAATCAATCAATCAATCAGAGTCTGAAGGAGCAATTAAAAGACGAAGATTGAATAAAAGCCTATAAGCATAAGAGAGATACATAAAGTATATCAAGGATAAGGGAATTAATAATCGATCATTTCAAGGATGGTTGTAAACAAGGACGCGAGTTATGTATCCCCCAATTACCTATATATATTGATATATTGAATCTAATAGGAATTATTAGAAATTGTTAAATAAAAGTATAAGTTCAATGCAACATTGTAACACAAGGATAACCCAGAGAGGTTATCGACAGTTCATGAGAACGGACATGCAACTTTGCATCCGTGAGGGCAGTGATACTGCAGGTGGCAGGTCACAGGCGGTCAACAGACCGCAATTACTTAGAATTAAGTTGTTACATTGTAATAAAGTGTACAATTAAGAAAAACGCAGACATGAGATCTGCAAGTTCCCACAGCCGTGTGAGGGGCAGGTTATTATAAAAAGCCCGGGAGCTCAATGCCCGGCAGTCAGTCTTCGAACTCCATACTTCGTTGTTCAAGCTACTCACTAGTACAATAATTATTTTTTAGTATTATGTACAAGTTATTCTAAATTTCAAATCAAATAAATTTTGTTAAGAGTCGAAGTTGTTTTTTAAAAACACAGCTCCAAAGGCCCGAACCTTAACTCGCGTCGCTCAGAAAAGTGGGAAATTGGAGCCAAGCGAGTGGATTGGTAAAAGTTAAATAAGAAGGGCTAGAAATTCAGGTGGTAGAAGCATATGTGTGCAATAGAGCGATAGGAAGATAAAATAATGATTGTTTGAAGTTAGAGGCGTAGAGTATATGCTAATCCGAAGAATTGAAAACGACAGTTGACGGTTTTAAGTGCTTTACCGCGTACTGTTGTGTTATGTTATGAAAATTACGAGAAATCGACGGTCTTTAGTGATTTTCGGGAAAAATAAGACAACGGTTAAGCAGATATACACTGCATTTTCTTGAACGGGAGGAGGGACAGGTTCGATTGTATAATCAAGAACAGAGAGCGGTCTCGCTCTCTTTTCTCTTTGCTTTTTGATTCCATCGGTGATACAATAAGTTTACTTACAAGTGCAGTAGTGCAGTCGAATTAAATTTATGTAGAAGCTGATAAAGCTATATTAGTGAATGGTATGATGATGTAAGTACTAGAATTTGAAAATTGTTTGGATGTGGATCAAAGCGAAGTTTGGGATAGTAGAATGTATTTGTAACAAAAGGATCGAAATTTGGAGATTGGATATTGATAAAGGAAGAGTTTTTGGAGTAGAGGCTTGTATGGTACGTGGGGATTCGACCATGGAATTAATGGATAGACGGAGGACCTACCAGACGACAACATCTACAAGGGGCTAGTTGGTGCATTGCAGTATGAAGACAACCACAAAGAAGGATATAGCATAAGGCATTTTTTGGTAAATATTTTCATAGTGTTTGTGGTGTTTCGATGTGTTTCATGATTATTTGCTTAGATTTTTATTTGAACAGACTTTTAAAGGACGGTTAAAAACGAAATTGATCTTCGAGCATTATTCATTAATTTGCAGATAACCAACATTTGTAAAAAAGTATAGAGGGTTTTTGATATTGGTCGTGCAGAGAATTTATATGCACATTTATAAAGTTTTAAGATGAGCTCATGCTAGAACAAAGGGTAACGTAAGGTATGAGGAATGTCCTCTTACTTTAATAAAAGGTTATGTGTTAAAAAGGGTTATCAATATAAAATTTAGTATATAAAGCAATGGTATTTTAAATTTGGAAAAAAAAGTAATTTGGATTTTAGATAAATAAAGTGTGATATTTTGGTTAATTGAGTTATTTTTGAATGCATGATTGATGTGGATTTCTATTTAGGTTTCTATGGTAATAATGAGATGAAGTTTGTTTGATGTAACAGGTAGCTGTATGTAATATATAGAAAACATCGAATAAAGAGGAAGAATCAGGAGCAGCCGAGACGAGATTTGAGATAAAAATTCACAATATTATAGCAGCCCAACTCGTGGGGCACGAATTCAGGTAAACCTCACGATAATATATATATATATATATATATATATATATATATTACTCATATTTAGACCAGGGTAGAAAATTAAATAATCACATCAAATAATTTTCATCACCGTGTAGAAGCTTTGGGAAGAGGTACGCTTTATTAAAACCGTGAAGCATAAAAAGTCAGTCGTTTCATTAAACATAAGAGATTTAAATCATGTACAAGACGCTTTAGATCAAAAGAAGCAGTATTAAAAAGCTTTGCGTGTAATTTAATTATTCCTAGTAAAGAAACAAAGAGAAATTACGTGCAAAATTTATACTAATTAACTCAATTTTAAGTAACCGGTATTAAACAAAATGTACAGATAATAATTAATATTTGATTAGGAGTCACTAAAAATTAAAGGGTATTATTTTTAATTGAAGTTAATTGAACCATTAGTAACATATAATATCTATAAAAACTTGTAAAAACCCAATAAAATACAAATCGTAGAAGGATATTTAAAATGTTACGTTTGAACACACCTGTGTATTTTTAAAAGGCAATTTCAGTTTAATTTGTTTAGATAAACATGTCGATTCTACGGATATTGGAAACGGTCGGATGCTTTAGCACGAAATACAGAACACCTGCGTATTTTGAAAAAAGCTCATTCTGCGTAAATTTTGCAGATAATTAATGGTTACAGAGAATCTTGGAGAAACCGTGGCTTAATATTCACGGGAAGGCGCGATACGGGGTTATTTAACCCAGATAGTCTACATGGACTGAAATAATCGATAATAAGGAATATCAATTTGCACTAATAAGAACAGGGTAGATAGAGACAGATAATATGCGCAAGACCGAGGCACATATAGTAAAAGGCGTGAGTAGAGCAACGTCATAGGGTTGCGATTGGTTGAAAGTAAAAGGCAAAATTTGAGAGGTAAAAATAACATTTCTGTATAAAATTCAATTAGTTATTTCCAGACGTTGCGTGCCGTGTCGAAATTTCTGAGATTTAACTGGGGCGAGTGCAAAATTCGTAAAAATTGCATGCCGGGCTGCGGAATGGGAACATAGCATGCGAAGTTCTTTAGAATTGTCCGTTTTGAGGACTCGACCGACAGACAGGCTAACCTCTATATATACCCAGGGGAATATGAACAAGCTCTCTTAGATCTTCGACTTGATTCAATGCGTTAAACAGTGCTTTTTAGTTTTCCGGTTTTGATTAAACAATTTAAACAGTTTGCTCGAATATTTTTGTGATTTAAAACAGCTTGTTCTTTACGTGCTACAATGAATGTACTTTAGTGCACTTAGAAAAGACGATACAAGGTAATAAAGTTAGTATCACTGTACTAATTAGTCAAAATTTGCAAAGACGAATGAATACACAAAAGTAGGCAGTTTTGGCGTATATTGGTGAAAGAAGCATGAATTTCTTTGCTATTTTTCGGGGGTGTTAATAATTAAATGGTTCATAAACATGACTGGATCCACAAAACAAGGTTCAGATATACACAGATGAGTTCCGGAAAAGCCCTGAAACAACTTTAGATGAATGGTGGTGGAGAAATTTTAAAAGCGTTGAGAATCAGAAGCCGTAAATATAACCCAGTTGGAATGGTGTAATTAACAAAGGGACGATGTACATTGAAGCTACGAGTGCAGTAACCTTCAGGTAAATTATACTATTTTGTTCGAACTTTGATATTTTGGTGTGTGTTGAATAACTTTATAATTGATTTACTTAAAATGGACAGTAGTGAAATTGTACTAACAATAATATTTTAATTTTAAGGTGAAATTTGCTTGTTTAAGTAGAAAGGGTATTTAGTATTGATGTTCTGGATTATGATGAAAATTTGGGTATGTCTTTGAGCTCAATTAGACGAACCTGGTTAATTAACGTAAAGGGTGGTAGATGCTCCTTTGTACTCAGACTCCGGTCTGCATATATTGTTATAGTATTTAGTAGGCATCCTACAAGGACTTTAATTCTGGATGCACATTAAAATGATAATGAATTTAATTTTGAAATTTTCTGATATTAAAATTTATGCTGAATTTTAATTTTGAAATTTTAATGTATTGTGAATATTGATGTAAATAGAGTTAACGTTGATGTTTGTGGTAGGAATGTGTTTGTTTTTTTTATGAATGAGGATGAAGGTTTAACTAGAGGAGCAGCCGAGGCGATTAACAGAAGAAAGTCAATGGACCAACACAGTTAAGGTAATGAATAGCTTTTTGAAGTTTCAGAACATTCTTGACGCCCAATTCGTGAGGCTCGATTCTAATACAAGGGTAACACAGCATTCTTTGGCGACCCAAAAGTGAGGCTCGAGTTCCAAATAAAATTTTTGTGATTTTATTCCAGAAAACTGGCGATCTGAGAGAGAGAGTTTCTGTGTGTGTAAATTTAAGAGTATTTTAGAGTGTGTGAGAGTGATTAGAACGTATGCAGAGAAAAGAGTGGTTAAGGAGTCAAGGAGTGGAAATTGGAAGTGACGATAGTGCATTGTGTGAGAAAAATTCTAAAATGGAAGAAGCTGGAGGCAGTAGAGATCAGTCGAGGACGGAATCAGGGGATCAAGGAAACGAGATGATAATGAGAATGCTAGAGAGGATGAACGAAGAATCTAATAGAGCTAGGGAAGAATCCAATAGAAAATTAGAACTGCTAAGCGATGAAGCTAATAGAGCTAGGGAAGAATCTAACGGAGCTAGAGAAGAATCGAATAGAGCGAGGGAGAAGTCCAACCAAAAATTAGAGCAGATAAGCGGGAAAATTGAACAAAATACTAAAGAATTTACAGAATTTAAAGATAGTCTTACCGTGAAACTGGGGGAAGTTGAAAATAGGGTAGATAAAAATGAGCGTGATATTACAGGTCTTCGACAGGAAATGGGACATTTAAGGTCCGAAGTACGCATTTTTTGTGAAGAAGAGATTAATGTAAAAATGACTGAAGTAACGGACTCATGTAGGGATCAGTTAGGCAGGGTAGAACGCGAAGTTAGTAGTATTAAATACAACATGTCAAGTTTAACGGGGGATGGTCCCAGATTTTATACAGGTGGAGGATCATTGGAACAACACATGAAGGTTTATGGCGATAACAGGGTAAATCCACAAATTTTTATTAATAGTGTAAGAAATCTAGTGGGAAATTTATTTGACGAACAGACTAAACTGAATACGATAAAGGCTTTATTGAAAGACAACGCGGAAGCATGGTACAATTTAGTAGGACAGGAAATAGACACCTACACGGACTTTGAAGACAGATTTTAAAGCACTACTGGAGTGACCACAGACAAGACCAGGTACGAGACGACTTAATCACAGGAAATTTAAGGAGAATTTTCAGGAAGTAGGAGCAATATGCTATACGCAAGTATAGCATAGCAAAGCAACTGAACCCACCACTGACGGACCGACAAATTATCAAGTATTTATCACGACACTTCAAGGTAGAAGTAAGACAACACGTAGCACTACAGAACATAGTGGACAGAGAAATGTTTTAGAATACCTGCAGAGGTACGACGACGTAAGTAGTGGACGACCTCGGGATAATAGGGAAAGACAGATCAACACAGTTAGGTTTGACAATAGAGGGACAACTATGCTAGAAGGGGAATAGTTACGGATACCAGCGACAGAATTGGGAACAGAGACGACCATACGTTAGAAGTAATAGTTTAGGAAGGGACCTGCACCGAGACCGGAACCTACCAGAAGGAATAGTTCACCGGACATGAGGGGACTGCTAATACAGACACGGAACGAGTGGAAACGCCTAGGACATACGCTGAGGTGACGGCTAGACCAGGACCGAGTAGGGAAAACAGACCTGGACAGGATTTTTAGAACGCGACAGACCACTAGATTTCAGTGTAAATGTATATGAACATCCACGTGAATTTTTCAAAATTGAGGAGGAAGTAGAGCCAGAAACTGAGGAAAAATTATGTTTGCCAATTATTAATATAGGAATTTTGAGAATAATGTAGAAGTATTACTTGATACAGGGGCAGAGGCGAGTTTAATATCGGAGGAATTCGTCAGCAAAATTAGGGATAAGGTTTGTGATAGGATTATGCCTATAAAGCGTAGCCATTTAGTAGCTCCAAATAAAAAGAAATTTGCTGTAGTAAATAGTGTTGTGGTGCTTAGGATAGATATAGGAGATTTAAGCTGTGAACAGGAGTTTGTAATTGTACCTGGACTGAAGTTTCAGAGCATTTTAGGTGTTGACTGTATGATGAAGTTAGGGGTTTTGATAGATATGGAACGGAAGGTAATAAGGATTAATGATAGGGTAGTGCCATGGAAGGGCAGTTATGAAGTCACAGAGGATGACACGGGGTTGAGTATTAATGTAGTAGCGGTAGAGGATGATGAAGGTAAACAGATCAACACAATAAGATGTCCAGAGGATAGGATAGTAGAGGTTCAAGCTTTAGTACAAAAACATGCAGAATTAGTGGGGGTAGAAGCAACAGCAGCATATCGGGAGCAGGTGAAGGCAGAATTAATTAAAGATGCATGTAAAATTAATCAACGGACCAAACCGCAATTCCATTGTCCAACATCCATGGACACAGTTTTGACGAGGTTAAGTGACAAGTTTGTTTTTAATAAAGTAGATTTAAGGAATTCATTCTGGCGGATTCCATTACACAAGAATTCTAGAAGGTACATAGGATTTTCCATACAGGGAAAAATCGATAATTGTAAGGTAGTATCGTTTGGTTTGTCGGCAGAAAAGAAAATAGTAATAAATGAGAAACAGACAAGTGTAGGGACTGAAGAAGAATCAGTATTTAAGAGTCAGGATAATAGGGATGATAAGATTATTGTATGTGAGATAACAGGGATGTTAAGTATAGATATAAAAGGAGGAAAATTAGGGATGAAGAGTATTAGGTTGGTGAGAAGAAAGACGTGGAGAGTCAAGAAGAGAGTTAGATTTAAATAACTTGATGAACAAAGAATAGAGATAGGTGAATTTTAGTATAGTTATAGAAAATAAAGCTAGGTATAGGATAAATATGGGAGATAATTAGAAATAGGTTTAGGATGAGAATAAAGAGTAAATGTAGGAAGAAAATAAGATAGGTTAAGTATAGATATTTCATATAAGATTAGTGGAGAGTTAGGAATAGAGTAAGAGTAGGATAGGCATATAGGATTAGGTAGGGGGAAGTAAAGTATAGTGAAGATTACTTAAAAGTTAAGAATAGGATAGGTAGATAGGATGAAGTTAGGGATAATTTCAGTTTATAAAATTAGGTGATAGTTAGGAATAGGATAGGGATATAGGATAGGTGTAAATAATTTTTTTGGATTGGAGATAAGGTAGGTAAGTTAGATAGATAAGGATAGAGAAAGATAGGTAATTTTTTTTGTAAATTTTGTTTGCGGTTTAAATATTTTATATTTGCATTCAAATAAGTGGGATTATTTATATTCAAATAGGGGGAAAATATTCATATTTAGACCAGGGTAGAAAATTAAATAATCACATCAAATAATTTTCATCACCGTGTAGAAGCTTTGGGAAGAGGTACGCTTTATTAAAACCGTGAAGCATAAAAAGTCAGTCGTTTCATTAAACATAAGAGATTTAAATCATGTACAAGACGCTTTAGATTAAAAGAAGCAGTATTAAAAAGCTCTGCGTGTAATTTAATTATTCCTAGTAAAGAAACAAAGAGAAATTACGTGCAAAATTTATATTAATTAACTCAATTTTAAGTAACCGGTATTAAACAAAATGTACAGATAATAATTAATATTTGATTAGAGTCACTAAAAATTAAAGGGTATTATTTTTAATTGAAGTTAATTGAACCATTAGTAACATATAATATCTATAAAAACTTGTAAAAACCCAATAAAATGCAAATCGTAGAAGGATATTTAAAATGTTACGATTGAACACACCTGCGTATTTTTAAAAGGCAATTTCAGTTTAATTTGTTTAGATAAACATGTCGATTCTACGGATATTGGAAACGGTCGGATGCTTTAGCACGAAATACAGAACACCTGCGTATTTTTAAAAAAGCTCATTCTGCGTAAATTTTGCAGATAATTAATGGTTACAGAGAATCTTGGAGAAACCGTGGCTTAATATTCACGGGAAGGCGCGATACGGGGTTATTTAACCCAGATAGTCCACATGGACTGAAATAATCGATAATAAGGAATATCAATTTGCACTAATAAGAACAGGGTAGATAGAGACAGATAATATGCGCAAGACCGAGGCACATATAGTAAAAGGCGTGAGTAGAGCAACGTCATAGGGTTGCGATTGGTTGAAAGTAAAAGGCAAAATTTGAGAGGTAAAAATAACATTTCTGTATAAAATTCAATTAGTTATTTCCAGACGTTGCGTGCCGTGTCGAAATTTCTGAGATTTAACTGGGGCGAGTGCAAAATTCGTAAAAATCGCATGCCGGGCTGCGGAATGGGAACATAGCATGCGAAGTTCTTTAGAATTGTCCGTTTTGAGGACTCGACCGACAGACAGGCTAACCTCTATATATACCCAGGGGCATATGAACAAGCTCTCTTAGATCTTCGACTTGATTCAATGCGTTAAACAGTGCTTTTTAGTTTTCCGGTTTTGATTAAATAATTTTAACAGTTTGCTCGAATATTTTTGTGATTTAAAACAGCTTGTTCTTTACGTGCTACAATGAATGTACTTTAGTGCACTTAGAAAAGACGATACAAGGTAATAAAGTTAGTATCACTGTACTAATTAGTCAAAATTTGCAACGACGAATGAATACACAAAAGTAGGCAGATTTGGCGTATATTGGTGAAAGAAGCATGAATTTCTTTGCTATTTTTCGGGGGTGCTAATAATTAAATGGTTCATAAACATGACTGGATCCACAAAACAAGGTTCAGATATACACAGATGAGTTCCGGAAAAGCCCTGAAACAACTTTAGATGAATGGTGGTGGAGAAATTTTAAAAGCGTTGAGAATCAGAAGCCGTAAATATAACCCAGTTGGAATGGTGTAATTAACAAAGGGACGATGTACATTGAAGCTACGAGTGCAGTAACCTTCAGGTAAATTATACTATTTTGTTCGAACTTTGATATTTTGATGTGTGTTGAATAACTTTATAATTGATTTACTTAAAATGGACAGTAGTGAAATTGTACTAACAATAATATTTTAATTTTAAGGTGAAATTTGCTTGTTTAAGTAGAAAGGGTATTTAGTATTGATGTTCTGGATTATGATGAAAATTTGGGTATGTCTTTGAGCTCAATTAGACAAACCTGGTTAATTAACGTAAAGGGGTGGTAGATGCTCCCTTTGTACTCAGACTCCGGTCTGCATATATTGTTATAGTATTTAGTAGGCATCCTACAAGGACTTTAATTCTGGATGCACATTAAAATGATAATGAATTTAATTTTGAAATTTTCTGATATTAAAATTTATGCTGAATTTTAATTTTGAAATTTTAATGTATTGTGAATATTGATGTAAATAGAGTTAACGTTGATGTTTGTGGTAGGAATGTGTTTGTTTTTTTTATGTATGAGGATGAAAGTTATCTAGAGGAGCAGCCGAGGCGATTAACAGAAGAAAGTCAATGGACCAACACAGTTAAGGTAATGAATAGCTTTTTGGTGGTTTCACAGCATTCTTGACGCCCAATTCGTGAGGCTCGATTCTAATACGTGGAAACACAGCAATATATATATATTGCTGTGAATCTTCTCATATCTGCAGGTACTGGCCCTTTCAAAAAAACATACGAGCCCCACAGTTTGGGCGTCAAGAATTGCTGTGATACCTTTAAAATCCGTGAACTACGCTTTTCGCCTCGGCTGCTCACCTAATTTTATAAACCTCCTATATTTATAACAAAAAAACAACACATTCCTACCAAAAACATCAACGTTAACTCTATTTACATCAATATTCAGAATACATTAAATTTTCAAATTAAATTTCAGCATAAAATTCAGTTTTCAAAAAAAATTTCAAGATTAATTTTATTATCATTTTACTGTGCATCCAGAATTAAAGTCCTTGTTGGATGCCTACTAATTAATATAACAATATAAGCAGACCGGAGTCTGAGTATAAAGGGAGCATCTACCACCCCTTTACGTTAATTAACCAGGTTCGTCTAATTGAGCTCAAAGACATACCCAAATTTTCATCATATTCCCGAACATCAAAACAAAATACCCTTTTACTTAAACAAGCAAATTTCATCTTAAAATTAAACTTTTATGGTTAGAACAATTTCACTAATGTCCATTTAAAGTAAATCAATTATAAAGTCATTCAATACACACAAAAATGTCAAACAAAATAGTATAATTTACCTGATGGTTACTGTCCTCGTAGCTTCAAAGTATCGTTTCTTTAGTTAATCACACCATTCAACAGGATTATATTTACGGCTTCTGATTCTCTACGCTTTTAAATTTTCTCCATCACCATCCATTCAACGTCGTTTCTGGGCCTTTCCGGAACTCATCTGTGTTTATCTGACCCTTGTTTCATGGATCCAGACACGTATTTGAACCATTTAATTATTAACACCCCCGAAAAATAGCAAAGAAATTCATGCTTCTGTTACCAATATACGCCAAAACTGCCTACTTTTGTGTATACCTTCGTCGTTGTAAATTTTGCTAATTGGTACAGTGAAACTAAATTTTATTACCTTGTATCTAAGTGCACTGAAGTACATTCATGTTAGCACGTAAATAATAAGCTATTTTGAATCACTAAAATATACTAGCAAACTTTAAATTATTTAATCAAACTAAAATGCACGGTTTAACATTTTCAATCAAGTCGCGTATGTACGAGCTTTTAACGCATCGAATCGTCAAAAGTCTAAGAGGCTTGTTTATATTCATCTCGGTATATATAGCAAAAGCCTGTCTATCGGTCTGTTCCCCAAAACGGGTAATTCTAAGGAATTTCTCATGCCATGTTCCCAGTCTGCCGCTCACGCGTCGATTTTACGAATTTTCACTCGCCCCATTTAAATCTCAGAAAATTTCCACACGGCACGCAAGCCTGTCCGAGAAAAACTAATTGATTTTGTACAGAAATTGTTGTTCTACCTCTGATATTTGCATCCTATTTTTAACCAATTGTGACCCCGTGACGTTGCTTAAATCCCGCCTTTTACAATATGTGTCTTTGCTTGACGCATTTTCTTTCCTTCTCTACCGTGTTCTTATTGGTGCAACTTGATATACTTTATTATCGATTATTTTAGTCCACATGGAGTGTGAAATACCTAGCTTTAGCAATTCTCGTAACTATTATGCGACGTTTTCCCCAAGATTCTTTGAAATATTAATTATCTGCAAAATTTACGCCGAATGTGATATTTAAACTACGCAGGTGTTCAAAATAATATTAATTCTCAGAGCTTTAATCCGTGGTATTTTAATCTTGGGTTTTTACAAGTTTCTATAGGTATTATATGTTATTAACGATTTAATTAACTCCAATTAAAATTGATTTCTATCCTTTTCATTTTTAGCGAATACAACTTAAATATTAATTATTATAGGTACACTTTGTTTTACTACCGGTTACTTAAATAGAGTTAATTAAGATAAATTTTGCACGTAATTTCCATTTGTTTAGGAATAATTACATTACACGCAGAGCTTTTCAATACTGCTTCTTTTGATATAAAGCGTCTTATAAATAATTTAAATTTCTTATTTTTACTGAAACAACCGAGTTTATTTATGCTTCATGGTTTTAATAACGCGTATTATTTAATGAAATTCCTTATACACGGTGATTAAAATTATTTGATGTGATTATTTAATTTTCTACCCTGGTCTAAATATGAGTAATATATATATATATATATTGAAATGATAACGCCGTACTCGGTGTCAATGGACGTTTTCTACTTAACTCCACCTCTCTGTGTTTTCCAATCAAATTTAAATCTCACTAATTTTACTATTATGCCACGGCTAGCTTTTATTATTCTACACAGAGTGCACAACGTTACGATGATCAAATTTTTTCTTCTCCGCCCCTTTATGATTACCTTTTTGTTTGAATTTTAAAACGAAATCAATTAATTCCATATAATGAAAAGAAATATTATTCTTCTTAATATTCTTTGGGTATTAAACCACTCATAGTTTTTAAAATTATCTTTATTAACGTTTCGATCCATAACCTAGAATCGTTTTCAAAATAATAAAAGCTTCAAGTTTGACATTTATGACATAAATTGAAGGTGACTTTGATTTATTGATGTTTGAAATATTTGGTTTGAGTACACTAAGCAAAAATTTTTAAAAATTTAAATGAATAATTGCCTTCAATTTGTGTTACGGCCTGGGACCGACTTTTTTAGGTAGCCAATACGCTTAACGTGAAATCAGCTGATTAATTTTTATTGTAAAAATTCAATAACTTGGGAATTGGAAAACATTTTTTAACATGTTTCTATTTATACAATTTAGAGGATGGTTATTAAAGAAGTGTGCAATTGCATTATTAAAAGGCTTAAGTAGTCGTTTTTTTATATTTATTTTGAAGGAAATCATTATGATTTAGGCTACCTCTTTGGTAGATTTTAACATTGTTCTGAGGTAACCTTATGGTGGGTTTACACTTGTCAGATACCAATGTTGTTCTATGAAGGTTGTATATGGATCTGAGGCGACCCTATGGCGGGTTTACACTTGTCAGATACCAATGCTGTTTTACAGGGGTTGTTAATATGCTTCATCATCATCTTCATCTCAAAACTGGTTGGACACGTACCTGCACTTATTTATATTCTGAGCTAGCTTCCTTCTATTGTTTTCTAATTTTATGTTTTATTTCACCGAGATTCAGTGAAGAGGGTTAAGCAACCTGTGGCTACCAAGATCCCCCAACACTTAGATATTTGCCGAAATAATGTTTTTTTTAGTTAATATGCTTATTGTTATATAATTAGTTATTGTATGTATAAATAGAAATCATGTATGTAGGCTGTATTTCATGTTAATATCGCAAGGAAAACCCAGGAAAAACTTGCAATGCTACCTAGATATTGGGGCATTTGATTTTTATTTGTTATTTCTTTTGTTATTTCTTTTAGTAATGGAATCCATTGTTTACTGAAAGTTACGGATTCGTTTGCAACGCAGTTATTTTTATGTAAGGTTATATAAGCAGCTTCTTTGATTTTGCGTTTTGGTGGTTTTCTTCTTTGTCGATAATTTTTGCGTCCTCCCATTTTATTTTATGACTGGAGTCCCATGCATGTTGGCAAATCATGGATTTTCAAATTTTCTATTTTTATATATGATTTATGTTCTTTTAATCGAACTTCAAATGGTCTGGAACTCTCCCTATATAAAACTTATTACATTCGCATGGTATTTTGTAGATACAATTTTTGAACTTTGTATTGCGTTTTTGGGTTTTGTTTTTGTTAATTGTGCTCTTAGTGTATTGTTGGTTCTAAATACTGTTTTAATTTTAAATTTGTTTCCTATTCTTTGAATTTTTTCGGAGAATCCTTTTATGTATGGTATTGAGAGCATTTTGTTGTGTGTATCGTTGTTTTGTTTTCTTTTCTTTATTTTTAGGGTTTTTATTCATTTCTTTCTCTATTATTCTTTTAGGATATTTGTTTTCTATTAGTGTACATCTGATTAGGTCTTTCTTTTTTAAAATTTCTTCGTTTGATGATATTAATTTTGCTCTATCATACATGGTTTTGATAATTCCTCGTTTGACACAGTGTGGGTGGTTTGAATCGAAGTTTAAGTATCTGTTTGTGTGCGTTGGTTTTCTATATACCGATGTATTAATTGCTGTATCGTTTTTGCTAACGAGAATATCTAAAAACGGAAGTTTTCCATGTTGTTCTAATTCATATGTGAATTTAATAGTTGGTTCTATTTCGTTAATTGACTGTACAAAGTTTTTAATTAGTTCTGTATTATGAGGCCAAATAGCATAGACATCATCTACGTATCTCCACCAGATTAGTGGTTTCAATTCTTGTGTGAATATTACATCTTTTTCGAATTCCTCCATGAATATATTACTAAAGATTGGTGATAGTGGACTTCCTTTGCCATTCCGAAGCTTTGTTTGTAAAATTGATGATTTATTTGAAAATATGTGGTATTGACGCATAAACCAAGTAATTCCATAATCGATGATATGTTTAGTTTTGTTCTTTCTTTAAGATTGTCATCTTTTCTAGTTTGTTTTTATAATATTAAGCGTTTTGTTTATAGGGACATTTGTGAAGAGATTTACCACATCAAAGCTTACCATTGTGTGTGTATTTTCAATTTTTATGTTTGATAATTTTTCTAAAAAATGTTGGTTGTTTTTAATGAAAGAATCCGTTTGCCTGCTAATGGATTTATAATTTTAGTAGAAATTTTGCTAAATTATGGCATGGTGAATTTATGGAGCTTACGATCGGTCTTAAAGGAATGTCTTTTTATGAATTTTGGTAGACCGTAAAAGTGGGGTGGTTTACTGTAATGTGGGACCAGTTTACTTCTTTCTTTGTCTTCGAATTCATTTTAAATTTAAAAAGGGTTTTGTATATTTTATTTTCAATCGATTTTGTTGGGTCCGTTTCTAAACTGGTGTAATTCTCAGTGTTCAATAGTTTGTTGACTTTTGTGTTGTAATCGTTTTTATTCATTATTACTGTTGCATTGCCTTTGTCAGCAGGTAGAATTATAATTGAGTTATCGTTTCTTAGATTGCGAATTGCTTGTATTTCGTTACTACTTACATTTGGCTTTATTTTGTGATTCTTTTTATTTCGATTTTGCATCGTACTCTAAATTCGTTTGCTTGATCTTCTTCAAGTTGGTTTGCTGTTTTCTCAATACAGCTAATTATTTCAAAGGTTGGTATTGATTTTGGCGTTACTGCAAAGTTAAGGCCTTTTGAAAGAATTGATTTTTCTGTGTCGTTAATAGTTCTGTTTGATAAATTTATCACGGTGTTTAGCATGGTGTTGCTGTTTTCTAACGTTTTAGTTTGAGTGCTATTTTTCTCTATAAATAAGTTATTAAATTTCTTTATGTGAATTTCTTTTGTTTGGAAAATACTGATTCGTAGTACGTTTTGCACTAGCGAGAATTTTATCAAAATCATATTTTGTTACCTTTATTCGTATGAAATTTATAATGCCCTCAATATCTTGTTTTAACTTATAAATAATGTGTCGGTGGTTTTGTAGTCTTTCCCTCATCATACTGTAGCTTGTTCTTTCGAGAATCCTTGATAGTTTATTGCTTGTCTTTCCAAATTTGATTCTAAATATATATATATATATATATATATATATATATATATATATATATATTTCATATTATGTACAAGTTTTGAAAATTATTAAAATACACCCTTCAATCAATCAATATCATAAGTCTTATTTATCCCAAAATTTATATGCTTTGAAATCAATCGTAAGTCACCAAAAACTACCCTTTTTATCAAAGAAACCTAGAACGTTTTAAACCCATTTATGATGTTACGTACTTTTAACGTATGCAATGTTTGTACTGACTTGGTTACACTTTTATATAAATTACGTAAATTCAGTATTCATATTTAAATAGAAAAAAGTCTTAAAACTAATTAGATCTGACCTGTTACTGCTCTGTTTAATTGAACCCCTTAGTTTCCATAAATTGCTTCTTGCTTTTTTGTTTTATTTGCATTGAATTTCGCAACTCAAAATTGTACCAAAATAGTCGACGCTGATTTGAAATATTATATTAATCCATTTAAAGTATCCCCACATTCGAATTATTTTATCTATCCACACATTTGAAATGTTATACCATCATTTAGAATTTTCCATGCATTTAAATTATTATACCATCCATTAGGATTTATTATCAACCAACTAGAATTTGAATTATTATATCTATCCTCGAATTATCTATCCATTCAGATTTATTATATTCGGAATTATTATCACCCAATTAGAATTATTCATACACTCGGAGCCCTATTATTATCTTATTAGTTTAAATAAATTACTCCAAATTCTACTCACGTTAAACGGCAACAGAAATTTTCATATTTGTAGCACTTATTTGTCACTATCTATTTTATAAAACATTTAAAATTACGCGTGACTTTTTGATTCAGAGTGGCGCAGCTTTACCCTGCTTAATTGGAACTGAACTGTCTTATCATTGCTCGCTTGTTAAATATAGGCTGATTCCACTTGCATGTGGGTTGGGTTTTCAACAAGTCTATCGCTATCTTAACCAATAAGGTCTTTGTATTTGATGCATCTTGAAGTGGTTTTCTGATGTAATGTATTCGGTTTTCCGTGTAATGGTTATTTGCTTATAGATACCTCGTTATCAGACCATACGTTGTTTTGTGTAGATATCGCCTTTTCCATAATTATACAAAAATACATGATGTAATTTCAATTTTACTTTCGTCTATTTTATGCGTTTTTGAACTGCATTTTCTTAACAAAAATGTTGATTGTTTCTACGCACTTACACAAGGCTTCGTTAAGTTTTATCTCTTATCTCCGTTTTATATTATAACTAATTAGAATCCTTTTCAATGCGTGTTTAATCACATGTAGTATCCTTTCCTCTAAATACGCGTACTTTTACTGAAAGATATTGTTACTTGCATTGCTTAAAATTAATAAAGCTTTATATATCGAGTGTTGAATACTTGTTATTTACCTAATGTATGAATTATCCATTTCTATGCTAAATATGCGTCGTAATGTTGTAAGGTGTGTTTATTTGCGTCGCTTAAAACTAATTATGCTCTATATACAGGGTGTTAAATGCTTATTGTTTACATAATATCCAAATTACTTAATTTTCTGTTAAATAAATGCAGTTTTCTGCTTCCTATTGCAATTTATGGTTACTGCACGACCCTTGCTATACAATACACCCCTAAACAACCCCTTATCACAGCAATTATATATATATATATATATATATATATGCGATAAGGAGGTCACGAAAGGTAATGGAAACTTAAATTCTATCAATAAAACTCGCGCAAAGAGAAAAAATGGAAAAAAATGGAATTTTCCGAATATTTGATTGCTCTACCCTGTATAAATTAATCGTTGAAATATACCATAAAAGGCATATTCTATGACACCCAACATAAAAGCAGCCCATTATTTAATTATGTACAACTTTAAGACTTTGTTTAAATAAAGTTTTCTACACTTAATAAAAACGATTTTTCATTCTAAATACAAAGCCATTTAGTACAACCGTGTAAAAAACATACCAATCTTATTGTATTTGCAATGTAAGCAATTGCGATTAATTTTTCCGTGTATTACTTAGTAAAACAAGTTTCATTTTAAAATAGGTACGATAGTTATTGAAAACATAAGCCGTTGACTCACTGAAATCCGTGCTTTTATTAGGATGCAGGCAATTGCAAGCTTGAATAATTTATGTAATTAATTTTCTGTTCATAAAAATGCATTAGAACACTTTTTATTTACAGCAAAAGCAAAACGTTTTATATTTGCAATTGTTAAGAGTACAAATCCTTGCGAATGTTATTGCATTTGCAAAGTTTAAAACATTATGTCTTCAAAATAATAAATTGACTTTCGTGTGTAGATTAAAAATATTTTTTTTTGTCAAAGATGCGTTAAACGCATACTTTATTAGGATGCAAAGCAATCATGAGCTTTAATTATTTTTCCGTGTGTGTATAATATCAAAAATAACATTTTAAGAGTTTTGAATAGAGCCTGAAACCAAGAACCTTTGTGATTAATAGAAACAAATAAGTCAATTTTTACTAAGGAATGTTTTAAAATAGCTAATTATAAATAAAATGCCCTATTCAAGGAATCGCGAACAATAAACTGCAATAAAGGATAACATAAGAAAAGTTTATGCCTTTAATTGCTCAGTATAGTGCAATAAGAAATAGGGAACAGCAAATTAACTTCATACGTTAGAAAAAATTGACAATACCTTGCGATGCTCGTAAATCGTATCGGCCGCGGTGGCTTGACACTAATTAGATTATAAAACCGTGGAATTTGAGGAACTATTGCATCGTCAGAGTGTATTATGTTCTAAATGAATCAAGAAGGATCTCAAACGAGGACGTGTACTGATAATTTTGTATATAAAACCAAAACCTGATTAGAACAATTTATTTGCGATTCCAAATTTTTTCCTGAACAAAACAATATGTAGCTTTGATTCGATATTCGTCATCTAAGATTTAAAGGCGAATTGTATGCTTTAAATAAGTTTACGACCTAAAATTTATACATTTGAGTAGTTTTAAACATAGAAGTTATCAAATGCAATTGTTTGATGAGGCATCATTTGTTATATAATATACTGAGAAAATTGAACCTTGAGTTTTTAATAAGCGTTATAGGACCATAAGAATTGCAAGTATAAATTATAGATTTATTTGTTTATAACATAAAAATATTATAATATGTGTAATTTAGATTCAGAAAAAAATCTCACGATTATTATTCGTGAAGCGAGTAGTTTGCACCAAATTTTGAGGTTGAAATCAGCATTTTGACCTTTAGTAAATTATCTGTGAAAAGTTTTTAGACAAATACACTTACAAGCGTGATAATAAAAGATAGGCAAATAAACCAGCTATTAATTAAAGAGGACTGTGTACTTTTTAACAAAGATTAGGTAAGAATGATTAAGTAACTCGTAAGCTGTAAATGGTTTTATATTTTTTTGTATGAAAGAAATTTGTTTTGAATATATATATATATATATATATATATATATATATATATATTACTCATATTTAGACCAGGGTAGAAAATTAAATAATCACATCAAATAATTTTAAACACCGTGTATAAGGAATTTCATTAAATAATACGCTTTATTAAAACCGTGAAGCATAAAAATTTATGAGTTTCATTAAACATAAGAGATTTAAATCATGTACAAGACGCTTTATATCAAAAGAAGCAGTATTAAAAAGCTCTGCGTGTAATGTAATTATTCCTAAACAAATGGAAATTACGTGCAAAATTTATCTTAATTAACTCTATTTCAAATAACCGGTATTGAACAAAACGTACAGATAATATCTATAGAAACTTGTAAAACCCAAGATTATAATATCAGAAAATAAAGCTCTGAGAATTAATATTATTTTGAACACCTGCGTAGTTTAAATATCACATACGGCGTAAATTTTGTAGATAATTAATAGTTTCAAAGAATCTTGGAGAAACCGGGGCTTAATATTCACGAGAATGTGCGATACGGGGTTATTAAACCCAGATAACAGTCCACATGGACTAAAATATAATCGATAATAAAGAATATCAATTTGCACCAATACGAACAGGTTAGAAAAGGAAAGAAAATGCGTCAAGCAAAGACACATATAGTAAAAGGCGGGATTTAAGCAACGTCACGAGGGTCACAATTGGTTGAAAATAGGATGCAAATATCAGAGGTAGAAACAACAATTTCTGTACAAAATTAATTAGTTTTTCTCGGACATGCTTGCGTGCCGTGTGTTGAAATTTCTGAGATTTAAATGGGACGAGTGAAAATTCGTAAAATCGACGCGCGAGCGACAGACTGGGAACATAGAATGAGGAATTCTTTAGAATTACCCGTTTTGAGGACAAAAGCGACGTGCCGGCTTTTTGCGATATATACCGAGATGAATATAAACAAGCCCTCTTAGACTCTTAGACTTTTGACTATTCGATGCGTTAAAAGCTCTTACATCCGCGACTTGATTCAAGATGTTAAACAGTGCATTTAGTTTGATAAAATAATTTAAAATTTTGCTCGTATATTTTAGTGATTCAAAATAGTTGGTTATTTACGTGCTAACATGAATGTACTTCAGTGCACTTAGATACAAGGTAATAAAATTTAGTTTCACTGT
This sequence comes from Platerodrilus igneus, assembly GCA_036346225.1. NCBI lineage: Eukaryota > Metazoa > Arthropoda > Insecta > Coleoptera > Lycidae > Platerodrilus > Platerodrilus igneus. Next base: position 297,020 of record JARFIW010001467.1, on the reverse strand, counting down.
ACCAATTAGCAAAATTTACAACGACAAATGTATACACAAAAGTAGGCAGTTTTGGCGTATATTGGTGAAAGAAGTATGAAGTTATTTGCTATTTTTCGGGGTGTTAATAATTAAATGGTTCAAATACGTGTCTGGATCCACGAAACAAGGGTCAGATATACATAGATGAGTTCCGGAAAAGCCCAGAAACAACTGGTGATGGAGAAAATTTTAAAAGCGTTGAGAATTAGAAGCCGTAAATATAATCCTGTTGGAATGGTGTGATTAACTAAAGGAACGATGTACTTTGAAGCTACGAGGACAGTAACCTTCAGGTAAATTATACTATTTTGTTTGACATTTTGTGTGTGTTGAATAACTTTATAATTGATTTACTTTAAATGGACATTAGTGAAATTGTACTAACCATAAAATTTTAATTTTAAGATGAAATTTGCTTGTTGAAGTAGAAAGGAGTATTTAGTTTTGATGTTCGGTAATATGATGAAAATTTGGGTATGTCTTTGAGCTCAATTAGACGAACCTGGTTAATTAACGTAAAGGAGTGGTAGATGCTCCTTTATACTCAGACTCGGTCTGCTTATATTGTTATATTAATTAGTAGGCATCCAACAAGGACTTTAATTTTGGATGCACATTAAAAATGATAATAAAATTAATCTTGAAATTCTTTTAAAACTGAAATTTATGCTGAGTTTAAATTTTGAAATTTTAATGTATTCTGAATATTGATGTAAATAGAGTTAACGTTGATGTTTTTGGTAGGAATGTGTTGTTTTTTTATGAATGAGGAGGTTTATAACATTAGGTGAGCAGCCGAGGCGAAAAGAGGATCACAGCCGTTTATGACGCCCAATCGGTGGGACTAGAATTTTTTTGTTGAAAGGACCCAGTTCCCGCATTCAGAGGAGTTTCACAGCAATATATATATATATTTATAATTATATATATATATATTTATATATATATATATATATATATATATATATATATGTTTCCTGAGATTGGTGTGTTTCGTTTCATTTTGTAATTTTCGCAGTATAAATTCCGTTGAGCTAGCCACGCAAAGAAAAGAAAAAAAATAAGATAATAATTTTAAATTTCCCATAGCTGTACCTAAGTCACAACATTAATTTGGACAAACCCCAACTGACTTTCGTTGTCACAGCACTCTTTTAGCGGTGCTTCAACGTGCGGTTGGTGGCCCTACGTGGGTGTCAATCAAAGATTGATTCTGATGAGTGCTTCAAATTTCCCCGTTGTCTAATTAGTTTTGTCTATTTTCTTCAAATAAAACCACTAGAATCATACGTCAAATTTATAATAATAATAATAATAAGAAAATTCTTTTACAAACAATCTTTCAAATACTAATTACTACATCCACAACAGCTTTCGCGTATAAACAATATCTTAAATATAATTTCTATGAAAAATTACTCCTTCTCGTTACATAGTCTAAAATTTCCGCACAGCTTTGTCTTCCGAACAATATCTTAAATATAACGTAAAAAATATATATATAACTTCTGAATAAACACTTTCTTAAACTAAAAATATAGTCCAAAAATATCTCTTTTATAACTACGATGAGCACTCACGAATCTTAATCTCTTAATTTTCATTTAAAAATAGCTTCACAATTAAATATTATTATGTACAAAATTTATCAAGATAAGTCGGATAATTCAATAACCTTTTAAATAAAAACCGTATTTAAACATATTTGATCAGTTAGGTTTAATTATTTTTTTATATGCTAGCGAAAACTTGCACCGAAGGCATCTTTCAATTCCGCAATAACAAATTTTGTTTCTCCAACTGTTTGCTTCAGTTTTCATTACTTTATAATATGTACATGATTCTTTACTTTCTGGATTAGAATTTTATATATTTTTCTTACCTCTTTCTGTGTAAATGGCGCATTCTCCAAGTTTTTCCAAATATCGAAAGAAAATAATTTTAAGCCCACGGACTTTCGGAAGTGAGTTACCATTATACCATTATATGTTGCAATACCATTGATTCCAGATGTTGCAAAATGCTCTTCTGTAGGCAGGCAAATCAAATCCATTCCGCTAATAAGAATTATCATGTATCCTTGTATTGTAGGCTCCTCTTATATCGTACATCTTAGTAAACAGGGTTTGTAAAATCCCTTTAAACAGTAGACAGCATTATTCCCATTCGTCTATGCAAGAACGCCGTCATAGGAATACGTTCCTCGGTTATTAACTGTAAATGCAAAAACATAATATACACAACATCGTATCCAACTTTTTCCAGTGGGTTTTAAAATGATATATTAACCTCTCTTTTAACTGTGCCGTTTTGAACTCTTTTTCCACTAGATGTTTATACTGCTCTTTTAAAATGATTGTCTTTTCCTCGTACTCTATCTTTCTCCTTTTTAAATTCACTCCCACCAACTCCAGTTTTCTCTTCTTAATCGAATGCACATAAATAGCGGACACATGTTCTATTTCTATTACAGTATACGGTAAAAGTTGGTTGCATGCATTTGTTCGCTTTCTTAAAACTTACGGAGAGACATTACTTGTAGCGATCAGTCTTAGATTGTGGATGTTTTTATTTTCGGGGATTGTCGGAAATGGTGTTCCAGATTTGGAAAAATACGTAACGACGGATGTAACAATATATAACTATGTGGTCGAAAACTGTTTTATGGCAGAAAATGTGTTTTGTCCAATAAAATAACTTCTGTTGGAAGATCGGAAATTGTATTTCCGAAATGCGTTGGCATGTCGAAATGGAACCTTTATTGCGCATTTGTTGGGAGTACCCGCGGGTCATGCCAGGGTACGCGCTGGGTCTAGGGTTAGTAGCACTCCTGGCGGTCGCGGACTTTGTTTGGAGTGTTCTCGACAACTTTCGGTTGATTCTAAAAGTACGCGTGCCGTATTTTTCCATATGCGTTTACACTATTTTGTATTTACCTCTCCTCTTAGTTCCTCCACCTGGTACCTAAGTTCGTTCGGTTGTCTTCACCAACATTCGGTTCTTGTTATACATGATATATAAGGGGGCATTTTTCCTAAGTAATTTAGTATTCGATGGTAGTGAGATAGTCAAAATGAATTCTCCTAAAGTGTTTAGTATCTCGCAGTTTCTTGATGGTAGAGTAAAACCTACAAATGAGTGGTTTGGGTTGTGGCTATGTTAGAAAATCTGGACAATAACAACTTAATTACCGACATTGAATATATTAGCTATACCAAAACTTCTAGAAGACAATAACTTACCCAATCCAATTGCAGAACGTTTCTGCGATAATGTAATGCTAGTTAAGATACTCGACGTTATGGGTTACGAAAGAGAATTAAAAAATTATGGTAAATTTCTGGTTAAGAAAGAGATATGTGGAGCTTTTGTAGTTATGTGGAAAGTTCTCGAAATTTATATCTGCGGGACATGGCGTAGAAGTTAAACTTCGGTTTCTACTAGAATGCGAAAACAAAACGTCTCAGGAAACAAACGAGATTATTAGAAAAAGGAGTCTGAAAAGAATTAACAAAAAGTATACAGATCCAATATGTATTCCGTACAAAGTGGAATTAGCAGATGTTAAGTTAGAGATTTTGTTTTAAGAATTGCCGGATATATTGGATATCTCGAAAAAAATATTACTCTCTACTAAGTCTTGATATAACTTAAGACTTTAGCCAGATATTTAAGAAGGCGGAAATGATCGAACATTACGAATAATTTTGATTTTGCCAGCCATAAAAAACATACAGAACACGATAACGTAATTTTGAATAATGATAAAATGGTTTGCAAAGACTGCTTAACATGGGTAAGCTTTAACGGTTGCGTTAACATATATATCAAGTTCATATGCCAAATAACTAGTTCAGGTGTTAACAAACAGATAGGAAATCATATAGTGGATTTTATCAACTGTGCGAATGCTCAACTAAAACAAACATTTATATCTACTCTAGCTAAAGAATATGGTATCAAAAAACTTGAAGCAACAATATATAATTACACGGTTGGAAATTGCTACCGGGTAGATCATGTAATAATTCACTAAACGATTGCTTAACTTTGATGGAAAACAACGAATTATACTTCCGAAATGCAGCAACAAATTTTGTCTAAATGGTAAAAAATGTGGAAAAAGCTAACTAAATATCTATAAAACAGTTGCTGCCTTGTACTTAATAAAATTTTTCTGTATGTTTATTGGGGAAACAGTAATACAAGAAAACTGACCGGATTACAGCTTAAGTTACCAGACAATATTAAGAACAGAAGCAAAATAATAAATTACATAATTTCCGCTTTCAGCTTAAACTGTGTACCAATTAACTTCGTAGAAGCTATAGAAGATGGATCAAACAATGATGGCGTATTAATTACACAGAAATGTTACGATAAAGCCGGCGACACGTATTTTGCCAAATCTAGAACACCGTTCTCGACAATCCCTAAAAATGTAAACATCCGCAATCTAGGACTCATCGCTACAAGTAATATTTCTCCGCAAGTTTTAAGATAGCGAACAAATACATGCAACAAACTTTTACCGTACGCCGTAAAAGACATAGAACATTTGTTCGCTATTTATGTATATTCGGTTAAGCAGAGAATACTGGGGTTGGAGGAAGTGGGTTTAAAAAGAAGAAATATAGAGTACGAGGAAAAGACAATCGCATTAAAAACGCAGTATAAACATCTAGTAGAAAAAGAGTTTAAGACGGTGCAGTTAAAAGAGAGATTAATATATCATTTTAAAACCCACTGGAAAAATTTGGACTGGATGTTGCGTGTGTAATATTTTTGCATTTACAGTTAATAACTGAGGAACGTATTCCTATGACGGAGTTCTTGCAGAGAAGAATGGAAATAATGCTGTATATTTCTTAAAAGGATTTTACAAACCCTGTTTACTAAGATATACGATGCAAGAAAAAAGCTTACAAAAGAAGGATACATATTATTAATTCCTATCAACGGAATGGATTTGATTTGTCTGCCTGCAGAAGAGTATTTTGCTATATTTAGAACCAATGGTATTGCAACATATAATGGTAACTCGCTTCTAAAAGTCGAGGGTTTAAGTTTTTTCGAATGTCTAGAGAAACTTGGTGTATGCTCCTTTACACAGAGAGAAATAGAACAAACGAATGAAATTCTAATAAAAGAAGTAATAGGCGTGTACATATTACAAAGTGACAAAGACTTGAGCAAATATATGGAGTAACAGAGGTTGTTGTTACTGGAATTAAAAAAGTAGAGCATAGAAACAGTGTACGATGTATTCGCAAATTCGAAAATCAAGACGTGCTGTACGTATCCAATTATTGGTTTTAAAAGGAGCTACAGGAAGAAAATATAGATCTAAATTATAAAATAAGGATTAAAATAGACGAGTTTAAAACAACTCCTAGTAAAAATAAAGAGATTGTTGTTTTTTGTGTGTAAAACTAAATGTATTATGTAATGTATTTTCTATTAAGCAAATAAACTATCTCGTATCAATTATTATCGTTATTACATGCATGCATACAGATAAATACGTACCACAAGGAATTTAAATTTGAATTTTATTTGACATATCTCAGAACATGGGCAGCGATACCGATTTTTCAAATTTCAAAATCTTGAGATTCTATTGGTTATCACAGTTTTAAATGTAAATTAGTATACTGGATGAGTCGCAATTTAAAAGTTGTACATGTACAGGACGATGGGAAAGAAAATAGCACCTAAATATTGCGGTGGCTACGTAGCTAAAAACATTAAAATATTACGCCCCGAGGTGTGATAGATAAAAGATGAGTGACGTAAAATACATCCCAAAATTTAAGGTTAGAAAGACAAAAACTAAGACAAAGACAGGTTTTGTGAGCGCCGAGAGTTTCCAGCAATTAGAATATTTAGAATACGCGTTCCAAATTTAATAGCATATGTCAAATGCTAGCTACGTAAATAACATATTTACTGCCAGTGCTACCTCGGTCTAAAAACCAAATTGCTGTATAGTGTAATCAGTGCATGCAAAATCAATTACCACATAGGTAATTGCGTATATAAAATAATTGTTTCTGAATAAACTATAGGAGCAATTATTGTTATGTCCGGTATTTAAAATACAACTAACACGCAAAAACTCTAGATCATCCAACACTTTACGGTCATAAATGTAAGGTTAAAGCGCTCTAACTCTGTAGGGCTTAATTCTATGTTAAAATTAATATTAGATTCTTGCTTCCCGGATACTTTTGACCATTCCTATGGTTTAGGCACTTAGAAAGAAGCAAATTTGAACAATGTCCTTGAAAAGTAGTTGAAAGTTCCTAATGTCCATTTATTACTTATGTGAGGTGTGAGCGGGAAGGGCGAGGCGGGAGGTGGAAGTGGAGGACGGCGGCAGCGTTGTCCAGAATGAACACAAACCACTTACTTAAATGCTATAAATATTCCAACTAAAAGATAGAGATAAGCATGATAACATTACTGTACTGAAAACTGATAATTCTTTGATCACTTAATTTTATAGTTTCTATAATCCAGTTAACGGAGTTTTAGTCTTTGTTATTATACAGGGTGGTCGTTGTGATTGTTCCAAAAATTCGTATAATATAAGGAGTACAAATGATTCTTTTCAGTTTTACCAAATTCTGAACCGTTTCTGACATATCGGACATAAAGTTGGTGACCTAGTGGCTTTAGTTAACTACATGCCCTACATGCTAGATTCTCCTTAATGTAACTTGTTAGCCGCCTTCGCAATTCTTGTTCCCAAACGTAGTTATATTATCGCGACAAAATGGAAACGTATTGAAATCTATATACTAATTCATTTCTTGTGATTAGGTTATCTGTCTTATACACAATGGATTTAAGATAACTACAAACAAAAAGATCTATCAGTGTCAAATCTGGCGAAAGAACAGGCCAATGAATCGGTCCGTTCCTTGCTATTCAGGGGTTATGGCAGTTCAGTTCAAAGAATCTGCAACGGTATGTCGAAAATAAGCCGGTGGCTGTCGCACATTAATATCATACGTTGGCGAGTACGAATTGGCATATCATCCAATAATGTTTCTTAAAATTCTCTGTAGTTTTCAGTATTCAGATTTTCGTCAAAAATATGAGATCCAATCAAAGCGTTTCCAAATAGTCTTGCTTATAAGTTGACAGAAAATCGTTGCTGAAAATATGTTTCAGTCACTGAATGTGTGTTTTCGTTAATCCATACGTATTCGTTGCGTTAATTGTTTACGCCATCATGGGTAAAAACAGTTTCGTCACAGAATAAAATGTCAAATATTTTGTTTAGATTTGCGTTCAGCCACTCACAGAAGCGAATTCGTGGAATACAGTCGGCTGGAAACAGATTGTGCACGTTTTCGTAGTAGTACGGATGCAATCAATGTTCATGCAAACTTATTAAAAAGCTCGTCTTCTTGTGAGTCGTTGCTGCAGTTATTCGTCTGAAACTTGTTTTCGGATCGTTTTCAATTCAATGTAAAACTGGCAATGATTGGTCACGATGTTCGATCCGAATATTTCTAAAACGATGCAAACACTCGTGAAAACGTTTTGTTGCATGGCATTCGCGTAACGGGAAGCGGCGCTGATATTCTAGGTGAACTTTCATTGCAATATCCGTAAACACGTACTATATCTTCATATTTAATGTTAAAGAACTAACGGCATTGTGAAACATAAAAGAAGGCCAGAATGGCAAATACTGCAAAATCAATCTATATAAATTAATGTTGATTTAAAAGATTTTGACTCAAATCAAGATCATAGCAACATCGATCCTATTTCAACTTACTAGATATAATTCGAAAATTTAGAAATAAACTCGGCCAACTTTAGACTTCCATATCTCAGAAACGGTTCGGAATTTGTCAAAACCGAAACGAGTCATTTTTATTCGAAATCATCCAAAGAATCCTTTTATAAATTTTTGGAACAACCTCGGCGACCAACCTGTAGAACAAATACTCTTACTATCATTGTCTCACTCTAATATCATAAAACAAATATTTCACATTTTAGAAATTGATATTTTATGTTTTTGTAGAGGTAAATGCACGAAGATTCGTATAGAAAACATTTATTTTGTTTTAAAAATTTGCCCCTCCCCCCAAATTGGTGGTGAATTTTTCGCTGTCCACTATTGTTATTTCGTAAACTACAAAAGATATAGGGTCTATTAAATGGGAAAAATGTGGCGCATTTTAATGCTCTACAATTTGCCGTCAAGAAATGTCTCTTATATTCAACTGTTCTTGTGAAAGAAAAATCTGAAAAATGCGATTTTCTTCAAAAGCTTGTATCTCTCATATCACGCATCTATATTTTATGAAACTTTGTGGTTTTATATTTTTGACCACTTCCAATTCAACTGCGTCAACATAATTTTCTAAACCTTTTACATTTTGATTAACAATAGTCTTTCTTATGGAGGCCTTCTTAGATTTTTGTAATTTTAGATAGCCTAAAAAATGCTCTTTTCATCTATGTAAGACAACAAAGTGACTTTTCAAAGCATTTAGGCCAAAAAATTTTAAAAAATACGTATTAGGTTTTGATGCAATGAAGAAACAATTGAACGTGTAAAAAATGTTCGAAGCTACCTCTTTGGAAGATATTGGTTTGTTGCTGTATTTTGACTCTACCTAAAATTTGTAGATATTTAATAAATTATTTATTGAAATATAGAACAATTACAAACAACGACGAAAACGCGAAAATGAACTAATCCCTACATAAATTGTTTAAAATACACGCCATTATTCCTTATGCAGAAGTTATAGTTTCTATAAATCCCAATGCAAGAGTTTAATCTTCTGACAGTAATCCAGAGTTCCACATTCTGCAGATTTAAATCGATAATCGGCAAAATTTTATTTTAAAAAATATTTTATTTTTACTAATCGTTAATAGTACTTTTTTACAATTTTACAATTTGAATTATATATATATATATATATATATATATATATTGTAGCGGGCTACTATTAACCCGTTTCACTAATTTAGAACAAGTAATAACAAAAGTCTTTATTACTCACTATTCACAAGTCTAATTTACAGTATATGCCTTATCAAGCAAACTTACGAAGTAAGTTAGGTTAATATAATCGCTACATCGTCGTCACCGCCGTCGTCCGTTGCCATATTCCCATAATGATACAATAATTGATATATATGTACCTTGTTTAGTTTTTTACGCTGATTACAAATATGCTATACACTTTTTGATATCTCATTTAGTTTTCGAGATAATCGAATTTATTTGAGAAAAAATGTTAGCAGTACAAACTAATATAAACTTTTCTATTAAAGTTTATATTAAGTTTAAATTAAGATTTGTGTTTGTTTGAGTGGTGCTGGAAGCTTATATCATTAAGTAGTCCGACTCAAACTTGATTAAAACAATAAAATTTATTAAATTATATTTATAATAATAAAATTTTGTTTAACATTTAAGTACTAGTTATCATTTAATTTAAAATATATAATTTCCTTTTATAAAATTTCCGTAAGTTTGGTTGTAAGGCGTACATGCGTCTTAGATTTTTTTATAGTTGTTTTCAGTCCAATTAACAATAAAGCATTGTCACACTAAAGTTATTTACAAGCACTAATATCTTCTTAAATTAAATCCTTAACCATAAGTCTTCTTAACAACACTAAACACTACTGTAATTTATTTATTACTCTTTTGTCTATTTATGTATTCTACAAGCTGGCGGTACAATATACACGTTTACATAACACAAATTTATAGTTACTATAGAACTTTCAAAACGTAATGAGCAACTAACTATATACGAGATGATTTATATACGACATTTTGATATAGACTAACTCCTACATTCATCACCGATCTTATATATACCATATAATTAAATAGATAATTCATATTCTACTGTTTGCTGAAACGTTCGAGACTTTTGTAGAATATACCTGCGATTATGTAGCTTGTGTGTTTGACGGGTTGCCTAACAGTATTTCGTAATAATATATTACGGAATACGTTTAGTTTACTATTATTGAGTCCTCTATTATAACGCTTGAAATCTAGTATTCTTTGAAAAACGATTGAAAATATATAATGATAAAGTTTATCTGACAGATATGGTTTGTTATCAAAGAAATTGTGGTATTTGTTAACTGTTTATTAATAAATTCATAAAAATGTTTTCCTATGAAGAAAAGCAGGACTTGTACGATGTTTATATTCGAAGTAGCAGAAACTCTATTCTGGCGGCTGAAAATTATGCTGCACTGTATCCGAACAGACGGCAACCCGATCGCACAATTTTACTCGAATTTTATGGATCTTAATAGATTGTGGTAGTTTCAAAAGACCAAGAGGACCATACAGAAGAGAGCTTAGTAATAATGAAATATATGTATTAACTCAAATAACAATTAATTCCGAAAATTTTAGTCATAGAATTGCCGTACAGTGTGGTATTCATGATTCTTCTGTGAAAAACATTTTAAAAAAGAATAACTTCCACGATTACAAATTTAGGCCAGTTCAACCGCTGCACCCCGGTGATACTGTTAGAAGATTAAATTTCTGCAGATGGTGTCAAGAGCAACTTCGCCGTGAATTACACTTTTCTCGGAAAATCATGTTGACGGATGAGTCATTATTTACACATTCTGGAATATTTAACAAGAAAAAATGCCATCATGCATCTGAGAATCCTCATTTAATGCAAGAAACCAGACCGCAAATTTCATATTCGCTGAATGTCTGAGCAGGTATTTTAAACAACAGAATTTTAGTACCACATTTTATTAATGGCCTGTTAAATGGACCAACGTATTTAACGTTTTTACGTACCGACTTAGAAAATATGCTTGATAAGTTGCCACTAGCAGTGGTTTCAGCAAGATGGTGCAGTTTCTCGTAACTTCCAAATTGTGAGAAACTACTTAGTTGCACGCTTTCCAAACACGTGGATGGGAACATACGGTCTTGTCAAGTGGTCGCCACGATTACCATGTTAAACGCCACTAGATTATTTTCTATGGGGCACAGTAAAAACCTATTGTATTCAACTCCAATTGAAAATGAGGAACATTTTCGCTTGAAAACTAAGAACGCCTTTCATTCAATTTCAATGCAACGTGTTGAAAAAACAGTGAAGAAAATGAATTTAAAGATCAACCTTGCGTTTTTGTCGTTGTTTCTAATTTTTCAATGTTTCAATAAATAATTTATTAAATATCTACAAATTTTGGGTGAAGTCGCACCGTAGCAATATACCAATATCTTTCAGATAGGTAGTTTCAAACATTTTTTACACGTTCAATTGTTTTTTCAGTGCATCAAAGCCTAATTCGCTTCTTTTTATTTTTTGGCCTAAGTGTTTTGAAAAGTCAGTGTTGTCTTACATAGTTGAAAAGAGAATTTTTTAGACTATGTAACATACTGTTTTAAGACGCTCTAATAGTTCTATTATTTCTAAAAACAGTTATTTTTTAGTATAATTTTAGCATTCTAATTATTAGAATGAAGGTCTTGTAGCATAAGTATGTTTGCAATTGTAAACGGCTGCAAGATTACCCAAGTAGCGTCCTAGCGAAGTTCCAGGAAGATATAATCCAAGAGTTAATTAATTTTTCTAAAGGCACTTTACTTGAAAGGCACTAAACATGTCAGATTAGTTGCTATCTATAATTAGATGTCAATCATGTTCTAAGACCCTATTTATGTCTGGGTGGTCGGAAGGAATTTTTCAATTAGCGGAGTATTCAACTAAAAATTAGTTCCGAGATCTACTTGTGTGGCTATCTTAGTGCAATTGGCAGTTTAATTAATCTTAAAGATTTACGACCGGCGTATCCTAAGTCGAGTATGAGAGCTAGGCAAGGGGTTATTTTTCAATTAACTTAAATGTATATAAGGATGCCAGCCGGGGCTAATGGAGGTTGTTTATTTCCAGACGCGTTAAAGTTTAAAGCTGGCGGTTATTTGCAAGATTGAGTGAAGTGTTTTATTTCTCTGAATTCAAGTGCGTGCCGTTATGTTCTAAGTTAGTTATTTCTCTGAGTAAGTAATTAGTATATGTGGTATTACCATGAACTCAAGGCTGTGTTATGCAGCATAAGTCAGTTATTTGTTTAAATACAGTACTTGTCGACTTTCATAAAATACAACTCCGGGTTAAAGCTCAGTTCAAGTAAATTGATCCGTTAGATTATTGTTTTAGAGACCGCATCGCTTTAGAAGGGTCTCCTATTATATTGTGTTTCGACGGTGTCAGAGGCCGTTAATCATTAATCCACGAGACTACCTGAGTATGCAAAGCTCAGGTCAGGAGTCACGTTACTGTACTATTTAACCCTTGAGAAGGTCGTATTTTTCCTGGTGTTGATGACCCCCTGGTTAAAGGAGGGTCGTCGCCATCTGCAAGTTAAGTAGACTACGGTAGAATTAATTAATTATTGTATTGGGGTGATTTCTCCCAAAACTGTTATCTATATTCATAAAATAAGGATTTTAGTTTTGTTTAGTTAAGTTGTGTTTGTGCTAGCCGGAGATTTTAAAAGATTAGTCCCTGTGAAGTGATTTATTTTCTGTCCTGCATTCTTGGTTCATCGCCCACGATCAAAGTGCGACGAGAGCTATTACCGCGATTGGTCCATGGGCCCTTTAATTCCCATGGTGGCGCCCTATTGTAAATAACGTTAATTACTCTATAATTTTGTATGCATATGTAATTAGGTGTAGTTTTAGTTAGTAGCCCATTTAATAAAACAATCGGAATTTCGTCTTAGTGTGTTTGTTTAATGAACCCCCCTCTCACCGATTGCTGCAGCTTGCGAGGCAATGTCCCGAAACGTGAGGGTACAATAGTGCTAGAGGTCCTGCCATTTATTATTTATTGTTAATTGGATACCCTCACGCGGTAGGTAAATATTTAAATCACACTGGCGCCCAACGTGGTTAAAATTTTAAATATAGTAAACAACACACGGACAAAGTTTTAGATTGTTTTATTTCTATAGTACTATTAAGTATTTAGGCAGAATTAACAGTTAATATTAGTGATTTAGGAACAGGTTTCGCTATTGTTGACATTTACCTTTTATTTAATCATGTATGTAGTGGAAGCATTAAGAAGCGATGAGCTTAGTCACGAGCTTTCAATTAGAAACGTTGAACCAACAAAGTTAAGTGTGTTAGAAAAGCGAAAATTATTGCGTTCAAAACTCATTGTTGAGAAAGTCGACAGTAATGTTTTTTCTAAGTATGAAAAAATTGAAATCGTTCAAAAGGACGAAATTGAATTATTGAAACTTAAGATTTTTGAATTAGAAAACATTTTAAATTCTTTTACCATTCTTCCTAAAAGGAAAGATTATATTAAACTTAACACGAGATTAATTCATGTAACAAAGAGACTAAATTATGTCAATTTCGATATTGAATTTTTAGAGGTACACAAAGAACTGCATTCTAAATGCATTAGAGCTTTGGAGATTTTAGAACAGGTAAACAGGGAAAATGAGATTAATGATAACCCTTCTTATTGTTCGGCTAGTGATAATAAAGATCCTACAATAACACCAACAGCAGAGGTTTCATGCCCTAGAGCATCAACGGGTTCTTCCATTAATACTCCATCGGTTTCGATTTCTAGTAATGATTTAGGTACTCTAATTAAATCCTTGAATAAAACAACGATTTCAGTCCCGATCCACAAGTGGGGATTACAATTTTCGGGTGAGTCTGATTCTATATCGGTTTTAAATTTTATTCAACGCGTCAAGGAACTGCGAATTGCAAGAAAAGTTTCGTCAGATGACCTTTTCGAAGGGGCTATTGATCTTTTCACCAGTTCAGCATTGGATTGGTATAGAGCAACGCGATGTACAGTAAATTCATGGGAACAATTAATTTCTAAATTAAAACAAGATTTTCTTTCAGCTGATTATGCAGAGAATCTTTTAATGTTAATTAAATCTAGACGGCAAGGCACCGAGGAATCACCTACCATTTATATTTCAAAGATGGTAAATTTATTTTCTCTATTAGAAGATTCCATTCCAGTCCGGGAACAAATAAAAATTATTAAAAGAAATTTACAGACTTTTTATGCCACGCAACTGGCGTTAGTTGAAGTGACTGACATTTCCCAATTGATTTCTCGTTCTAAGGTTTTAGAAGACATTAAGCCTCCAAATTTTATTAAACAGGAACATTCTGATTCTGCCAACGTACCAGTTATCTTAGAACGCCAAGTTCGACAGAGTTCATTTTCTAATAATAATTTACCACGGTCCGGCGTTTCGAATTATTTTAAAAACACAGCTAAATTTTCGACTATTTGTTTGAACTGTAAAAGACGGGGTCACTCGTTTCATACTTGTCCGGAGAAACGCGGAATATTTTGTTATTCTTGTGGGCAGCTGTAAGTTACGTCCACAAATTGTCCAAACTGCGCAAATAATTCAAAAAACTAAGGACAGGAAAGCGCGTAGTCAGGCGTTGCTTTTCTTGGTTTAATAATATTGCTGCTGATAAAAAGACGTGGTCGGATTGGTTAGTAAAAGTTAAAAAATTTTGTAAATCACCTAAGGTTTTTTCAAATTTTTATAAAGTAAAAGGTGATACAAGACCTTATATTAATATCGAGATATTTAAGGAAACTTATACCGCACTGTTGAATTCCGGTGCGAATACCTCTATTTTAGGCAGACATGGTCTGTGTTTATTGGATAAATATAAGTTAGAATTAATTAAAAATGTAAAAACGTCTATATTAACAACCGCAGATGGCACTTCACAATCAATTTTAGGTTCAATTAATTTGCCCTTGACTATAAACGGGGTTACTCGGTCTTTAAATGTTTTAGTTTCCGACTCAATAGAGTGTACCCTAACGTTAGGGATTGATTTTTGTCAATTATTTGAATTGAAAGTAGATTTTTCAAAAAATGAATTTTATGCTCATTCTGCGGAAACGAAAAAATTAAATTTCATTAAAGTTATGACCGATTTAAATGAAGACCAAAAATTTGAATTAAACAATGTTATTTCTTTAATTCAATCCCTGGATCGTCCTACCTTAGGCCGAACCACTAAAATTTCACATCATATTACAACGGAAGACGTTGAACCAATTAAACAAAGGTATTACCCATTATCAAGGGCGATGCTGGAACATGCTAATAAAGAAATTGATGCGATGCTTGAACAAGGCATTATTAGCCCAAGTAATAGCCCGTGGAACACCCCCATGCTATTAGTAAAGGAAAAAGCAAAAGGTGAATTTCGTGTATGTTTTGACGCTAAACGATTAAATTCAATTACAAAAAAAGACGCGTATCCGATTCCGTTTGTAAATGACATTCTTGATAGATTACGCAATGCGAAATATCTCAGTTCAATCGATTTAAAAAAAGCTTTCTGGCAATTGCCCTTGAGTGACGAAAGCAAGGAAAAAACAGCCTTTACTGTCCCAAGGCGCGGATTATTTTAATATAATGTAATGCCGATGGGTTTGGCCAATGCTCCAGGCACATTACAGAGGCTCATGGACTCTATTTTTGATTTTTCATTATCCCAATCGGTATTTGTTTATTTAGATGATATAATTATTATTTCAAGCACATTTAAGGAGCATATTAGAATTCTGAACGAAGTGTATGAGAAGTTGAAAGGCGCTAATTTTACTATTAACATTTCAAAATGTGAGTTTTGTAAACCAGAGTTACAATATCTGGGATATATTGTGAATAAAGATGGTCTCCGAACTGACCCAGCAAAAATTGACGCAATTATAAATTTTCCTTAACCCAAGACAGCCACGGAAATAAAACGTTTCACCGGTATGTGCGGTATTGGTATAGGCGTTTTGTTTTGGATTTTGCCACAATTATAGCACCTATCAATGGTTTATTAAAGGGAAAGAGAAAATCGCAAGCGATTAAATGGACGGACGAGGCCCTTATTTCGTTTGAAAAAATTAAAGATGTTCTTACAAAGGCTCCTGTTTTAAGGAGTCCTGATTTTTCGAAAGTTTTTTCTTTACAATGTGACGCCTCAAATTACGGCGTTGGTTGCGTTTTAACTCAGGGAGAAGGAGACGAAGAACATGTAATTGCTTATGCTTCTCGCAGTTTAAATTCAGCAGAGAAAAATTATTCAGTCACAGAACGGGAACTTTTGGCGGTGTGTTTTGCTATTCAAAAATTCCGACCATATATTGAAGGAACTCATTTTAAGGTCATCACGGACCATCATTCCTTAATTTGGCTCCACAACTTAAAAGATCCTGCGGGACGTTTAGCTAGATGGAGTGTGAAACTCCAACAATTTGATTTCGAAGTTATCCACAGGAAGAGTAAATTTAATGTGGTACCAGATACATTATCCCGAGCTCCTAGTGGAGCCTATGCTATTAATTCCTTAAATTTTTCTTTAGACGAGGTCGAGGATTGGTACAAAAACATGTTAATTAATATTAAGGAAAAGCCAGATCTATATCCCGAGTGGAGAATAGAAAATGATAAAATGTATAAGTTTATTCCGAGTGGAGAATAGAAAATGATAAAATGTATAAGTTTATTCCGAATAATTTGAATATCAAAGCCAATTTAATTGAGTGGAAATTAGTAGTGCCGAAATCATGCCGTGCACAAATTTTAAAAGAATGCCATGATGATCCAGTTTCGGCCCATTTGGGTGTATTTAATACATACACAAAAATCAAAGAGCTCTATTACTGGCCCAAAATGCGGTCATATATTTCTAAATACATTAGTAAATGTGTTACGTGCTGCCAAAGCAAATCCAGCACGTTCAACCATTATGGTTTTATGGGCAAAGAGAAAAAAGTTTCATTTCCGTTTCAATGTTTGTCCATTGATTTAATGGGGCCCTTTCCGCGCTCGAAATTGGGAAATACTTACCTGTTAGTTGTCACTGACTGGTTTACAAAATTCACTTTATTGCATCCCATGCGCAGCGCTTCAACAAAACAAATTTGTAATTACCTGGAAAATTTTGTATTTTTGGTATATGGGGTACCTCAAATTTGTATGATAGATAATGGCCCTCAATTTAAAAGTAATTTATTTTCTAATCTCATGACAAATTATAAAATACCTTCGGTTTGGTTTAACGCCAGTTACCATCCTCAAGTTAATTATGTAGAACGCGTTAACAGGGTAATTGGAGCTGCCATTCGCAGTTACATTCAAGATTCTCAGAAGAATTGGGACGATAATATTCACAAAATTGCCCATGCGCTTCGTAATGCTGTTCATGAATCTACAAAATATTCCCCAACATTTTTAGCTTTTGGACGCACGGTCCCTCTGGCCGGGGAATTTTATAATAAATTAAAGGATTTAAATCCAGAGGATCTGGCAATTGATACTCCTGAACAATTGGTTCAAGACCTCAATGAATTATCGCCCATCTTTAAAGAAGTTCAGAAAAACATACATTTGGCGTATGAACGTAATACGCACTCTTACAATTTAAGGCGCAGACCATTAAATTTCAAAGTAGGGGATTTAGTGTGGAAGCGCAATTTCATATTATCAGATGCTTCTAAATATTTCAATAAAAACCTAGCCTCGAAGTTCCTAGAAGCAAAGGTGATAGAAGTTTTAGGTTCTACCACTTATCGACTATCTTCCACGGACGGAAAACCGCTAGGGGTGTTCCACGTCCAAAACCTAAAACCTCACTAATATTTTATTTTCCAAATTTTTTATTTTTTTTTCCCTTCCGCCAATTTTCTAAAAAGACTCAGTTGTCTTAAACATAATTGCGGTTGGAAGTGTTAATTTCTACATTCATTTTATTTCAATTTGCTTGAAATTCCTAAGAGCAATTTCAATTTTTCGAGGGGGCTGTGTAACATACTGTTTTAAGACGCTGTAATAGTTCCATTATTTCTAAAAACAGTTATTTTCTAGTATAATTTTAGCATTCTAATTATTAGAATGAAGGTCTTGTAGCATAAGTATGTTTGCAATTGTAAACGGCTGCAAGACTACCCAAGTAGCGTCCTAGCGAAGTTCCAGGAAGATATAATCCAAGAGTTAATTAATTTTTCTAAAGGCACTTTACTTGAAAGGCACTAAACATGTCAGATTAGTTGCTATCTATGATTAGATGTCAATCATGTTCTAGGACCCTATTTATGTCTGGGTGGTCGGAAGGAATTTTTTAATTAGCGGAGTACTCAACTAAAAATTAGTTCCGAGATCTACTTGTGTGGCTATCTTAGTGCAATTGGCAGTTTAATTAACCTTAAAGATTTACGACCGGCGTATCCTAAGTCGAGTATGAGAGCTAGGCAAGGGGTTATTTTTCAATTAACTTAAATGTTTATAAGGATGCCAGCCGAGGGTAATGGGGGTTGTTTATTTCCAGACGCGTTAGAGTTTAAAGCTGGCGGTTATTTGCAAGATTGAGTGAAGTGTTTTATTTCTCTGAATTCAAGTGCGTGCCGTTATGTTCTAAGTTAGTTATTTCTCTGAGTAAGTAATTAGTATATGTGGTATTACCATGAACTCAAGGCTGTGTTATGCAGCATAAGTCAGTTATTTGTTTAAATACAGTACTTGTCGACTTCCATAAAATACAACTCCGGGTTAAAGCTCAGTTCAAGTAAATTGATCCGTTAGATTATTGTTTTAGAGACCGCATCGCTTTAGAAGGGTCTCCTATTATATTGTGTTTCGACGGTGTCAGAGGCCGTTAATCACTAAGCCACGAGACTACCTGAGTATGCAAAACTCAGGTCAGGAGTCACGTTACTGTACTATTTGACCCTTGAGAAGGTCGTATTTTTCCTGGTGTTGATGACCTCGTGGTTAAAGGAGGGTCGTCGCCATCTGCAAGTTAAGTAGACTACGGTAGAATTAATTAATTATTGTATTGGGGTGGTTTCTCCCAGAACTGTTATCAATATTCATAAAATAAGGATTTTAGTTTTGCTTAGTTAAGTTGTGTTTGTGCTAGCCGGAGACTTTAAAAGCTTAGTCCCTGTGAAGTGATTTATTTTCTGTCCTGCAATCTTGGTTCATCGCCCACGAACAAAGTGCGACGAGAGCTATTACCGCGATTGGTCCATGGGCCGTTTAATTCCCATGGTGGCGCCCTATTGTAAATAACGTTAATTACTGTATAATTTTGTATGCATATGTAATTAGGTGTAGTTTTAGTTAGTAGCCCATTTAATAAAACAATCGGAATTTCGTCTTAGTGTGTTTGTTTAATGAACCCCCCTCTCACCGACTGCTGCAGCTTGCGAGGCAATGTCCCGAAACGTGAGGGTACGATAGTGCTAGAGGTCCTGCCATTTATTATTTATTGTTAATTGGATACCCTCACGCGGTAGGTAAATATTTAAATCACAACTATCTAAAATTACAAAAGTCCAAGATGGCCGCCATAAGAGAAAGAAAGTTGACAATCGTTACTCAAAATGTAAAAGGTTTAGAAATTTCTGATGAATTAACAGTGGTCAAAAATATTAAACTACCAAGTTTCATACAAATTGGATGTGCTATATGAGAGATACAAGCCTTTGAAGAAAGTTGAATATTTCAGATTTTCTTTCATAATTTGCGAACATATGAAGGTAGCCGATATTTCTTGAGAACAGATCGTGGAGCTTTAAAGTGCGCAACTTTTCTTTCATTTAACCGATCCTATATCTTTTGTAGTTTACGAGATACTAATGGTGGGCATCCAGAAATTCACCACTTTGTATACCTAGTGCCTGTCTCCGCTCCCAATATAAGGGAACTGCTGACAGAACAAAGTTAAAACTGTCAGTGATGGTTGTACGATCCATGAATTAAGCTGCTAGATTTGGTGTGTTTTTAAAAAGTATACTTGTTTCATATAACCCTGTATTTCACATTATCCGTTTCTATGGTACTTAATTTACCTGCTAGAAACTACGAATTAAATAATCTCTACGGTTCAATTTAAAATAAACGGTATCTATACATAAAAATATAAATAAATATAATCTGATATTTTCAAATCAAATGTTCTAAATTTAAATGTTATTGAAGTTTGTGTTAGAAACCGGTAAACATAAAAGTGTGACGTACACGTACTGATAGCACGCACAGGTTTTTTAAAGACGTATGTTGCAAACTATTCTTACTCTTCCGTTGACTGTTACATGGAAGTTTGCGTTTTCGTTAATAAACCTTAGCTGCACAAAATTAAATAGTTTAGTAGTGTTTCTGTAGGTGTGTTTTGTACCTACATTTGTACCTGATAAGTTACCTTCAACTATTCATATTCTTAAATTCAGAGAAGCTGTAATAGGTATGTACTACACAACGATGAGTATTTTTACGCATTTAAAGTTTTGCTATCAGTTGTGGTAAGGTTACTAACATTATGAATAATAAATTCTGGGTATACGTGATAAACTGTTTTCGAATTTTCTTTGAAGTAGTACATACTCAACCTGCAATCGAGTACATTTATACGCTAAAAACTGTTTTAATAAACTGGTGTTTATAAAGCGAAGGGTTACATAATTGAACAATAGGGGTTAGGTGAGTGCTGGATGTATTTTATATTAAAAAAATAAGAATCTCTTTGATACTACACGTCTTCCATCGATATTTTCTGCGGTACTCGTAAAGTATGCCATTCGCTTTGTTACAGTACTTTTACCAAATCTAATGAACTTTTCTTTTCAGAATTTCTATAATAAAATCAAGCCATGAGATTGTTCAAGCGGCGTCTATCAGATCCTAGTCCGCAACTAGTAAGTCTAGCACCTTTGGGGGATGCAGCCAACGCAGACAGATCAGAAAACCCTTCTGAGTTGGTAGAGCACAACACGAAGCGCCGATCTAGTGGTGGTAAGTTTGTGTAGTTTAAATTTTTAGTTTGTTTTACTTTAAGCCAATTAAGACAAAATGAATTTTATATTCTGTTAGTATAAAGAATTTTTTGCTAGTGTATAGGAGAAGGTCAAAATAGAAGACACAGTATACATAATTGGTAAGTGGTTTATGGCTGCTGAATCCATCTATCAGGTTTGTGTCCTAACTAATTCTGTACAGTCCTTGACTTAATAAATTACCAAAAATCTATTGCTTTATTGTAGTTGAACAATGTATACGACGCAGGACCCATCCGCCGCTTTTTCACTAAATTGTTAAATTTTTAAAATACAATTTATTATAATACACGTAATTTCTTTTTTAATACAATTACAGTAATTTATAGAAATAACTATCAAATAATAACATTGCAAATAAATATATTATAATTACATCAATAAAGACGTTAATAATTTTATAAGTATAGGGATAAACCTATACATATATTAGTTATTTTCCAACGACCTTAATATATAATTTTTTGTTAAATAAGTATGTATACAGAAGTATACTTACATTGGTTATATATTATATATATTATACTTACAATGGTTTGATAGCAGCTTAAAACTACATTTTATGTGCTTTTGTCCTAGAACCATTTACGTTTATTGTAGGTAACAAAACTGCATATATGGGAACGATAAAATTGAACGTTTTTTTTTTTAATTTATTTATAGTGAAATCAACACAAGTCGCGTATATAGCTTTAATTAAATGTGCCGTAACTTCATACGAGACACATTTGTATCACATATTGGTTTACGGAATTATATGATAACCACTATTAAGTCTGATAGGTTTCATTTTGAGGCTTTAAGTTTGAAAAAAAATTTAACAAAATTAATATGTGTAGTTTGGAAATTAATTGATCATATTTTAAGGTTGAACTGGAAGTTATTTAAATATATTTTCATTCTGAAATCGAAATCGATTACCTATCATCTTAAGAGTAGAGGTTCAGTTTCGAGCGCACCTTCACTTAAAACAGATTGGAAATTTTTGTTCCTTTTTAGGATTAGCTCTTTACAATTCTTTATATGTGTTTCAGCTCGTTCGTATCTGCTTAAGGTAATGAAAGGATGCCTTTAATTTGAATAACCATTAATGGTCAAATTAATTTTACGCTAGCAAACAACTCGTACCAAAACAAAATACACAATTTAGTATATTAAAATAGAAAAGCCTTGACGAAAAATCGATTTCTTATGGATAGCACCCTTTTGTAATAACCTTCTGAAAAAATTACCTGTTGC
Organism: Platerodrilus igneus; assembly: GCA_036346225.1. Lineage (NCBI taxonomy): Eukaryota > Metazoa > Arthropoda > Insecta > Coleoptera > Lycidae > Platerodrilus > Platerodrilus igneus. The sequence continues at coordinate 274,866 of JARFIW010001467.1, read as the reverse complement.
AGTTGAAGAAAAATTTAAATTACATACTTGTACAAGCCCTTGTTCTACACAATGTATTAATGTATATAACTATACTACCAAAAAAAAAAACAAATAATAAATTAAAACAAATATTTATAACCATAATCATAAACGAAGGCAGTGGTTTCCAACCTTTTTGTACCTGCGCCCCCCCCCCATTAAAAAAAAATTGTTGCGCCCCCTTAATTTTTCTAACAATCTAATTTCATAAATACTCAACTGATATTAATAATTTATTTAATTGGCTACAAAATAATATACAATATTATGTAAAAATATACATAAAAAAATAATTATATATTATAAAAAATAATAATTTTAAATGTAATAAAAACAAATCTTACAGAAATACAAAAAAAAGAATATATAATTAATACAACATTATAAAAATTTAATGCGACGGTTTAGCTTGTTTTTCAGTACTAATTTTCTCAAACTGTGGTATCATTGAAGAAATCGCGATTTTCAGTTCCTTTTCAATCACTAAGCGAGATTGATACTTTGTTTTTAAGACAGTTTCTGTAGAAAACCAGTTTCACATAGGTAAGATGTTACAAATGGCAATAAAATTTCTAAAGCTTTGTTTGTCAAAGTAGGAAAATCGTCCTTTACTCGTAGCCAAAACGTAAGAATATTATTTTTGTCTTGAAACATCTGCTTTAATGTGCTATCACTAGATAGGTCAATTATCATTTCCTGCTCTGCTGTCGTAAAACCAAAATCATCATATTTTTCAATCACAAACGGGTTTCTCATCCATTCATATTTGGACATGTCAAGATCATTAAAGTAAAACTAGAATTGCTTCCATAGGCAGGTCAAATGATTATTAATAAAAACTTTACTTTCTTCTATTTCATCAGCAAAACAGGTAATTTTAAAAGTGGGAAACATGTCAAAGTTATTATTTTTCAAACTTATTATCCACAGTTCCAATTTTTTCATAAATGCAGTAATCTTGTCTTTCTGCGTAAAAGCATGAATTTGAGGCCCTTGCATTGATTTATTTAAAGTACTGAGTCTTTGAAAAATATCAACTAAATACGCAAGTTTTACAAGGAATTTTGTGTCATAAAACAAGTTTGCTTCATCTCTATTATTATCAGTAAGAAATATGGCGATCTCTTCTTTTAGCTCAAACGCCTTTTGAAGTACTTTGGCACGAGAAAGCCAACGTGCATCACAATAATATAGAAGTGATTTATATTCTGAACCCATGTCATCCCACAATCTTGCAAAAAGCCTTCCTCTTAATGGGCTATTTTTGATCAAATTTACAACTCTTGTAATAACTTCAAATACTGTTAGTAGATCTTCACCCATATCTCTTGAAACAAGTGATTGTCTATGAATCATGCAGTGCGTCCAAACTGCACGAGGAGCCACCTTTCGAACTAGTGCCTGTAGACCAGCATTTTTTTCTGCCATAGATGGAGGTTCATCTGTGCATAGTCCAACACAATTCTTCCACAGAATGTCATTTTCATTAAAAAAATTATTAATGATATTAAAAACTTCACTTGCTGTAGTATTGCATTCAATAAGTTTACAGAATAACATGTCTGCTCTAACATCAGTTTCTACTACTTATCTTACATATGTTATCAAGTGTGCATCCATAAGAACATCGGTAGCCTCATCTACTTGCAACGCGAAAGAAGATAGTTTTACTTTTTCTATTAATTGATCGCAAAGATCTTCAGATATATCGGATATTCGTCTTCCTAACGTATTATCTGCAAGTGGAATGATTTTAAGTTGATCAGCATATGATTCACCGATCATCGTAGCTATTATGTCAATAACTGCAGGTAACACCAAAGTTTCTGCTATTGATTGGGGTTTTCTGCATTTAGCAATTCTATAAGAAACTTTATATGACGCAAGCAATGCTTTTTGTGTTACAGACATAGTCTTTGAAAACATTTTTTGTTGTTTATTTAAATTCTCTAATTTTTTTTGGAAAAATTCTCTTGTCTTGCCAACGTGATCTGCATGTACTTTTCAAGATGTCGTTTTAATTTATTTGGTTTCATGCTGTCTGAGGCCAAAGTATTCGTACACAGCAAACACATTGGTCGTTCTTGGCCATTAATAACCTTATATGTAAATCCTAATGATAAGTACATTGAATCATATTTTCTATATTTAGATTCACTATTTTGCGAAGAAGTATTTCCGTTATTTTCATCACCTTTTGTTTTGCCCTCTACTTCTGCTTCATTTAATTTTCTTTTCAACCCAGTTACGTATTTATCCATCTAAAAGGGTTATTATTTTATTTTAAATAAAAATACTTTTTCACTACTAGCTTTAAAAGTGGTCTGTAGACCATATGCTACTCTCCATTAAAAGTCCACTTTATTCGCTAGGAAATAAAGTACATTTCGGTAATTTATAACAATTGATGATCGATTTCAGAAAAAAAACTATATTATAATACAATTTTTATCATTGGCAAGATCGTAGTTATTTATATTTTTTAACTTAAAATATTGATAAATAAAAAATATTTCAATTTAAAAATTTAATTTGACAGGAATTGGATATATTATTAAGTACGCCATCTAGTGTTGATACAGTAATATAGATACAGGCGTCTGAATTAGTAAGCAACCTAGCAACCATAAATTTTGTTTCAAGGATGACTTTATATTAATTTAAAATACAACACAATTATATCAAAATTTTCTTGTTTTCATTTTCTCTTTTAAATTAAAAATCAGTTTTAATTGAGGTAATATTTAAATGTAGAATTAAAAACTACTTTTTTGTCAAAATCAATTACTGGAATATAAACAACATAAAAATAACTTGAGCTCTTCTTACATAAACGTGAATTTTTCCAATAACAATATTCATATTATTCAATTAAAACGGTTACTGGTAAATTTACGAGAAAGTAAAAAATGCGCTAGTAGTGAAAAAAATCGTAAAAAACGTTATGTAATTCAGAAGAATGAACTGGTCAGGAAAATTTTTCTTTGGATATTGCACGTTATAGTAAAGCAGGAAATCCAAGCGACGATGCCTTTAATTTTAAGCTAACTGAACTAGTTTGCTGGTTATTAATTTTGTAGGCTTTGTGACCATAATAATCCTTGGGCATTGCGTTTAATATTGATAATTTATTTTAGTTTGCCTTATTGAAATTAATACCGTAATGAGTTTTGTGTTCTGGAGTGAATTATTTTACAACAAGTAGCCACTGCTGCTGAAGCCAGTCCTTTCTAAATTTGTACAGCTGTGTTCTTTTCTTTTGTATTTTAATTTACTTTCAAAGTATAGGTAATGTCATCGCGCTTCCAAGTGGCACCACGAGTATGGCTGCTTTGGTGTGATAATCCTTGACACCTTCCGAATAAGTAGTTTTTATTGTTTTTTGTTTTCTTTATTTTCCGCCCACGTCACTCCACTGAGACGACTGCAACCTTCCCGGCTGGATGATTTTGTTTAAATTTTTTCCGTTTTTTTTGTGCTCGTTGCTACTATCCCAATTCTTAGTCGTGGCACGACTTCATTAGGACTAGTTCTCAAATTTCTGAATTTTGCCTGGTTTTCTCGTTCCTGAAGACGACGTGTCACATATCTGATTAAAATTTATCAAGACCAGACTGCATGTGTTGTAGGTTGAAATGCTTTAGCGTAAATAAAATATATTGTTACAAACTAGGAGCTGTTCAGGTATACACGTTTAAAAAAAAAGCGTTGTGGACACGGTTTCTTACACAAAGCGCATCATTAACCGTAAAAGGTTTATATTGAAGGACGTCTTAAAATTCTTAATATTTAATGACAACTGTTTCCAACGGAGAAGTAGAAGAATGTCATACAATACAAGCTAGTGTCTTGAAAAACGGATGCGGCTAGAATGGTTTCCATTAAAATATGCCCAAATATAGTATTAATAACAACCGTTTGATTACTTTTACTATGAATATGATCATTTAATAAAGTCGGCCTTCACAATTTGTTAGACCAGATTGAACAAAAGTAGGATCATGCAGATAAAGGTCGCTAGATAAGCAAAATTTTTAGCATAAATGTTGATAGCAGGTAGGTTTTCTCAAATTTTCGGACACATTACAGCTTCAAAGGTAAGCAATAGGTGACAGAACATATACGAGATTAAAGAGAACGTGGACAACATCAAAGAAAGCCATTTTGCGTATACAGTATATCAGCAGGAGTGTGAAGTATGTCGAAAATTCAAACTTTTACACTATTTTGCGAAATAAATGAAGACATGCTATCCGAGCCTGGTAAACGGCAAGATCTCCATAAAGGAGCAGTCGGCTATTTTCATTTGAAGGGTAAAATATGGTAACGTTTTTTTGCGAAAAATTTGAAACAAACGACATTTAAAATTGACGAACCGAAGATTTTAGCAAACAAAACATTAGAATTGAAAGTAGCACGAGGGGAGGGGAGCCCAGCAGAAGTAGAGCTTGTTTATACGAATCCACGATGAGAGTTCAAAGAAGATGGATGATGTTGATTGCAATGGCGGCAAGAACTGTCGATTTGCACTTATTCAAAACTACGAGAACTGCCGAGGGAATTTATACAAGGTGTGTGTCATTTCAGTAAACCGCAGCGCTTTTCAGAAGAAATTTTAGCAAAATCCTTACAGCAATAAAGAATATGGCTTTGTCGATAAAGCGAACGTTTAATTACATTGGTGCTTCTGTGAACTATCAAGGAAATGGCAAAGTAAAAAGTTATTAGACCTTGGTGCAACTTATCTCTATCCAATGTGTACAGAGATTAATATAAAATCATCTGAAGGGCGCAATAAAGTCCCACTACTCTACAGACATATTACATTTTTTTAGAATTTGTAACGTTTCGATGATGATAACTAATTTTTGTAAATCCTCAAGTCAGAATTCAATTTTGAGAACTAGTCAATGTTTTCTCAAAAAAAGACGGAAGTAATTCTACGGGCATTTCACTTTTGCTAATTTTATTATACGGCATAAGATAACTAGCCGTGGTTGAACCACAATTTTTTGTTTGTTAAACATAAAGGACCCCTCTTAAACACCGATAAAGGGCCAATAGAGTCATCTGCTTTGCTTTCCCTATTGGTCAACAACCAATGAGAAAGCAAGATTAAACTGGTTCCGCTTCAGTAGATTTAGAATTAGTATAAATTAGGTAGTTTAAGTTATAATGTCACAATTCACTTGTTTGTTGTTGAGAACACCAGCCTGCGGGTGAGGAGAATATCCTCGATAGTGTTTAAAGCAACAATATAGTAAATTATACAGCTAATTTTTTTTTTTTTCTTTCCCTACTGATGATGACCACATAGTAGTCGAAATACGTATCTAGTAATTTAAATATTTTTTGTGGTTAAGGGTTTTTATTTAATTTTATTTGCGATATTAAATTAATTATAACTTAGAACTTACAGGTAATGAACTGTTCAATTCGGCCTTAAAAATCAAAATGTATATTGCACATATCTTTAATATTCAGACCTGATAAAGGAATTGGTTGTGAATTAAGAGTAATTAAAATAGCAACGTTATCTAAAGCTTCCCTGTATAATTTCCTTTTTTGTGCAGCACTTGGCACCGCAGAACGCGAAATACGTCTGTCTTGCTATACTTCTTTTATAAAAAGAATTGTTTTTTATAGCTGCGTTGTGTAATTTTTATAAATTTATAATAATTATATTCCTACATCTATTGTAAACTTTGCTCCGTTGAGCATTCAGTCTTTGAAAACTTCTAGTGCTCGCAGATGTGCTCAGTGTTGATTGGAGAAGAATTCGATACATTAATACACAATGTAAACATATTATAATTATGTATTCCGTACAGGAAGGAAGTAGCTGCTGTTTAAAAAAAACTCTGAAAAGTAAATGGATTTATTAGAGTCAAACGAAAGCAACCGTCTTGTGAATCTAAATGTTAGAATATTTTTTAAAAGCTTTCCAAGTTTTATAATCCACTTATTAATACACAGAAGGGGTAGGATATTGGATTTTCTTATAGTTATATCTGAATGTTACGTAAATGAATATTAATTTCTGATTAAATAAGGAATGTTGCTTTAGCTAGACTAAAAAAAGAACGCTTTCGATATTATTGTTTCCGGTGGACGTCCATCTTTAATGATATCAAAACTAATAGATAAAATTCTGATATCAGAATGCATTTTTTTTATTCAACATTCTTGTCAGAATGGTTTGCATTAAACCTTTAGTGGTAGCACCATAATTTAATTTCCCAATTTGGTCTTTAGCATCATTTAACATTTTTTTATTGGAAACCATGCATGCGCACGCTTAATTAAATTAAACAGTTGGTTAAAATTGTAAAAAATTGAGGAAATATCTACGACATATTAGTATAGTTCTGGCAACGCATACTTTAATCGCATATTAGTTGCAAAAATTATAAGGAAATGAAAATACTAAACAGGCTTTACACTTAGGCAGCAGTGTTCTGCAAATAGTATCTTATGATTCTGTCAAAGCCGCGGGTACTAAGACTGGAGGATAAATATTTTGAATGCTATCAACCATATTCCTTAACAAAATAAAACCCTTAGACACATATTTTTTAGTTTATGCACCAACAATTGGCCGTCAATACCAAAAGCAATTGCAAAACATTTTTTGCTGCCGAAATGAAATTTACAGATGTAAATATGTTTTCACTTTAAAAGACGTGCTATACCGGTCGGTGTGCAATATTTCTGAATATATTTACAGCGAGCCTTTTGCGTAAATATATTCTATTCTAGGTTAGTGCAGTACAGCTTAGTAACAGGAATAACTCTCGCAACTTAAAAACAGTCAAATTGTATTTGTCCAACGCCCAACAACGGGTTCATTTTACAGCATAACTTGTTTACATGCTTTGGCGATTAGTGCAAGACACATTACATACGCTGAGTTTGCTTCAGCTTTGGTATGAGTTCATGTAATCTGTATATTGTTCGCAAATATATTGTCTTGATCCCACCATCTTAGTATACAGGGTGTCCCAAAAGTAATGGTCCAAATTGAAGGGTTTGGTAGCTGAGATTAATACTTATTCAAATAACTATATATGTTGCTATCCAATTGTTGATGGTTTCAAAGTTATAACAACTTTTGCGTTTTGTGTCAAAATCGTACAGAACTTCGAATATTAATTTGCAATAAAAGAAATAGTGCCCTTTTGAAGGTAGTTCGTTTTCTGTTGTATGTGTGAATGTTGCGTGTTTAACAAATGTGGACTTCCTCAAACATTTACTTATTATCGCAAGAGAAAATCATAATTTTTCCATAATTTTGGTTCTATGCAAAATTGTGCGTGCTTTTCAAACTAAAATTGCTCAAAAAAAAGTATTACCATCAAAAAGTGCACACCTATCCAAAAACTTCATTAATCTATGCACTTTGTGTAAAGGTATAACTAGTAGGTCTAAGATTAAATGCATAAAAGATTTTTGGGTATTTTGTAGAAACAATCCCAAAAACAGCATTTTTATTAAAGAATTCGTAATAGCCAACTTATAATTTTTGTAGAATATGAACTCAAAATACTCAAATGTATTTAAAATTCGTTTACAACAAATGTTCGAATGTCCTGCCACCAGTTCTTATACATAAACTACACTGTCTTAAAAAATTTCGTTTTGAAAACCTGAAGGCGCTACCGTCTTCTCTCAGCCTCCCAACGGTTTCGCGTATTTTTCTACGAAGGTCCTGCTTGTTTGTGGTATGTGTTTTATACATATTTTCTTTCATATAACCCCACAAGAAGTAATCTAGGGGGTTGAGGTCAGGCGAACGCGGTGGCCAATAGATAGTGCCTCCTCGTCCTACCCAGCGATTGGGATATGCAACATTTAAGTGTTCTCTAACATTAGGAGCATTGTGTGCTGGAGCGCCATCGTGTTAAAACCTTACATTTGATTTTCCAATGCTCCACTCGAAGGTACTACACTGGCCAGGAAGCGAGTTTTTTTTACCTGAAATATTTGGAATTTTGCCGAACCCTTGCTGTTCCAAGCAAGGTAGGAATCTTTAACGTGCGTGACAACACTCACACACGGGACCTCCATTTTACCTTTCATCCAAACGAGGGTGTATTTTTGTGAAAAATGCTCGCCTATCATTTTTCAAGCGAACCGTGTCGGGATTCAAACTCAGGGCGTAGCCCATTGGGCGTAGTAGCATCGTGTTGAAACCACATTATACGCCTAGTTTCTAGAGGATATCTTCTAGAAGATCGCTTAATTTGTGTCGAAGAAAGTGAAAGTACGGTTGTGCATTGAGCCTGGGTGGTAATTTAAATGGCCCAACTAATGTTCTTACGACTATCCCAGTCCACAAATTAATGCTAAAACGCTGTTGAAGTCTGTCGTGTCGTACAGTTCTCGGGTTTTCAATTGCCCAAAAGTGAAGTTTGTGAATATTAAATATTCCAACCCTATGGAAAGACGATTCATTACTCCATAAACATTTTTCAAAGAATTGTTGATTGTGGTGGTATCTGCGAAGCATTTCGCGGCAAAACGCTACTCTTTGTGGATAGTCCGTTTGTAATAGAGCTTGCACGCGTTGCACGTGGTATGGATGGAGATTGTTTCTGCGCAACATTCTATGTACCGTAGTTCGTGGAACTTCAGATTGCCTGGCAATGTCCCTAACACTCGTTGCAGGATTATCTAATGCCATGACAACGACCTCGTTTTCATCTTCAATTCTAGGCCTTCCTTCTTGTTGTCGTAAAACACCGGAACTTTCACCTTGAAAATAAGCGTGATGCACTTTTTCAAATACACTGTGGTCGGGAAAATTGGCACGGTTAGGAAAACGAATTCTGTATTCTCTAGCAGCTTGTCGTGCATTGCCATTACATGCTCCATAAACAAAATGCATTTCAGCATACTCACGAGCAGTATAGTACATTTTCTAAATGTAAAATTTTGAAACTAAACAAAAAAAGCAACAATAATCACAAAACAGGAATCTACTATCTTAAGAATTGACCTAATCTAGTCGAACAATTGTACACGATTAAAAAACAATTTTTAATTGAAGGCAGACCACTAAATACTAACATTAAAATGTAACTAATATGTATAACATTTACCAAGAATGTTTTTTTTCCTGCCATTGTTTGTAGTTGATTTAAAGAAGTGATTCTTTACCTAATTTACCTTAATCTTGAATAAAATGTTGCCAATCTATTACTTATTAAGAATGTGATTCATATTTAAGGACATACATAAGCTAATCAACCAAACTTACGAAGTAAGTTAGGTTAATAAAATCGCTACGTCGCTGTCGTCGCCGCCGTCGTCCGTTGCACGTTTTTTTCGTTTTACAAACATTTGATGCATGGATCTTGTTCAGTTTTTTACGCTGATTAAGAATGTGCTATCCATTTTTCGATATCTCATTTAGTTTTCGAGTTATTCGACTTTAAAGTCGAAATTTTGACTATGATAAACTTCACTCCAGCAAAAAATAAATAAAGTTTTAGGTTAATATCGACCTCTTGAGCATATTTTCTCATAGCTCTCATAGCTCCATACCTCCTGAACATATTTTCTCAAAGCACCAATGCTCTAAGTCGAATGTTTTTCGAGTTATTCGACATCTTGTTTTTAATGTATATGTAATATTTATATTTTTGATAACAACATATCTGTAAGTTTGGTTAGAAGTTTTGCACATGAGAACTTAGATTTTTTTAAAATACGTTTGATTATCTACTAAAACTTACAAAAATTATAAGTTGGCTATTACTTACGCAATTCTTTAATAAAAGTGCTGTTCTTGGGATTGTACATACAAATTACCAAAAAATTTCATATGCATCTAATCTTAAACCTACCAGTTACACCTTTAAACAAAGTGCATAGATTAATAAAGTTTTTGGATAGGTGTGCACTTTTCGATGGTAATACTTTTTTTGAGTAACTTTAGTTTGAAAAGCACACACAATTTTTCATAGAACCAAAATTATGGAAAAATTATGATTTTCTTTTGCGATAATAAGTAAATGTTTGAGGAAGTCCTCATTTATTAAACACGTAACATTTGCGCATACAGCAGAAAACGAACTACCTTCAAAAAGTGAGTATTTCTTTTTTGCAAATTAATATTCGAAGTTTTGCACGATGTTGAGACAAAACGCAAAAGTTGTTATAAGTTTGAAACCATCAACAATTGGATAACAACATATATAGTTATTTGAATAGGTATTAATCTCAGCTATCAAACCCTTCTATTTGGACTATTAGTTTTGGGACACCCTGTATATTAACGAGTATCAACGCACTTCATATATACAGCACATTTATACAGATTTTAGAGGAAAATGCAATTTTAATGTGTGTAGTTTCGAAGACCTGTCGGCCTGACTCATAATACGTGTTCCATTTTCTGAATGTGTCATATTAAATACTAATGAAGTTGACGTTTCACCTGTTGTACCTGTTCACCGGTTGTATTCTCAGGACAAGATGTAGATATCTACTTCAGAATGTGTAGAACATGCCCAGTTAAACAGAATTAGTGTCTGTAGCAAAGTGGTGTTTTCAGGCAACGTTACTTCTGTACCTAAAAGGATTGTAACTACTTAGTCAAACAGACGCTTGAAAAGTATATAAAGCATTACATAAAAATTAATTTACCGAGCGTTTAAAAATTATATTTTAAACAGGGAATTGGGGATGGCTGTATGTAGAGCACCTCGGCAGTATAATGACAGCAGACAAACCGCCCTAAGATTGAGCATCATATAAATAATATATTGATGGAATAGTGAGCGACGGACAAATGTGAAGGGGTATTCGTATACAGAGTGTAGAATTGGTTTACGCACTATAGGGATTTCCATGTTAAATTCTTAATGTTCAAATATTGGCTCACCAAATTATTTTAGGGAAAAAGTGTAAACATGTTTCTTGTAGAGAAAAAAATACTGTATACAACCATATCATTACTTATTTTCTTAAACTTCATACTGGGGTTAAAATTAAGGAAATTAAAGCTACTATTTTAACAAAAATAGGTTGTGCTTTGAAATTGTTGAAACAAAAAATAATTGTTAGTTAACTGTAATTTTAGTGTTTTACCTACAAATTTTATGTATTATGTATTCCTCGAATGAAAAGAACTTAATGGTAAAATGGAACTATTCTGGTAATAGTGCATAATGTTTGCTGTTGAATATCCAGATCGACCAATTCCAAGTAACACTACTGTTGGAAGAATGATCCGCAAATTTGAAGCTACTAGTACTTTAAATAATAAGTGTAAATGTAGTGAAAACGTCCAACAGAATGCAAGACATCAAGATATTGCAAACGTTGTCGACTGTAACATTATTTTGTAATGTTAACGAATAAACAAATCAATTAATTAATTAAAATTCAGTAACTTGCATAAGACAAAAATTCCACAATAAGTTGCTTCATATTTCAGTCAGGCTTCCTTATAATAAAAAACCAGGGTTACAAATAGCTTTAGGCTAAATTATTGTAAATTCCAGCGGCTTTCATCATTTAAAGCTGTACCCTCGTAAATCAAATACAATAAACCTCTTAAAGTTTAGGTCGGTTACAGATTGACGAATCTGATAAAATTAAATTGTAATAGTACCTTTTAGCGTAAATACACGAAAGCAATTTTCAGTTTGAAAAGCTTAACCTTCTTAATACTTTCGTTGATTGACAGCGGGTTATAGAAAACGAAACATTATAAGTAGCGAAAACTATTTCCAATTTGATTTGTTCAAATATTACAAGTAATTTTAAGTAGTCTGGAGACATCCATTGTATTTAAAATCCATTTCGGCTCAAGTAGGTTAGCCGGTCTTTGTTAATGGCAGACTACTGTCGCCATAGGTAGGTTCCACATTTCAATAATTAAGAAATTCGTAGAAGGTACAATATAATTTAAACCCTTGGGAAAATAATTGCTTCCGTGACTCTCATCTAAAAAGGGGTTGGATTTGGTTTCTGAAATCTTGTTTTGTGGGAGGTTCTGTTCAGTCATTGGATAACAGAAAGTGACGTACATAATGATTAGGGTAGGAATTAGTCTATATAACTTAAGTCTTTAGCCAAGTAAGTGAGTTTTCCAATGGAGCTGTCCGTGGTCAATAAGTAGAAAGAAACGTAGTTCGCGGGTAGCGTTTTCCGGCATCACAGATATAATATTTCACTTAGTATCACGATATTAAAAATTGGAAAGGAGTGATTACTTTTCCAATTCGCGAGGGTTATGCCCATATGTTCGCGGATTTATAGTGATACAAGGTAACTATTAAAAAGCTTGTAGGCGTGTGACGCACAAGTAAGTGATATTGTCAAGATCCTGCCGGGTTCGTGTGCCAGTCAATTTTTTAAAAATTACAAACAGAAGCAACAAGCGAGATTCTCTTGTAACATACTGTTTTAATACGCTCTAATAGTTTTAGTATTCCTAAAAATAGTTAGTTTCTAGTTTAATTTTAGCATGCTAATTATTAGAATTGTAGCGGCTGCAGGATCACCCAAGTAGCTTCCCAGCGAAGTTCCCAGAAAGATCTAATCCAAGAGTTAATCAATTTTTCTAAAGGCACTTACTTTAAGGGCACTAAACATGTCAGGTTAGTTGATATCTATAATTAGATGTCAATCATGCTTTAGGATCCTATTTATGTCAGGGTGGTCTGAAGCAATTTTTCAATTAGCTGAGCACTCAACTAAAATCAATTCTGAGAGCTACGTGTGTGGTTATCTTAGGCATTGGCAGTTTTAATTAATCTTAAAGATTTACGACCGGCGTATCCTAAGCCGAGTAAGAGCGCCAAGAAAGGGTTATTTTCAATTAACGTAAATGTATATAAGGATGCCAGCCGGTGGGAATCGGGGTTGTTTATTTCCAGACGCGTTAGAGTTTAAAGGGCTGTTTATTTGCCCGATTGTGTGAAGTATTTTATTTCTCTGAAGTCAGTGCGAGCCGTTATGTTTTAAGTTAATTATTTCTCTGAGTAAGTAATTAGTATATGTGTTATTACCATGAACTCAAGGCTGTGTTATGCAGCATAAGTCAGTTATTTGTTTAAAAACAGTATTTGTCGACTTCCATAAAATATAACTCCGGGTGAATGCCCAGTTCAAGTAAATTGATCCGTTTGATTATTGCTTTGGAGACCGCATCGTTTTAGAAGGGTCTTCTTTTATATTGTGTTTCGACGGTGCCAGAGGCCGTTAATCACTAATCCACGAGACTACCTGAGAATGCAAAGCTCAGGTCCGAAGTCAAGTTACGGTACTATTTGACCCTTGAGAAGGTCGTATTTTTCATGGTGTAGATGACCCCGTGGTTAAAAAGGGTCGTCGCACTATGCAAGTTAGTTAGACTAGGGTAGCATTAATAAATTTTTGTTATTGGGGTGTGTACACCTAGAACTGTAACTATTCAAAAATATGTTTGTTAGTTAAGTTTAGTTAAGTTGTGTTTGTGCTAGCCAGAGACTATAAGTGACTTATTTTCTGTTCTGCCATTTTGGTTCATCGCCCACGAACAAAGTGCGACGAGAGCTATTACCGCGATTGGTCCATGGGCCGTTTAATACCCATGGTGGCGCCCTATTGTACATAAGGTTATTTACTTTATATTTTGTTATGCATATGTAATTAGTTGAAGTTTTAGTTAGTAGTTCATTCAATAAAACAATCGAATTTTCGTCTCAGTGTGTTTGTTTAATGAACCCCCCCCCCCTTTTCACCGACTGCTGCAGCTTGCGAGGCAACGTCCCGAAACGTGAGGGTACGATAGTGTTAGAGTTCCTGTTATTTATTATTTATTGTTAATTGGATACCCTCACGCGGTAGGTCAATATTTAAATCACACTCTTCCCCAATTTAAGAACTGTTCTACGTTGGAAGACAAACCCTCAAACAATGGACAATTTGTAGTAAGTAAGTTTTATAGTTAAGTAGCATGACCAATTTTTAGTTAATTTATTGTTAGGACGTTTTGGCCATAAACCGTAAGATTAATTCATATACAAGTGTTTGAAAACTACTTATGTACTCAAAATTTTCATAAATTCCATAGTCACCTATTCACTTAAATTTCTAACTTAAAATCAATGAATGTAAGAGGTTCACGTTTCTTGCTCTGTGAATTAAATAGTTTTGTTTGCCGTTGATTAAGTCAATAGCTTTTCTTATTTTTTTTATAAGTAGTAAAAAAGTGAGGAATTGATTAAAAGGAACAATTGTCCTCCTTGGGATGACAAGTCTCTCAAGGTTTTGTACGAACATTTGGACATTCTCGACTTGTCTGGCGCCCTTGGCAATTGTCATTAAGCCACAATATTTTATGAAAGGTAAGTGCCAAATCTTTTGTAGTATATTATAAATTAATTTAACCCTTTTTGCAAAATTTTAAACCTCTATATGATCCGCGACCTTCCGCTAGCTAGTGCCGGTGACCCCCCTTTAATTTTTGTTTTACAGGCCACCTCCATTTTATAGTTTTACCGGAAAATACATACTTAGTAGCTTTTCCGCCTGTAACTGAAAATCCTAATGTAAGTGTGCGCCAACTAGCTGAAAATGTTGGGATACACAACACTACAGCACACAAAATTTTGAAAAAGCACAAGTACCAATCTTACAAATATTAGTGCCATCAAGAATTGCGTCCAAATGATGTGGAGAAAAGGGTTGAGTTTTGCTACTACACCATTATTGAAAAAGCAAACGAAAATAGAAGTTTTTAAAGAAATATCTGCCAAACACGCAAAATTGTAGGATTTGGGCTACACGAAATCCTCATAATTATTTAAAACGAGAACCCAATATCCCCAAAAATTAAATGTTTGTGCCGGTATCTTGAGGCATCATATTCTTGAACCGTTTTTCCATGGCGGAATTTTAACGTCTGAACGTTTTTTAGAACTATTGTCCGAAGAAATAACACTAGCTATAAATGAAGTTGCGCCGGAATATGAAGAAATTTAGTTTCAGATGGATGGTTGTCCTGCACATAACAGTCGTGACGTCCACGAATATTTAAATCAAAGTTTTAATGGCAAAGTTATTGCCAGAGGATATGAAGTTGGTTGGCCTGCTCGGAGCCCTGGCCTTTCTCCTAATGATTTCTTTCTATGGGGAAGTTTGAGATCAAAGGTTTACAGTGGTAGCAGTTTTAAAAATTTGGAACAATTGCAAAACTGTATTCAAAATCACTGTGCAAAAATTTTACCATATCAGTTGGCAAATGTCAAGCGAGAATTTTATGATAGACTGTATTATTGTTTAACAGTGAATGGAGGCTTATTTGAACATTATCATAATAATTGCTTTTGTGTTAATTTGTTGAATAAAATTTAATTCTTGTTCTATTGCAGATTATTACTCTCATTTTAGATATTCTCATTGTGTAAAAAAAATGAGATTTATTTAACATGTCCGAATAACGGCGAATTTGTTTGAATAGTTTTCAAATCATGAACGCTGGGTTTTTTTAAGACAGTAGTTTGGTATTTGCTTGCTTTTAAAATTTTAGAGAAAGAGAAATACATTTTTGGCATCGGTAAACATTGTCTAAGCGCATAGCTTATGTGGTCTGTGACGCAAAACTACTTAAAATACGTCTAAATCGGTAGCATTGCCATCATTTCAACAATTCCAAGGCACAACCTATTTTCTTTAAAATAGTAGTTTTAATTTCCATAATTTTAACTCCTGTATGAAGAGTAAAAAAAATAAGTAGTGATATGGTTGTATACAGTATTTTTTTCTCTACAAGAAACATGTTTACACTTTTTCTCTAAAATAATATGGTGAGCCAATATTTGAACATTAACAATTTAACATGGAATTCCCTATCGTGTCGTGCGTGAACCAATTCTACACCCGGTATAAATAAAGTAAGGCACAGTTGCATGTAATAGAAAAAAGTTACGACTAATGTTGGCTGGTCTGATAACAATTAAAATCTATAACATTCCTTTAGAGATATTAGAATCAAAGTTGATTTACATTTAATAAATTCTATATAGGGAAAATTTTAAAGCAATATTTCATTATCAGTTATCTTAGGAAAAATATTTAGTTAAAGTCAGTACCTAGCCTAAAAAAAGTTTTGGATCTGTATTCCTACGAGATCCGAATTTTATTTCATTCTCTATTATCTATAGAGGGAATAATTAACCATTTTCACGCTTTTATTCAATTACAAAATCTTTTGCAACATGTTTATATTAACTATTTAGGAGCTTCACACAAGTCATGCTTTTTGTAGTGTTTTAAAGGGTTACATTTTTGTTTGTTGCGGTATTCCGCGCGGACAACAAAGAAAAGTAAAGTAAACAAAAATAATAGTCCGCAGCGAATACCGCAACAAGAAAAAGATAATTTAAAGAACGCCGTGCTAGCTAAAAAGTCTCAAAGTGAGGTGAGGCACAAACAAAAAAAAAACAGAAAATCTTAAAAGAGAGAAAATTTATTTACAAAAACCTTTAATTAAAAAAACATGTTACACGAAGAAAAACTAATTCGCGAAGAAAACAATATTTATCTAACATATTTCGAAGATTTACATAGTAGAAAAATCTTTATAAATATAATTAATACACTCCTTAATTACCTCAAACTAATTTTTAACCTGTATTTTAATATTTACATAAGACAGAAATTAAAAAATTAATATTTTACGAATTGTTCTTAGTCGCTTGTTTAATGCTTCTTATAAACTTCGTATTCACATAAAACAGAAATTAATAAATAAATGTATACTTACATAATGTCCACAAGTGCTAAATAAATGCAAAAAAAAAATAATGTAATAGTAAACATCAGTAATAAAAGAAAAGAGAACCATCTACTAACCTATATGCAGCAACAGCTGTGACAAAAAATTACTAGGTAATAACATCACACTTTATCAATAGCGTAACTCTAAATTTTATATAAAAATTTTATAGACAGTCAACGCTGATCTTATTTAATAATTCATACTTAATCAATAACAGCCGTTGTATTAAAATATTTCGACGATTTGAGTGAAGTAAGTTCAATTTCCACACCGAAACATCCACAATTGTGCGATGAGCAACCTTGAAACTTAACAAAGAAAATGCAGACCCAATATTCTCTGAGAGAAATCATCAAAACTATGTAGAAAAGAAACAACTAGCCGTACAGCGTGTTATGACGTTCCTGTGTTTTCAGCTTGTCATGTCTTGAAGGTTCTGATAATTCACGGTTGGGGCACAACTACTTGTTGTAGTCGACATCGCTTGACTGATTAGAAAAATATCATTAGGCGAATTTATTTATCTTCAACCAAAATATGTTGTGTGTTCACTGTTAGGTATTAGAATTGTTGTCTTATTAAAGAAGATAGCATATTTTTAATTTTACACAAAAACTAAAACTGTTTCTTAAAAGGGAGTTAATGAGATATATCCCTCGTACAACAAACTTATGGTTTTGTATTTTATTATTTAGCTTTATTTTGCATATGATACAAACTTTCAAAATTGTGGTTCATAATAAATATTAAATAGCTTGAGCGAGAACGAGGGAGAGAGAAAAAGAGAGACAGAGAAAGAGAGAGAGAGAGAGAGAAAGAACTATTTTATCAATTACCCGTTATTTATAGTTTAAAGTTTCAATGTCATAGATAGACCCTTCTTAGTTTCCGACAACCATTAATTTGTCTTCTAACGCATGTGATGCTAAAAGGAAAAGCGCCCTTTGTTAAACTTTTTTGCAGATCCTAATTTATTCCTGTAGACTTGTCTAAACACATGTACCTTGATGTATTTTTAAATCATTGTTTCTTTGAATTCGGAGCATAAAAAATCTGTTCTTTTATTTTTATCCATCAGAAACTTACAAGTTTTTTAGTTTGGACTTTGTTGAAGTAAATTGTATCAAACTATAAGCTTAAACGTCTGAAGGTCTATCGACGTGATAAATACTAGAAATTGTATCTTTTTTAAAAGTGTGTAATAAGAGTTTATTAGTGTTCGACCTTTATACAGTTTATATAGGAATAGAATGTTTTATAGGCGAATATATATATATATATATATATATATATATATATATATATATATATCATATTGGTGATGTTTTAAGCAATATTACTTTACAATTGTGTAGTCCCACGGCTCATATGCGGTATATTATTTTATATTTTGAATTTAAGGCTTTTAGGAGTTGTATTATTTGATACTGTAACGTAAAAAGTTACTTGTAACCATAGGGGTCGTCACGGATTGTGGCCAATCAACTTTGTTACTCACGAGGGTACCGTAGGATGGGGTGGTATAGCATAACTATAATTTCTGGGGGACGGTGCGAACATAATTCTCAATAGTAGTCCACAAGTGACTCAGTACAAATGGACGTCGCTCTTTATAATTATTTTATTTAATAAGCAGCATAAACATAATAAGCCTTAAAACTATAAATTTGAGTTTAGGGTACTTACATCTTATAACTGCTAGAACTATGACTATTTACTACTGTTACTATTTATTATTAATATTATACTTATTACTCTTACTATTACTATTACGATTACTATCTTCTTGGCTCAGTGTCCTGGACTATATATGCTTTCTTATCAATATCTGGGAATTACTTATTCTTCCTATGAATGCCGCTTTGTATTTCTGGATGTCTCAAACTTTGGGGTCAAGTTCTTTACATTAATTTATGCCAAGAAGGAGATTACTAATACGATTTCGTAAAATATAAATTCCCTTTACGATGATCTAATCTTACCACGGTAAGACTAATTACTTTAAAATTTGTTCAATATTTCTGAATTATAAATATTTTGATAGGATTTAATGAACCCTCTTATTTGTATCGTAACATCTTTTCCCGGTGTGTTTAACTTGGTCTTCAAGTTGGGAAAGAAAAGAGAAGATAAAAAAATTTAGTATAAGACTTTGGTAAAAACTACCAAGGAACATTATCTAAACAAAGTTGAAGGAAAATAACAACAAACAAAACAAAACAAAAAATTATTGTGACAAGTGATTCTTAATCTAAAGGAAACTTTCAATTAAAAGAATTGTCCTCGCTTCACTGGGAATTGACTTGGAATACACTAATTTAATTGGTGGCACTAACTATTGTGTCCGTAGCACTAATTGTCTTCTTAATGAGGTGGTGATTGCATTTGTACATAATCGGATTGACGTGTCATTGGTAGATAGTGTGGTTGATGTTCTGGGATGGTTGGTAATCTTCGTTGTTGAAGTTGTTGTCGACTTTGTTGCGGTCGTCGTTGGTTGATAGTTTCCCTTGCTAGTAAGTTTCGTTCTCGCGAAACTTTATAGCCGTGTTGGTCTGCAACGTCGAAGGTATGGCTATCGTGGTTGGTTGATGGTACTAAGTAGTCTTCGGTGACATTTTGCTCCTTGGCTGTAGTAGCTGTTGCGGCTGCCGTAAGATGGATGGGAAGTTCTTGTGTTAATTAAGCTGAAATAAAAGTTCTGCGATTGGTTTTGTCAGTATTGGAAGAAATAACATTGTCTGACAATTGCATTACTCGGCGGTAGAGCATTAGGCCAAAAATAAATTGTAGGAGTATTAATGTAATGGATATAGCAAGGAAAGAGGTATATAAGGTGTAAGAGGAAGATGGCGTTGTTTGTGCTGTACATATGGAATTTATATATTCTTCAACTGATCCAAATTTTAGTAGTGTTTGGTCCTGAAGCGGAATTGTAAAGCCCTTGAATTGCATCCATTCTGTTGGTATAATGTGTGTGATGGTTGTGGTTACTTTGTTGTTTAAGCAAGCGATTTCGATGGCCTCTACTGTGGTATATTCTCCATGAAGTTTGCATTTACACCAAAGGTGTACTAAAAGAGCTCCAGTTGTAATGAGTTCTCCGATGGGTATTGATTCATTGTTACATACAACGGATGTGTTCACATGTGGGTGAGTTACCATGTATGTGTTTGCTTCAATGCGTGTTATGAATTCATTTTCTGTACCAGTGTCTCTACAGTGGAATGGACAGACTTTTGATAGTTGTGACACTCTGCGTTCATAAAGTAATTGTGTTGCGCACGAAGTCGTAAGAGCATTATTATCGTATTGGTGGTTTATTAAGCATAAATCATCTTGAAATGGGATACATTTAGGAGTGAGCAATGTTCAACCTGTAGATGTTTCTACCATCGCAGTGTCGTTTGTGGGAATATTTACTGAGCATGTGTATGAGTTCCATACAAAAGGTTGTGTAAGGAGTCTGCTTACTCTAAGTCTTCGTAATGTTTGTCGTATCAGGGGGATGTAGATCCATACTAATGCGACGTCCTTGGATATAGTGCATTCCATTATTTGCAGCGAGTATACAACAAAATGAATCTAAGCATAAAAATTAAAATTATAAACAATAAAATTGTCTTAAGAGAAATTTTTGTATTTTAGTTCATTTAACATCAGTCTCTTATTTCTAGTTTTATACACATTTGGGTGAATGAGTTTTTGTGGTAAAAATGATTTGTTATATACAATCCTAAGTAAACAATCAATTTCTTTAAGGTTTAGTATATTTCAATCTTATACCGGATTTCTAAGTGTATCTTATTAATACCTTGTTACTATACTAAATGTAAAAGCATTTTCTGAAAAGTTTTTATTTAAATTTAAGTTTCTTTGTGTTTGAATTATAAAAATTATTGTGAATAAACAGTATCATAAAACAAAAATGATTGTGTATTGCTAGTGTGTTCGCAAGTTCTGCCTATGTTAGATTAAATTGAATTGCTTATTTATGAATAATTGCCGTGGATCTTGATTCCAACAAGATTATAGTATAGAGCTGAAAAAACAATTGTGCGTCAAGCATTCATTGATGGTATACTCCAGATTTGATAATGACTTGGCTAGGGTTACTATCCATGATGAACATTGGGTTGTCTGGGCCCGAGAATTAAAATCAAGGTAATGCCAGATAATAAAATTGAAATGCAACATTTTAAAAATGAAAACGCTGTCAATTTTAATTTAAGTTTCACTAAATCTCATGAGGATTTCTTGTTCAAATTATTTTGTTACAAACGAGCTTGGAAGCTTTTTATTAATTTGATAAGAAATATTTTCGTGTAGTTATGGTGCTAGGTGTTGTTATAACCAACATGAACCATAAAAATATTTCAAGGATAAACTTCAAAATCATCATATAAATATCATATACATATAAATAAAATCCGTGCTCCCTACGAATATTCCCGTACTTTACGGTGATCTAATACGAAGTTACTGAATTTAATGAACCCTCTTATATGTATCGTAACATCACAATGATGTCTTGGGTGTTACCTTGCGTTGCTGTCGGCGGGTTTTGAAAAGAATCGTTAGTCTGACAACGCTACGACTGAATCTAGTCAATAATATTCAGGTCTATAGTAGCCGAATTCTTTTGCTTCCAGCCAAAATTGAACTATTTGACACCTAGGAGAACAGTGTATCACACACGCACGCTCATACATACGTACCCGTACGCACGCACGCATACAAGCGCGCATGGACACGCACACGAACTTGCGCGCGCACACACACACGCAACATAGAATCTGTTTAAATAATTATAACGATATATTGTGTTTGACAATGACTGTCGTTTAATCATTTTCTTTCTGTAGAAAGAAAATAAAGTCCCAAATATTATTTCTACCAGTAGAACTTTTATTGCGCTTTACTAAAGTAATTTATAGACATTTTGTTTACTACTACAAAGAGCTTTATTAAGTGAATACCTCCAAGTTAGATTTTATAATCTGAAGCGGTACGATTTACAGAGGTCGCCGTTTGTATCGTACACATTTAAAGTATAAGTACCTACAGTTATACTGCCCCCTAGTGGAACACTTCCAAATCCATTTTCCCCATTTCATGTTCTGATAATAACCTATACATTTTCCATTCAGAGTTACTCTAAAGGAAGCTCCAAAACTGACCGAAATCAATGTAGCGCCTAACCCAATAATTTTCAACCACTGTGCCGTGGCACTTTTGTGTGCCGCCAAATTCGTGAAGTGTGTCGTCAAATTTTAGAAATGCGAACAATAAATATTATTTTGTATGTATTTTTATACTTACTTTTAAACTTATTTTACGTTAGTGTGCCGCCAAATTTTGAAATTGTTAAAAATGTACCGCAACATGCCACGGTAAAATTAACTTTTGAATGGTATAATGCGTTCCTTACAGTTAGGATGACAAATAAGTGTTCCAGCGTAGCTCAAATGAGACTCTTCAGGTCGTAGGTTCGGGTAAACCAGAAATGGTCTACTATAAGGGCGCTAGGAACAGGGAGCAACAGAGAAATGTTCCACGGTTCTCGGACAAACCCTATATCCAGAAAAATAACCCTTTAAATAAACCAAGGAATGAACTTTAATTAAGTAATTATCGAACCAAATTAACATAAACCACATAAACTCAAAAATACTGGGCACCTAAATGATATAAATCTAAATAATAATTCGGCAAAGTATTACGTTCAATAATCAAACAATTTAAATATCTCAAAATATCTGTACACGAGCCGGCCAACATAAGAATATTATGATCCCCGTTAACCCAAAAGTAAGGATTAAATATTAACAGTGCGTAGATTTTATGACCACAAAATCACGGAACTTATTCATACATAAACTTGATCAATACCTTAGACACAAAGTATTCGTGAGTAGATTTACACCATCATTTGCAGTTATTACCTTAAACTTCACATATGCAAACAGGTAGGTAAAATATTAACTTCATAAACCATGTATATAAACTTATCCAAATAACAGTAACGAATATTACCTTAAATCCTATACGTATTTCAAACAGAAACTTATAAATATTACTCTTATAATCACATTAATAAACTCAATCAAATTGTAATGAACGTTAAATGTTCTATTTCAATATGAGGTGGATTACTTGCAAAGCAAATGTGTATGTCTGGTTGCCAAAATGAAATTAATTAATAAAAGAAGTTATTAAAAGTGCAAAATTTTATAGTGCCAAGTGATTTGGCGTAATCTATCATGCAAAATGTAACGTAACAATTTTATACAACCTCATTAGACAAAGCCTATAACAACAGTGATAATATGGCTTGGCCAGGGGTTCCAGACAGGATGTCGGTTGATAAATTCTCAGCAGAGCTACAGGTGAACAGCAACTGGAATGTGATTTAACTGGTACAGCAATAGCAGTTCTATCGTCTAACCATAAAATTCAATATAAAATCTTGAGTTAAACGTAGTTTTTTCCAAAATAGACCATAACCGGTTCAAACAGGTTTACATACAATTTCTACGTAATCCCAAATTACCAATAATACATGTATCCAGAACTAAATTCCGAATAAGACAGGAGCTATGAACGAAACAAGTAAACTAGGCAGTACAAAAACTACTACAACGATTAATACAAGAAACAGGACGACTAATGTAAGACTAACACCAGGACCTGGACGACTAATGTAAGACTAACACCAGGACCCTTATAACGTGACGTGGCGCTCGCAATATAATGACAACGAGCAAGGGGGGATTTCAAATTGAATTCTAATTTACACTAAAATCGCTAATGAGGTAAGCAAGGTAAATGCTTATCGAGGCAGTCGGAGCAATCAGCTTCAATGTACCCTGAGCTAACCCAGTACCGAGGCGGGGAGTGGGGTAAACTATCAACCAAACCTCTTACCAAAAATGAGCGCCACCTAACTCTAACAGCTGGGCTCCGACGGAACTGAGATAGGAAATTCCTAACGATCGCCAATAATACCCACTCAGCATACAATCCAGCTAACATACGTTGGCACACAGTAATGTAAACTTCATAGCTATTCAATACGTTTGCTATACAAGAATAAATCAAATTAATAACAATAAACACATACGCTATAGTTTAATTAATAACTGAACTCACACACTTGTTATGGTGCAACTCTAACGATACATATACCAATATATCGATTGACTAATTTGTATTTTACTTGAAAATCAAATATTAACACAGCCAACAAGGCAACAAATTTGCGAACATATGGCCGATTTAAAAAGACCATTACGCAAATAAGGGGTTGCACTAGGATCCTAGTAGGATAGCCCTTAAGTACTGCGGGTATCTGCAATAATACCTGTAATAATAATAGGTGGGTCGTTGGCTTAGTTTTACATACTCTATCAAGTATTGTGAATATGCAATGTTCAACACCCTAAATTAGAACCCAACCCTATTATATTAAACCCAATAATGTTACAATGTAATTCACCAGCATGCAAAGTCAACCAAATGGTTGCGATGATAAAAATAAGATATGGAACGGACTCACCAACTGCTGATGTGGATGGCGATGTTCCAGCTCAAATGGCGCGTGCAGGTAGAATATCGCTACCAATTATCTCGCATGGGTCCACTGGATCCTTACTTATAAACATCTTCTCCTTTTAATTACAGATGCCACATCTAGGACTCGAAATTCAACATACAGGTTACAACAGCACTAGAACATAGAATAGCAGCACGTAAAACGTAAAATGTTGCACGTGGAACAAAACGTGGAACATAAATCTTGAATGGAACTGAAGTAAAACTTGAACTAGAATTAGAACCCTAAAATATAATCCCCTAATTACAGTCAGTAAAATCGCGGTTTACTTACCGATCCACAATCGGGTTCAATGTGCAAACAAACAAAATGTGTAACAGGTGGTTACCAGATAGCAGTCGAGGACTCAACTTTAGTTAAATCGCCGTGATCCCAATTAGGCAATAAAGAAAATTATATTAAATTACCGCAGAATAATTTCGTTTCAAATTAATTCGCTAAAATCCCTTCAACGAAGGCGGGCATATATACGAACCCAAAGCGTAAATTAAAAGTGTACGATTCAAATGAAGAATTATGTCAAGATGATACCACTAAAGCTGGTCTGCAAACTCGTACCTGATAACGCGCTATCAATATTAAAGTATGTACAATCTAATACGGAAAGAATTAATTATTTAATACACTGCTAAAAATCAAAAGTCGTAGTGAAAATTTCAACTGTAACACCCTAAAAGAATCAAGCATTAATTAACGAAATCACCTTACTAGAACACTTACCACTTAGGAGTGGGTCTTCAGTAAAATAGTAGTGATAGCAGGCGGCGTTCTCAACAATAATTTTAACCATAACTAAAGTGCAGGTATTCGACAGCCAAATCCGCAAAAGCGTAATTAAGTTCTAATACCACACAAAAAGGAACGTAATTTAAACTCAAGGTGCTTGCAGCAATCCGTCTATATGACGCACAAATTCACAGCAAAGCTCCAAGAGCGTCGTATTTCCAGCCAAGTTGAGAAGCAAAAGAACAACCAGCTCCAACTTTTCACTAAAGCAAATGGTAAGTTATCCATTTTACTTAACGAACAACTTTTTTTCACCAGTTACAAGAAGATAATAATTCGATAATTACTGGAATGTCAATTACATTAACCACACTAAATAACAAACTAAATAAAAATTACAAGTGTCAAATAGAATATACTTCAAGGGAGATAATCGTGAGGCAAATATAGATCATAAATGAAATAACACAGAGGATTATATTAAAGTGAAAACAGGGTGTCACAAATAAAAAGAAGGTTAAGAAACACTGGCCTAACCTAGTCATCAATGTAAACATGTTTCCCTAATAATACTCTCGCAGCTCTATGTTAACACCTACCTACTCCCTTTCCGCTAAATTAGTCGGCAACCATTATCTTGTGGTTTGTACTTCGGCTTATATAATTCGAGTGAGGTACTTCACCGAGTGGGCTAGGAATATTACATCGATTAAACGAAATTAACATGAAATGATAAATTTCCTATGTGAAAGGTATAAAACCTAAAAAGTTTTTAATATATAGCTTACACGTACCGCAGTCACTGAAAAAGGTATTGAAGTTTACTTGCTTTATACTATTTACTTTGTTTCGAAGTATACAAAATATTGATTTAAAGTAGTAAGTAAAAATATAAGTTATAATACTTCTGCCATACATAATGGTTCAGTCGATTGCTCTAAGAACAAAGAATTGGAGTATGCTTGTTGTTGGTAAACATCGCTCTAATATATCTATCAGAATATTAGCTACATTAAATTTTCTGCGTGTTTTGTCGTTAAAATCTTTACATTTCGTAATTCAGAATTTTTTCACACATACTACTGAGAACTCGATTTTAAGCTCTCATTCGACTGTTTCCAATTTCTGGTGTATTGAAGAACTATACAGTTATATATTTAAAAAATTTGTTTTTTGTTTTATTAATTTTTCATTTTGACGCAGGTCTATCAACTTGGGGTAAAAGAGTTGGTCAAAAATGGGAGCATATTAAAAGAAGCGATTCGTCTGAAATTATTTCCCTAGCTTCCTCAAAACGACGCCATTGGTCACCGGCCAGAACAGAAAATTTTGATTTGCATGACAGTGTTTTTGCTAATAAGAAAGTATCACGTGTAGACTCATTACGTAATATATTTTGTAAGAGTGAACGCCGTAACGACGTTAATTCAGAATCACTTTCTATAGATGTAAACCGAATTTATGAGTTGTATAAAGAAGCAATTAATGGAGAAATTAACAATCAGACGCCTATAGAAGACAAAAAAAATTCAAAGCCTGTTGCAGCTAACCTACAATTAAGCGAAAAACAGTTATTGGAATATTTGTTAATAATTAAACCCAAGTCGCAAGAGGAGTTTCACGCATTGCTTTCTGAGCTTTATCCAGATGAAAAGAAACAACAAAGTGACAGTAAGGGATACCGGAGGCAGTCACGAAGGTTTAGAGCCGTTAAGAGTATTTTTTCCAAATTCTCATCAAAATCTGACGATGAAAGCGATATTGAAAATTCAAAATCTAGCCGAAAAATATCTTCAGGAAGTCTAACGAGCCTTAGTGAATATATCAGTAATTCTAAGACTTTTCGATCACTTTCTGAATTACCGAGCATGATTAGTTCCAAAAGTACCATAAAGTCAGATGAAAGTGGCTATGGTAGCGATACAGCAAAATGTGATTTTACAATGAAAAATTCCACAGCACACAACCACAAACATTGCTCAAAAGAAAGTCTTTCTAAATGCATTGTATGTCCTAGTACTGCTCCTTTTAAATGTTCAAGCATGGATAGTAGTTTTAGATCAAAGCGGTTAAGACATGAAAATGCAAATTACTCAAAGAACGCCCACGGTTCATGTCAAGAAGATTATTCTCAATCTTTATCACCAGAGGGTAATACAATTTTAACAAACATTAAATCCATTGAAGAATTGAGTCGATCGTTTAACGAAACTTTAGATAAACTGTCTTTGAACTTTAATACGAGTATCGCTTATCCAACAAGAACACTACATGCTAGTAGAGAACAGACAAGTATTCAGCCCTTAATCGAGAAAGACTATAAGTGTGTACGGTTGCGATTACAAAACAATGAACCAATTGGTATAGGCATTGGAACGAAATATGATGGAACTACTCCTCAATATGTTATAACCGATATCGTTTCGGAATCAGCTGCAGAGCAGTAAGCTTTTATTATTAAATTCTTTTTATTAAAATCATAATTTCTAGAAATGGACAGCTCTGGATAGGAGATGAAGTAGTGAAAGTTAATGGTACTCGATTACGTGGGGTTTCATATTCCAGTGCAGTTAGTTTTATCAAGCCCATTAACAATGAAATAGAAATTGTTGTTTCTCGTTATAGTGCAACAAAGTCCACTACAGGCGCATCCAGCGTCGGTACAAATATAGAAAAGCGATACGTTACACCTTTTCGAAGATCCTCACTCGCTACGTCAACTTTAACAAAGCAAGAGAGTAGTAATACTAAAAATGGTTATGAAAGTGCTCTCTATAGAACAACAGAAAATGATGATCTAATAAAACCTATCACTGGTATGCGAAAATTTTCAGTACCGCAAGACCCATTTACACAACGACTAAATAATCTTGTCGCCAGTAGTGAAATTAAAACAAAAGCTAAATATTTTACTACTAAATTCCATAAAGGACCGGGCATGAAATCTTTAGGGTTTTCAATTGTTGGTGGAAAAGATAGTCCTAGAGGCCCTATGGGAATGTTCGTCAAAACTATTTTTCAAGATGGTCAAGCTGCTGAAAGAGGTCTTTTAAAACAAGGTAAGTAATAATATAGTTTGGTCGGATTATCATCAGCATCAATAGTTATTTCAAAAATGGTAAAAATGATTCTTTATAAGGACTATGGATGAACAAATTTATGATAAGAAGCAAATAAGAATTCTAATAATCTTCGGTCATATTACCATTATGAAAAACTGAGACCACTTTTTTAAAAAAATTTAAAACAAGTGGGACGTTTATTATTATATGAAAAATTAACTAAACTACCTAATTTGGTGGTCACAACTACTCAGGGCCCTAGACCTTGATACAGTTCTCAAAAAATTTTATATTTTCTATTTACAAAAAAAACGGAAAATAACTGTTATTTTATTTACTCTACAGAAATTGACATATCACGTTAGAAAAGCTAAAATATCTAATGTGTAAATTACTTGAAAAACGTAAATATCACATCCAAGTTACTCTATACTAAAAATGTTCAACTTCAAAGAACGGGGCGTATCCACATCACTTCAGCCAACATAAAAGTAAATAATTTACTTACCCCTTTTTTGTAGATTCAATATTGGGCGGAATAACCGTACTTACAAGTGGACGGCTAATAACACTTGTTACGGCTTCGAGATATCTGACCTTAGAAGCAGCGCTAATCTTCAACGAGATATTTTTCCTCCAACTTTTGTTACGGTGCGTCGGCGACTCCTTTTTTATTTGCCATTTATTTTACTACAACTACATATTAAACAGTTAGCGCTATCACTTTAGTGTACCCGATAGAAGCGCTCACTTCAATTTATACTGTCGCAATATCAACATGAAGTAAGAAAGCCTTGTAGCTGAGAATTTACCGCACTTTGACTACGATACGTCATGATAAAGCGATAGGATCGAGAATGAGAATCGAGTGGGCGGTCCCGTCAAGTATGACAGTAGAGAAAAGTCAAAAGAAGAATAAAAAAAGTCGGGTATGTTTTGTGCTGTATCTTGCTGCTTTTCCGCATTTCTATCTTGGAAAGCAAATAAGTTTTAACTCATATAGTATCGTACTGTAATTGTCGACGTAATTCGACCTTCTTTATTGATGCGCGGCAAAACGTCAAAATGGTTAAGTGAACATCTACCCGCGCAGCTTTGCTTGCGATGTCCCGATAATATCAATGTTTTCTTGTCGTTTTGCGTGCACTCCGCTGTATCAAAAGTCTGTACTGCGTACGAACTAATTAATTAATTTCGTTTATGATTGCTTACGGTTACTGTAAATGTCTTGCGTTTTGTTTAGTATCTAAGTTTTGTTTGTATTACGTCTAGACGTATATAAAAACTATTGCCAATTTAATAGAATAAGTTTGTGGTCTTATGTGTTTTTATACATATGATTGGAAAAGTTTTCTGCGTAATTCAAGCCTGTGCCTAACCTCCCTGGAGAAAGAGATTTTGTTTCATGATACCGCTGAGCTACAATTGAATTCGTTTATGCCGCAGCATATGTAAAAAAAAATATTAACTGTTAAGAGAGGGGCGTTATACGACGCATACCAGCGTGGGACCCGAAAATTTGTTAATGCGTACAAACCTATTCCATATGTACATATCTTTAGAATTTGTTTCATAAAATTATATGGGTAGGTGAAATATTTTTACGGGAGGAAAAAGTACTTTTTGATTATAACTATCTGTATACTACCTATTTAAAGTGGAAATTGAATTAAATGATAAACGTAACTGAAAAGTGTAACTCTATATCGAATTATTTACTTTGTCTACAAAGATGCATGGCACAAATGTTATCTATTACTCATATAGTCATTATTTCTTTAGTTAGTCGTTCACTTTCAAAGTTAATGGTACATATATTAACGCGCGTATAACCTAGACTCGTGTCATTCTTGTTACTATCGGGTTTCAAATACAAAATAATAATTTTTATAATATGGAGGCTGCTTATCTTACTACTACGGAATTAAATTTCGAATTAGCTTGTAGGAAAGTTATTCCGGCGATAGTGAAATTTTATGTACGGCTCAGTTACGCGCTCTTGTTGTTAAGAAAAAAGAGGGTAAAAAGACTGTAAAAAGCCAACCCTATGAGTTTGATATCAATGAAAGAGAAATTAAGGAATCGGTGGAGGATATTGAAAAAACTCTTTTAGGAATCTTTTCACCTACCGTTGAAGAAATCAAAAGTGCCAGTCCCGTATAATTCATTTGTTTTATAGAGTGGAATTATTACTTTCCATTAAAGAAAATAGTACTGAAATTAAAATACATAAACAAAAATTTCTTTCTAAAACTTGATCCTTTCAAGGTAAAGTGCTATAAAATGTAGAAAATGAAAAGAAAAATATTTCTTTATTTTCTTCGTCGCTTACCGATGCGGAGACTATTACCAGTGATAATACCCATAACGGTAAATCAGTTCCTGTATTTAAATAGGGTCTATAATTCTCTGGCCATGAGTCACAGGTCAGTTTAATGTCATTTTTGGAAAAAGTAGTGGATTTGAAGGAATCTAGATACATATCAGATGAAGCTCTTTTTGCCGCTGCGGGAGATCTCTTTTGTGGTTCTGTAACCCCCTGGTATAGTAACGTAAAAAAGAAAATATCTACTTGGGCCGAATTAGTTATATGTCTAAAACGTGATTTCCTTCCCTTTGATTATGAATATGACTTGATGTCAGAGATCCGTAACCGTACTAAGGGTCCTAATGAGAATGTTATCTCATACATTGTTTCGATCGAGGCGTTATTTAATAGATTTAAAGGAAAACGGAGTGAACAGGAAATAATTAAACAAATAATGAGAAATTTAAATCCATATTTCTCACAGCCCTTAGCTCTGCAAGAAATTACCTCAGTAGCACGGCTAAAAAACTTAAGTCGCACATTCAAGAATTAAAATTTCGAACTGAAAAATATAAACCCCCCTCTCCTAAAAAGGACTGGCGTATTAGAACCCGATTTAGCTTGTTTATCAATATCGGATGATAATTCTCTTATATCTCCATCTGCAAATAGCGTCACTGTATCTCAAGGTGGGTCCCAGATATCTAATGTAGTTTATTGGAATTGCCGACGAGGTGCACACTCTTATAGTATCTGTACCGAACCAAAACGAATATTCTGTTATGGCTGTGGGACAATAGGAGTGTATAAGTCACGATGTCGAAGATGCCGACTTGTAAATACTCTACCGGAAAACAGGTTAGTAGGCGCTATATCTCCGGGCGTAAGCGTCCCTTCTTCTCTGAATCGCCTTACTACTCTACCCAATCGGCAATCTCATCGTCCGAACAACGTTCCCGAACAATAGGGTCTACCTCTAAATCTCTTCCTCAGTCTGATTGTCCTAATTTTAACAGAATTTGTAGTGCCGTTGAAAATATTGTCTCTAAAAATACAGAACACCAGTCGGAAATTTGTCGTACCCCCACCTTGTGAATGGAACACCTGGTTGCTTCAAGTTAATTAATTTTTTCACTCCCCAATCCTCGTTCCGGTATTAATTAAGAAATCTTCAGATAATCGACCACATCTCCAAATATCTCTTGGTAATTTATCCGTTACAGCTTTAGTTGATACCGGTGCCACTAATTCAACTGTCGGTAACATAGGATTATAAAGTTTAACTTCACAAAATTTAATTACTAAGATAGCTTCGGAGAATTCTCGAATTCGTATTGCTGATGGTAGTCAGAGACAGGTCACTGGCTCGGTGCCTTTAAAAATTAGACTTGGTTCTTAAGAACGTACCGTTAGCTTACTAATTGTTCCTTCTGTTACCTATGATTTTTTGCTCGGTGCCGATTTTTGCAATGCCTTCCAACTATCTTTACATTTTTAAGACTTTTCGTGGCAAACTTCTGGATTTAAGGAAATTTTATTTTTATATGGTATTTCCGGACGTATTTCGCTCTCTGAATCTGAGGCTGATATATTAAATAAAGTGATTGCAAAATTTGGTGCACTAGATAATACCGATATGGAATGTGTTACATCAGCCACTCATTTAATCGATACCGGTGATGCCCGTCCATTCAAACAACGACAATACGCATTATCTCCCGCTATGCAAAAGCACTTACATGCCGAAATTGACCAAATGTTAAAATTAAAAGTTATTTCTCCGTCTAACTCTCCCTGGTCGAGTCCTATATTACTGGTACGTAATAAGAATGATGAATTTAGACCTTGTTTTGATGGCGGAAAAACTTAATTTCGTCACAATTCCTGACAGTTATCCGTTACCAAGAACGGTCGTTTGCGTAATGCAAAATATATTTTTTCAATTGATCTTCGTAAAGCTTTCTGGCAAATTCCCTTAGAGAAGTCATCTCGCTCAAAAACTGCCTTTTGTGTGCTTGTCAAGAGCTTATTTGAGTTTAATGTTATGCCTTTCGGATTGAGTAACTCCCCGCAGACTCTTCAGCGTACAATGGAACAAACTTTAGGTCCTATTCTACACGAAGGGAAAGCATTTGTTTATCTTGATGACATCATCGTACCGTCAACATCTTTTGAGGAACACTTTCTACAACACATTACTATTTATTCCGTCATACGCTTTTTTAAAACTTATAAATATGCATACGTTTGCTTTTCTACCTCCATACATTTTCAATTACCTACCGCAGAGCAAATAGTTGTTCCGTAAATATTCTGGTTGACATATAATCACACTGCATGTATCAAAATCTATTTATCGAGTCACATACCTTCCATATTGCTACGATTTTCTTTTTGATCACTATTACACCAGCCCTGCATTGGGTGCCATTGAAACGAATAATGTTTTTTGAAGCACCTGCCCTACGTTTATAGAAAGCCAGTCAAGCGAATCTTTCCTACATACAACTGGTCTCACGTTATGAGCAAGTGTAACGAAGTCTTCCGACATAACTAGGGGTCTATTCCTCGGGTAGAGCTATGAGAAATGGGGGGGTAAGTCGAATTCTGATTGTATACTGAATCTAATCTAAAACAAATAGGGCGCCACCATGTCCTGACTTAATTAGGGTAATTGCGTAGTATAATTCTAGGGGCGGACGTGGAAACCCAAAGAAAAAGAAATCGCCTTCGATGACAGAAACCCGTCTTAATTGAATAAAACGCTGCTCCTGAAAGAAATGGTAATAATTAATTTAATAGAAGGGTGGAACACTATTTGTGTGCCACAAATATACCTAAAGAAACATCAAAATAAATAACTCCTATATAAGTTGCCATTAAAATTCTACTCATATGGATGTTAGTTTCTTGTAGTTAGTTTTGACCATCTTTGATCAAAAAAATAAAAAAGCTTTAATTTTGAACTACTAATTTACTCAAAAGATTCTCTTTTAAAACAAAATTCAATACTTCAAGGTTTCATAAATAATTACATAAGGTCAAGTATTTTAAATAAAGTTTCATCAAAATAATTTCTCAGCAAACATTTTAAAAGTTAGTGTTTACATGTTACAAAGAAAAGCCGACTCTGGCAGATCTGTCGAGAGGGTTACAAAAAAATAAAGCATAGTAAATCACTTTTTCTTAATCTTAATTAATTGTTTCAGTTTTAGTTCTCATAAAGAAAGATTGTAAAAATATTCTTATAAGTTCAACTTATGCGAGCATTATTCAAAGCATATGTTATTTGAACACAGGTGTCAGCATTAAACTGCAAGCAAACAAGTGACGTAACAAAACATCTGTCGTTGTTACTAACAGAACAAAATGAACCACGTGTATGGTTTCTCAAATTATTATAAATGCTGAATTATAATTTTAACACTGAAAAATTCAGTCCAACAAATAATCTAAATTTTATATTATTCGTGCTTTTATGCACTAAACAAAACTAGCGTGTTTCTAATTTAGAACACGAACAAAATTCTTAAAGCTATCTACGAACCAGAACTGTATTAATTGGATGTTAACAAGTGTTGCAAAATCAAACATAATCGCCAAACTTCCATCAGGTTTGTGGTAATATGCTCTTCTACCAATTATTCAATTACTAAATTACCAAAGCCGCTTCTTACGAACTGCTATACAAAGTCGTTCTCCATCAGTAGTTGGAATTGTGGTTACTATAGTTGGTTTTATTGTGGTGGAATACGCGCGCTATTTAAAGATGGATCTCTAATCGTCGAAATGTAACCGCAAGTTCGCGGCCTGCCTCCAATTGTACCTGGTCATTTCACAAGCTTGCAGGACCGACTCTTTTATCACCTCGCACGAGCGACGGCGTAACCCCCAGCAGAGGCCTTCAAGCAACTCGCGCCTGCGAAACGTTTTATACATAGAAAACAATATGTAGATACGACCTTAGCGTATTACTAAACTCGTTGCTTGTACTTTACTAATAATTTGAATAAAAGCGCTTTATGACTTTGCCTTTTATGATTGGATTTAGTAACTGCGAAATAAACTTGTTACAATATAAATACTTTTTTAACACTTCGCTGTTGTGAACATAGGCTTGTTTTTCAGTTTGGAAAACAAGCCTATGGTCACAACAACGGAACCGTGACTTTTACTGATCCGGTACGACACTCCATTCATGATCACTCATGCATCAAGTTCTCGCACTTTATAAACTACCACTTTCGCTACTTTCACCAGTTACTTTGCCACAAGACATCTTTTGGCTTAAATGGGCTGGCGAGTCTGCTAGTTCAGAAGTAAGTTTTTCATCATTCTTTTACGCTTTAACTTGTCTGCTTAATATTATCATTCTTATTTTTGTTATTTTTATTATTTATTTTCTTTTCTTGTCCGGATCAAGCCCTTTAGAAAAGTGGGCGAAACATCGACTGTAGTTTATAAAATGACACGGTCCAAACCCGGATCCATAAATATTTATAATGACTCCGGCCGTGAAAGCCCACGACAATATCATACATATATGTTGCCTATGCATTCACCAGGTATTTAATACGAACAACCTTTTACTAGCTTCTTGCCATTCTGATTCACTATCTTATTCCCGAACTTTCATAACAC
This sequence comes from Platerodrilus igneus, assembly GCA_036346225.1. Classification (NCBI taxonomy): domain Eukaryota; kingdom Metazoa; phylum Arthropoda; class Insecta; order Coleoptera; family Lycidae; genus Platerodrilus; species Platerodrilus igneus. The sequence goes on along the minus strand of JARFIW010001467.1, from coordinate 239,716 downwards.
TCTTTCCGTTTCAGCTCTTTTCCTACCCACCCATCCAGACTTTTAAATCAAACTAAATATTCCTATCAAATTTGTCCATTACTAAGATCTTAACCTCACTTACACATTTTTATGTCAATTAAAGCCAGAAAAAGCATTGTAATTTACCATGAATGTTCCGTTAAACGTTCAAAGAACTATCCCCTTTTTAAATAGTACCTTTGCGTACCAACTAAAATTTTGTTAACCTTTTACACAAATATTTAAATTACATGCGATTTTTAAGCTCATCCAATATTTAAAATAATAAAAGTTACATACTATAAATTTAAAAGATAGTTCTGACCTTATGTTCTTGCTGTAACTTTTAATTATAGTTTCCTGGTCCAAATGGGTTGCTTGTTCTGTGGTAAACCCTTAGCCTGGGCGTACTCCCCAATACTTCAAAAATGTTTATCAGCAACTTGGAGTTGTTTTTCAAGTACTAACCCTGTACTTCGAGTCAATTTAGTTTTGATTTTAGTTTTCTTACTTAGAGTCGATTTATAGTTGTGTCCTTACTTAGTCAATTTTAATTTGAGTTCCTACTTAGAGTCGATTTTAATTTCCCATACTTAGAGTCGATTTAGTCTCGTATACTTAGAGCCCTAAATAAATTGTAAAGATTTTGTTTATATTAATTAAATTTAGACTTAAGTTTTATATTAACGGCAGAGTTTTACACTCGTATTTCAACGTGCACTTTTATTATTCACTTTATTTGTAATACTTAATTTCTATTACTTGTCACTTTGACCAGATTGAAATTCAGATAGTAATTTGGTTTCAACTGTTACAGCAAGCTAAAGAACTTGAAAATTGAAATGGATAGGTTAGCATTAGACATAGTAGGGATTAGACATAGTAGGGATTAGTAAAGTTCGGTGACCAGACGCGGAGGATTTTTGGAGTGAAGATTTTAGATAATTCATACAGAATCAGAGGAAGGAAATTCGGGTGAGTGGATAGTTATGCGAAATAGATAGAACAACGTGTAGAAAAGTACTTACAAAAAAACGAATGAGTATTCATGGTTAGATTTAAATCTAAACCGCTAAATACAGTAAAAATACAAGTATACATGCACACCTCTAACTACAGTAAGGAAGGGATAGAAGCTATCTTAAAAGATATCGAAGACATACTAAAATGTTTACAAGAACATGGAAATTTAATAATTACGGGGGATTTTAATGCAGTGGTAGATGACGATAGGAAAGGAGTGGCAGTAGGTCTATTTTGTTTAGGTCCGAGAAATGACAGGGGAATAAGCTGGTAGAATTCTGCAACGAAAACAATTAAACCACCACATTATTTCAACATCATGCTAGAAACGATACACGTGGAAGATGCCAGGAGATATAGAAAGATATCAAATAGATTACATTCTTGTTGGACAGTAGTTTAGGAATCAAACTGTTGAAGCTACCGAGAAGCAAATATAGACCCTGAAACCGCTCTTAAATTTAAAAATTTAAGAAACTAAAGATACAGATATCCACAAAATTGAAAAAAAGTCAATGACTTACTGAAAGACATCGGGAAATCTTCTGATTTTGATACTAAGGAAATAGAAACAGAATTGAATAACATTAAATTAATCTTAGACATGATAACCAGAGATATTTTGGGGTATACATAAAAAGAAAACAAGAAACCATGGCTAACAAAGGATATCCTGAATTTAATAGAAGGAAGACAAAAATACAGTATTGCCCGAAATAAACAGTACTGAAACTAAGTTGGCGGTGTTTTTATGCGTGCGCTGTCACACTCAAGTTAGCTAGTATAGACCTGTCAAGTAAACCTCAAACAAGTAATTAGTAGGGCCTAATTGTTAAAAATGGTGTTAAGTACAGAGGAGAAAGTGTTTCTGGTAGAGCATTATTTTCGTTCATACGGAATCGGCCGACATAATGGTGCAAGTTTGCTATACGTGTCTGATCAATTCACACAAAGGTTTAATAAACGTTCTCCAAGTAATGCTGTAATTTTGAAGGTTATTGAAAAGTTTAGAAATACAGGTAGTGTATTGTGCCAACGAAAAGGAAACTCGGGGCGTCCCAGGACAGTTAACAACAACAATAACCATGAACGTGTTTTTGAGCAAATCTTAGAAAATCCGAAAGTCAGCCAGGCAAGGACAGCGTTACAACTTGATTTAAAAAGAACTTCCTTTCAAAGAATCCTGAAGGAGCTGGGTACATTTTCGTATGTGATTCAGGTACATCAACAACTACATCCTCGGGATTATCGCAGTAGAGTGGAATATTGCGCCAGAATTCTCGCGTTACAGTATGAAAACCTGAATTTTGAAAATGTTTGGTTTTCAGACGAAGCACATTTTCACTTGTCAGGCTATGTGAATCGTCGTACAAATCGATTTCTGGGCTTTGCCAGACCCGATGAGGTTCAAGAGGTTCCTTTACATAGTGAACAAGTTGAAAATGCAAGGCATTGTCGCAACGAACTTCCAAATGTAGACTTACTTTAAAACAATTTAAAGAAATTAAAATTATTATGTTGTAATAATTATAAGTATTCAGATAAAATAAAAATTAATTCCCTGGGGGGGTCGGGTATCCGTGGTCAGATTTTGTGGGGGGTACCATATTTCGACTCAGCTATGTTAGGGGAGCCCAAATATGTATCGCACATTAATTTTGGACCTATTTGAAATTTTAATTTTCCCGACGGAATATCGCGGGGGCACGGCGTCCCCGTGGCCCGATTTCAACTGACATCAAAACTTAAGCTCAGGACACCGAGCTGAATCGATTGATGTATCACACATTGATGTCCGACCATTAGAAAGGCCTCGGACGGACAGACAGACGGACGACAAATCGATTTCATAAACGAACGAAGTTCGTTGAAAAGTGAGTGTCTGGTGTGCTGTTTCCGGACACGGAATCATTGGTCCGTACTTTATCGAAGAGAATGGTAGGCAAGTCACACTTAATCAACAGAGGTACAGACAAATTTTAACACGATTTATCCCTGATCTACGTCAATTCTGTCGTGCACGTAACTTGGCATTTCGAAACCAATTTTTCAGCAGGACGGGCAACTTGCCATACTGCTGCCGCAATTCGTCAATTTCTTCAAGAACATTTTCCAAGCAAATTCATATCACGATTTACTGACTTCCTTATCCTTCACATTCTCCAGACCTCACACCACCAGACGCATACAGTTGGGGCATGGCTAAAAATGCCGTTTTCAAACGGGCACCACCAACACATCGATGAATTAAAGGATGCCGTTAGAGTCTGCTTCGCAGCCCTGAGACAACCCTTATTCAATAACATGACCAGAAACTTAGAACATCGTTATGAAGTCTGTCTCGAACGAGGAGGTGCACATTTAGAACATATAATAAAGTGTCAATAATATGTATTTTTTAAATATACAAAACAATTACAATTTCAGTACTGTTTATTTCGGGCAATACTGTATAAAAACAGGCCAGACGCAGCAAGAAACCAGAGATACAAAGCCATAAAATGGGAAATTATCCGCACATGCAGGAATGCTAAAGAACAATGGATTGATGAAAAATGCAATGAGGTACAAACTAAGATGAAAATAGGGAAGACAGATGAAGCATTCAGACTAATTAGAATGAATTTTAAAGATAATAAAACCATATAACAAAAATAAAAGTGGTACGGGGGAAGACATCATATCATTATAGAAAATGTAGAGAAAGAAGTTAGATGACAAGAATATATAGGGAACTTATATGCAGAACAAAAACTAGTAGCACTAGAAAAGGAATCAGAATTGAGAAGGGTGACTAGAGATAGCATATACTTAGAAATGAGTTTGAATTAGCATTATAGGGTCCGAAAAATGATAAGGCATCGGGTATAGGTAAGGTGCAAGCAGAAACTCTTAAAAGTCGCTGGACAAGCAGTAACAGAACGTCTCTTCCAACTTGTAAGCTATATGTATGAGACAAGCAAGATAGCCAAAGATTTCGAACGTAACAAACGTACCAAAAAGCGCAGATAGATGTAAAAAATTTTAAACAATAAGTTTGACAGCACACGTGTCAAATACATGGAAAAACGGGCTGAAGAAATACTAGGAGAAGATTAATTTGGGTATATGTGAAACAAGAGAACTCGGGAAGCTATTTTAGCTCTGAGGGTGATAATGGAGAAAACAATAGAAAAAAAAGAAAGCGTGTATATAAGGTTTGTAGATTTGGAAAATGCACTCGACAATGTAAAATGGAACAAAATGTTTGAAATACTCAAAAAGATTGGAATGAGTTTTAGGGATAGGCGGATAGTACATTGCTTATAGAAAGAGGGACAAAAAATTGATTTGCTTAGATTTTCAGATAATATAGTGGCATTAGCATCTAACAAGGAAGAGTCAGAAGCAACTCTTAATGAAATGGCCACAGTTCTAACAGAAAGATACGGTATTAAAATTAACAAAAATAAAACTAAAGTATTAGTATGTAAAATAGGGGGAAATAAATCAAAACTAGAATACATATAGGAAACGAGACTTTACAAGGGGTTAAGGATTTCTGCTACCTAGGAAGCCAAATAAAGTACGATGGGAAAAGTGCAAAAGATATAAAATAAAGATTTGCACAAGGCCGTGCTGCATTTAACAAAAGAAAGCAACTACTATGTTCAAATACAACAAACATATAAACATGAAAAAGATTGCTTATAGCGTATATGTAGAGTACAGCACTGTACGGCTGTGAAACTTGGACAGTGGGAGAAGCAGACAGGAGAAAGCCATAAGTCTTTTAGTATGCGGTGCTTCATATGTACAATGATGATAGCCAGGACAAACAAAGTTAATAACAAAGAGGTTCTATAAATAGTAGGGAAAGAAATATATATTTTACTTAGAAGGATAGGACACGTTCTAGGGAATTTTCAAAATAGTGCGCGATATTACAAGCAGAGATAGGAAAAAAGAGAGGTTACAGTAACTAGCTTTAATTAATGTTTTTATACCGTTTGGGTGACTGTGTTGTACTTGGCTAATTCTTGTAGTAATTCAGTGCATTGCATTATACTTTTACCTTATAGTAATTACATTCAAAAATGTGTCCTTTGAGATATGAGTAATTGTAACGTACGTGGCCGATTTATTTGGCAACTCAGTGAACAGTTTCCTTCATTTTATTTCTTAGAGGTGTAGTAAATATTATGGACCACACCATCGTTTACCTAAAAAGGAGGTACTTTTCTTTTAAGGTGACCTGATACGATCACATCTTGTGATTGTGAACCGTTGTAAGAAATTGGAGCCTAAACTAATCGCTCTACCGTGGCGTGGTTGTTACCGTAAATTGTACTAAGTAGGTTTAACGTTATATATTTCATTTCGAATTTAAGATTTTTGTGAAATCAGCAACATATTACAAAAATTAGTGGAATTAAATTTTAAGTTTAGTTCTGCGTGATAACGCTCACACACGGAACCTACATTTTACCTCTTATCCGAACAAGGGCGTATTTTTGGAGAAATGCTCGCTTAACATTTTTCAGGCTGACCGTGTCGGGAATCGAACCCGGGACCTTGGGCACAGTAGTCGCGCATACCAACTTCGTCACGGTGCTGCCCGCTTTAGCCACATTACATTTAATTTTACAATGCTCCACCCGAAAGTACTACATTGTCCAGGAAGCCAGTTTTTATTACTTGGAAAATTTTGTATTTTACCGAACCCTTGCTGTTCCAAGCAAGATAGGGATCTCTAACGTGCGTAACAACACACACACACACACGAACGCACGCACGCACGAATGCACGCACGCAAGGCTGCACGCACGCACGTACGCACGTACGCACGCATGCGAACGCACGCACGCAAACGCACGCACGCGAACGCACACACACACATACATACATACATATATACACACACACACACACACACACACACACACACAGACTAACCTCACGTTTAGGCCAGCCAAGGTTATAAGGGAAGAATCAATGTATTCTCGACTCACAAAATTTTCAGAAATCGTTACGAAATAGACACATAGGTTTTAAACTTAGCTGAAACTACTAAACGTTCAATAAAGCGCCAAATTGTGATGTAGTATATTAAACGTGTCTACTATAGGCAGCCCACCTACTGGTAATTATAATTTGACAACAAAAATTTTTGAAGGTAAATTAAATATTTGATACAAGAGTTACTTACTTGTAAATATTTCAGAAGGTATAGAAAATCTTCTACAGAACCTGCAGCTGCAAAATTTGGATGTACCTAGAGATAAGGCTGGGTTATATTTGGGATCTAAATGGAATAATTTGATTTTAAAATTGTTTCTAAATTCACGATTAATATAATAATTAACAGATGGATTTAGCTACAATATACTTGCACACGGCTTGTCGAAATTCTTGGCTGCTCTCTGCTCCGCTGGAATTGAAATAACTACTGCTTGAAACTACTCCTTTTCGCTGATAGTTCAGTTAAACAATTTAGTTTTCCGGCTACCTTGCCTTTATATCAATGCAACACCAACGAATCCTCTTCAATAACAATTATGTTGAGTTAACCTTCGATACACCGCTTCTTTTCTTTGGATGTCCACTTTCTAAGAAAACTAATATCTTTAGAGCTTTTCATAAAAGAATTTGGAGCTACTTTTCAACACGTTTTTATTCAAAAAAAATATATATTCTTTTCACTTTTATCATCATCATAATAAAATCTCTTGTTCACCGTTACCCAGGCGATCACCCTCCAGTTTTTTCAGTGCCTTCTTTTTAACATTTCTCATAAAACACACACATTGATCCCTAATACTATTTTACCTTTAACTACTACATGAAATATTTGTTAAAGATCACTTAAAAGTAAATTATTATTGGTTGATATATATAAAACTTACAAACTAAATAAATATTCAATATTAAACTTCACATATGTCAAATAGGATGATAAATGAACAAAAGTGCAGAAATACCTTGAACTATTTTACAAATATATTTACAAATAGACTTTCTACCTTCTGAAGAACTCGGATGTTAAATTTTAACTGAATAAAAGCTAAATTCCACCTATTTTGTTGTATAAAGTGATACATGAATTTTATAAATTTCCATTGTATCGACACAAATATGTTAATGTTTCTTCTTATAGTTATTGTAACGGGCATTTTTTTATAGCTTAACATTTTTACGCTCCCTTTCTGTTAGCGTACTTAAAAATACATCGTTTCTTTGGGATCGCTGTTTGTATCAAGTAAATACTTCAGAATAATTCAGAATTGTATGCAATTTAACTCGTGTGTATTAATTAAAGATAGATAAATTAAAGATTGATTCTCATTAATAAATAAATTCCAAGGAGTGAAGGTTAAACAGCTTGTAATTAATTATAGATTGCATCGTTCTTGTCTGGCCGTCGTATAAATTAGGTTCCTTATGTGAATATACAAGTCTAGATAATAGGCGATAAGCGGTTATAATAGCGACGAGTTGATATAAACAGACGAGGAGAGGAGTTCTGTTCTGTGTTCCGATATATTAAGTACGTTGAAAATACTGCTTCTTTCTGCTTTGAGAATAGTGAGAATTACTGCGGTATGAATTCTCGTATTGTTCATGAACAAGCACGCCGTGTTTTTTTGTTGATTTTTTGTTGAAAATAAAAGTAGTAGAGCTTGTTAAACTCGAGGCACGTGTGCTTTACGGAACATTTGACGGACGGTTTTATTGCTTACGCGTGCCGTACTAATTGTTTTTAGTTGTTTTTCTTGTGAGATAAATGTTTTAAGGAACATTTGACGGACGTGCTTTAGTGATACACGTGCTTTACCCATTATGGTTCTTTTTTAGTTTTTTTTGTCTTTTGATATTTAAACTGTGTGTGCGATCTAGTTTCGCGGTCCTTTTCTTTTCAGAGTAGCGCATACTTTGGGATTATTTAAATACAGTGATACTGTAGTTTCTGAATTTTCTAACAACAAAGAATCTAAAATAGATCATTGCTTGCGCAAATTTCGTTATTTGCGAAATATAACAGATTACCGGTTTACAAAGGTATTGGTTGAAGTTCCTCACTGCTTTTTGGGATGTTTATGAAAATAATATACCTTTGGTCCCAGTTAAAATTAAACTAGTGCTACAGAACATTTCGAAATTATTGTCTTAGAAAATAGAATTACCAAGAAATTTATCAAGGCTACATAGTTCCGACGCGTGATAATGTCTGCTGCTAACACCAGTGAAATACGTAGGTGTGATTAGTGTAACGTGTGATAAGTTCCATCAACATGTGACGTTAATTAGCGGCTGCCACGTTGGGCGCCAAATTTATGTTACATTTCTTCGTAGCCGTGCGTAACAACAAGAAAATCAAAGAAATAACCGCGCTCCATCGGAGAGTAGGGGGGGTTGTAGAAAGCAGACCAACATACCATGTACGCGGCCGTAAGGAGTTAGTGATAATACCTGCAATAAAATTAATTAGTTAAGCAAACCTGAAAAAAAAGAATGCTTAGCAGCAATGAAACGTCTAAGTTATTCAGTACTTTGTAGAATGTAAATAAAAGAAACTGTTTAGATAAACTATATAATATAACAACGGTAAAAGCAATACAGAAAAATGTTTAGTACAAAGTGAGGTAATATTGGGGAGTAGCAGAAACGTTTCCTCACACACCAATTGAACATAAATCAGACAAAATGTTAAAAAAATAAATAGGTAAGACACAATTGATATGAGTAATTCAGTAAATAAATAGGTAAGACACAATTGATATGAGTAATTCAGTAAATAAATAGGTAAGACACAATTAGTATGAGTAATTTAGTAGTATTGATTTTTTTTTATGTTTTAAAATAGCATGCAAGTCTATTGTAAAAGGTATCAGAACGACGAAGATATGGCAAAACAACGGATAGATATTTAAAGTACTAATAAGTAGGAAATAGTTCAACTTACAAAAGTCCTTCAGCGACGCTTTCTTGCAACGGAAGTGTGAGATTCAACGATGTCCTGCACTAACGAAGCACTTCACCCTTGACTGTGAGGGCGTTGATGGAACTTCTCACACGTTACACTAATCACACCTACGTATTTCACTGGGGTTAGCAGCAGACAATATCACGCGTCGGAACTAGGTAGTTGATAAATTTCTTGGTAATTCTATTTCCTAAGACAATAATTTCGAAATATTCTGAAGCACTAGTTTGATTTCAACTGGGACCAGATGTATATTATTTTCATAAATATCCCAAAAAGCAGTGAGAAATTTCCGTCAATACCTTAGTAAACCGGTAATCTATTATATTTCACAAACACGAAACTTGCACAAGCAAAGATCTATTTTAGATTCTTTGTTGTTAGAAAATTCAGAAACTACAGTAGCACTGTATTTAAATAATTCAAAGTATGCGCTACTTTGAAAAGAAAAGGACTGCGAAACTAGATTGCACACACCGTTTAAATATCAATAGACAAAACAACTAAAAAAAGAACCATAATGGGTAAAGCACGTGTATCACTACAGCAAGTCCGTCAAATGTTTCTTAACACATATATCTCACAAGAAAAACAACTAAAAACAACTAGTAAGGTACGCGTAAGCAATAACACCGTCCGGAAAATGTTACTTAAACCACTTTAAATACACATTATAAGCACTTTATAACAAATTATATACCGTTCTTTGTATTTTATCACAGTTTATTTAGTGAAAAACGAGCGTGGCTTCAACAAACAACATCGCATTTTCCCACACTCTCTTCAAAGCAAAAGCAAACAGTAAACTTTTACGTAATTAATATATATAAGAACCAAGCACGAAAACTAACAACGTAACGTAATTAACATCTAGGAACTCAACACGAAACTAACAACGTAACGTAATTAACATATAGTAACAAAGGAAAAACTACAACTCTCAGTCTGTAGATATAAAATTGTTGTTATTCCAACCGCTTATTGCCTATCAACTCGACTCGTATATCCACATAAGGAACAAAATTTATATCTACTAATTAATTGCGAGCTGTTTATCATTTTCCATAAGTTGGACAGTAATTTATTAATGAAAATCAATCTTCAAATTATCTACTTTTAAAGTAATACCGACGACTTAATAAATATAAAACAAGAGATAGTAGTTGCAGAAATGTATTTACAAATTTGGTAAAGCGGAAAAGGTTAAACTATTAAAAATGCCCGTTACAAACACCCTCACAGTCAAGGGCGAAGTGCTTCGTTAGTGCAGGACATCGTTGAATCTCACACTTCAGTTGCAAGGAAGCGTTGCTGAAGGACTTTTGTAAGTTGAACTATTTTCTACTGGTTATTACTTTAAATATCTATCCGTTGCTTTACTATATCTTTGTCGTTCTGATACCTTTTTCAATAGACTTGCATGCTATTTTAAAACATAAAGAAAAAAAAGAAAGAAAGAAAAATCAATACTACTGAATTACTCATACCAATTGTGTCTTATCTATTTATCTTTTGTCAACATTTTATCTGATTTATGTTTAATTGGTGTGTGAGGAAACGTTTCTGCTACTCCCCAATATTACCTCACTGTGTACTAAACATTTTTTCTGTATTGCTTTTACCGTTGTTATATTATATAGATTATCCAAACAGTTTCTTTTTTTACATTCTACAAATTACTGAATAATTTAGACTTTTCATTGCTGCTATGCTTATTCTTTTTTTTCAGGTTTGCTTAACTATTTTTCTTGCAGGTATTGTTACTAACTCCTTACCGCCCCATACATTATATGTCAGTCTGCTTTCTACAACCCCCCCTACTCTCCGATTAAGCCCGGTCATTTCTTTGATTTTCTTTGTGTTACGCACGGCTACGAGTCAACGTAGCATAAATTTGGCGCCCAACGTGGCTGCCACGAATTACGTGACATTATTAAGATACAAATTGAAGCTTTCGTAGTAGAAATAAGGCTTACATAACCTCTTACACTATAATATATATATATATATATATATATATATATTAGGGATTTATGCTTATACGGTCAAAATTGTGTGAATGTATATATATCTTTACCTTTCAGTTTGCCTTTTATTAAAAAATACGTAGACAATATCGTTACAGCTATTCCCGATGATGAAATAAACACTACTCTTAATATTTTTAATAATTTCAAACACAATATACAGTTCACTATTGAAACCGAATAAAACAACGCTGTTTCCTTCCTAGACACATTAGTTATAAGAAAGATCAAAATATAATACTCGATTGGTATCATAAACCCACTGACTGGCAGATATTTAAATTTTCACTCCCATCATTCTTTCAGAATGAAACTTAATCTTATTTTAAACTTAAAAAACAGAATTAAAGACATTTGTCATCCCACTTTTAACTAAAAGGATTTGAACAATTTAACTTTTTTACTTAAAAATACTAATTACCTACAAAATTAATCTACTCGTTACTGTACAAAACCTCCCCGAACAATAATAATAATACACCCAATCACAAACCACCTGACATCAACACCGCCTACAAAACAATGCCCTATTTCACCCATTTAACCTCAATATTATAAAAAATGGTTTTGAAAACTAAACATCAAAATAGCCCTTACTAATTCACAAAAAATAAACCCCAGAAGAAAAACAAAGATGCATAATATACCAAATTAAATGTTTAGACTGCACAGAATCGTACATCGGACAGACTTCCCACAACTACGACAAAGAATAACGCAACATAAAAGTGACATTAGGGTAAAGCCTAATGCATATGCTCTCACCATTCACTCTAATACAAAAGATCACAGACCAGATTTTACAAATACACAAATTTTGATCATTGAACCAAATTATAATAAGAGAACCTTTTTGGAAATGTGTTACATTTGCAATAACCCGACAAGTATGAACAAGAAAACTGGTATCAACAATTTAAGTACAATGTATACATTTCTATTATATTTTAAAGTATCATCTTGCAATATAATTCACACTTAAAATGACGCAACCCTCAATATATCTTCAAATTACACCAAATACACATACTAGTAATATATATATATATATATATATATATATATTGATTAATTACATAATAACTAGAATAATATTTCAAATTTCTTAATAAAATATTTGTTAAATATACATCAGGGAGATTATATCCTCGCTATATATTTAACCTACACACGAGCGCACACGCGCACTCTCTCTCACACATACATATACACCTACACACGCACGCACACACGCATACCCGCACACACGCATGCACACAAGTACGTAAGCACGCACATGCGCACGCGCTTGTGTATATGTATATTCACACGCACATGCACGTGTCTTATGCACACGCGCACATGCATATATATATATATATATACAGACTTGTTTGTTTACAGGAGATAAAGTATTAACGATAAATGGACAATCATTTGATGGATTAACTCACAATGAGGCAATTGCATTATTCAAGAACATCAAATGCGGAGAAGTGGAACTTGTAATAGAACGACGTGAAAATTGTCACCAAAGAAACTGAGACTGAACATATTTATCACTAAAATAGTTTGTTGGAAATACTCTATTAACTTAATTAATATGACAATGCCTTTGGCAAAGATAGATTTAAGTTTAATTTATTTAGTTTTAAGTGGATACTTAACTGTTGTACCAAAAATTAATTGATCTAAAATATTTATATTGGTTATATTTTATATGGACTGTTTGATTCGTGTTAGAAATAAAATGTATATGATGTGTTTATTTATAAAAAGGGATTTTTCTAAAGCAGTGCAACAGAAAATATAAATAGATGTTGTAACCCATATTAAAAAGATTTGTTGAAAATTTAGGTATTACAAGGACTTCTATTTGTAATGTAATAAAATACTCAAATATCTGTGTGGTATAGAGTTTTATGACATCAGCCATTAACATAGTAATGTACTAATAATGCTTTTTGGCATTCCCTGCTAATGTTTTACAATATTCTGGCACGTCATGTTAAAGATTATAAAGGTGAAAGTAGAACCTTTGATTTGTTTCATCATCATAATTACGTCTTCAGTCCTAGAACTGATTGGACGCATACTTCCATTGTTTTCTATTCCAAGTTAACCTACACATTTCTCTGAAATTCTTGAAATGCCTTAGTATGTGTCCTGTCATCCTATTTCTCCTATTTTTTACTGTTTTTCACATACTTCTCTCTTCTCCTGCCATTTCTAGAACTTTCTTGTTCATAACTTTATCTGGCGATGATATCTTCATTATATGTCTGTAGCACCACATTTCAAAGGCTTCTGTGTTTTTCCTGTCAATTTCATAAACTGTCCACGTTTCACAGCCATACAGTGCTATGCTCCACACATATGTTTTTAGTAATCCTTTCCTTGTTTCTATGTTTGTTGTCTTTGAACACAGTAGTTACTTTTTCTTGTTAAATGTAGCACGACCTTGTGCTAATCTTTGTTTTATATCTTTTGTGCTTTTCCCATCTTGGGTTATTTGACTTCTTAAGTAGCAGAAATCTTTAACCTCTTGTAAGTTCTCGTTTCCTATTTGTATTCTGGTTTTTGACTTATTTACCTCTTCTTTACATACTAGTATTTTAGTTTTATTTTTGTTAATTGCCATACCGTATCTCTCTGTTAGAACTGTTTCCATTTCATTAAAGCTGCTTCTAACTTTTCCTTGCTAGATGCTAATGCCCCCACATCATCTGCAAATCTGGGCATATCGATTGTTTGTCTCTGCATAATAATACCAAATGTCTTTCTGCATTTGACAGTATTCATTGCTTCTTTGAAATATAAGTTAAAAATTAACGCGGATAGTGCACATCCCTGTCTCACCCCTATTTTAATATTTACTTCTCTACGTTTCTGCTCTAATTCTAGCTATATACTATCTGTCTATCCCCGCCCATTCAATTTTTTTTTTAGTATTTCGAACAATATTTCCCACATTTTACATTGTCGAATGCCTTTTCCAGATCCACAAACTCTATATACACGCTTTCTCCTTTTTCTATTGTTTTTTCCGTTATCTAACTCAAAACTAAAATGGCCTCGCGTGTTCCCTTGTTTCGTCCAAACTCAAATTATCTTCTCCTTGATATATGTCATTACATAATTTTATAGATGGTTGTTAAGGATGTAATTTAAAGTAAATGGTTATTTATTTTCAATTTCCAATATGAACAGTAGTAGTCTGTATTCAATAATGACCAATGATAGAAAAAATTGACTGTTTCCTAACCCGCTGACATTTAAAAACACAACTTCTTTGAAATTCGTGGTATTCTTCATCGATAGTAAATGGAAATCTTTGATTCGGAAATACGTGTATACTCAAAGAAATATGTCCGTTGGATTCAAGCTGAAGATTTTATTCACTTTATGGGAAATTAAATGCAGCGATTTACGCCTATCAAAATCGCAATCTTGTGTTTACCAAGAAATTTCAGAATTAAATAGTGTGCAAGAAAAAGCTGTCATTTTTTTAGTAAAACTGTTAGTAAAATTAAAATAACAATTTATAATAACGGCACCTACCAGTATGAAATTAATATTCTAATTACAACCTTCATTAGTTTCATTTCTTTTTGGAATAGACAAGTAAGCTATTTCCCCATTCGAAGAAATACTTTCGGAATGGAAATTCTATGAGAAGGTTCATAACAATATAGGTTGGCTACTTTATAATGATCTTATATTAGTATTAGATCAAGAATCTTCCAATAGGGGCAAGTAAATTTTATAATTGCTATAAATCATTACAATATGCTACATAGTCCTATCTAGTTGACAAGTTGAAGGATTAAGAACAATATGTATTTATGTTAATCATCATCAGTAGGTCTTCAGTCCTAGAACTGGTTGGACGCGTACCTCCATTGTTTTCTATTCTGAGCTAACCTACATATTTCCCCGAAATTCCTACAGCCTACATCCTTCACTATATGTGCAGTAGGTTAATCTAGGTCTACCTTTACCTCTTTTTTTCTTCTCTGCTTCTAACATATGCCGCGCTATTCCCTCATGCAATTAGCATGTGTCTTATCACCCTGCGTCTCCTATTTTTTATTGTTTTCTAAATACTTCGTTTTTCCCTACCATTTCTAGTACCTCTTTGTTCTTAACTTGGTCTGTCCATTATATCTTCATCATACGTCTGTAGCATCACATTTTAAAGGCTTCCATTTTTTTCCTGTCCACGTTTCACAGCCATACAGTGCTGTGCTCCACGCATTTTAAATTTTAACATATTTATTTATTATAACAATTATAAATTCACAGGTCGTGGATATTATTTGTTCTTGTTATGCGATTCTATTTAAATGCACTTCGCTCTAAATTAATACCGTGTGCTAAAGTCTGCTTCATCAGATGCACTTCCAGTATCATCCACAACAAACAGAAAGTTAAAAAGGAAGGCTCGTACAAACATTGAGAACATTTTATTAGCTGATAATAAAAAAGCAAGTGAGAACAAAATCAGTAGGAACAACATGAAGAATGGGAAAAATGCAGCAACGACATTTGAAAGAATCTAGTGTACTACAATTAAAAAAATTAATAATAAAAATAATTAATAATAATCTACAAAAATGCTTTACATTTGCATTTCTTATATTCTTGCTTAATACGGTAACAAAGAATGTTTTATCCACTCAAAAAAATTTGTTTCCATAAGCCTAGATATTTCATCGTGCATTTGTTACAATATTTGTTTAATATGCAACATGTATTAAAGATTAAAAACTGATTTTCAATATTAATCTCTAAACCTTTCAATAGTCTTTAAAATCTTGCTCTCGATCTGCCAAATATATTTTCAGTTATAGTATACCGTTAAAATGTATTCTTCGTCTCATACTATATGATCCATACGAAGAATATATGATTTATCTATAAAAGCTTTGTTTTGCATATCTTGAAAATTGTAATTGCTACCAATTTATAAACGGCCTAAATTTTAATCAAAACCTTGTTCGCTACAAAAAGCCAAAGTGTTAAAAAAGATTACTTTATGAATGTACTCTCATTTATAGGTAGAAATATCGGTTTCATAAACGAACGCTTTTTATTTTTTCCAAATGTAAACAGAATAGTTAATTTGTTATGAAATACCTGCCTTGACAAGTTAAGCTTTTAACAGGTTCTAATACACACCTGTAGATTTCTGAACACGTGCATTAAAATTATTGTTGTGTCTTCGAACTCCAAGAACAAAATCTGTTCTTATCTTCTCAATAAAACTTTACCAAAAACTTTTATATGTGATGTTTGTTGAATTACAACAACATTTGAACTCAGTGTGTACTGTGAATGCTATGTTAAATGTAATGAAACAACGAAACTCCAACAAACAATTTGAAACGACATAAAAGTATTTAGAAGCAATTGTTCAAATTGTAACAGTCGCTACATTAACAAACATCTTCTTTTAACACATTGTTCAAAAGAATTACATGCATATCAATCTTAAAGCCTACCAATGCAATTTTACAACTTAGGCCTGAAAAATAAAAACATTTCACAACTACTAGAAACCTTCTTATGTATGTCACACTATGTACAGATTATTAAAATTAGTTACGAATAATGGCAGAAAGAAACTTTTACCTCCGGAAAAAACGTTAACTGATCAGATATCACTTTGGACTTTTTATGATGGTTTAATATACTTAAACTAATTATATCACAAAATATCTTTTAAAAAATTTTAAATAAAGCTAAACACTGCGTTTACAACACCAAAACCGGTAGCTATTCATGTATTCGTTAACACAAGTTTTTGATTAAAATTTCCATTTTCAGATTGCTTCCATTTCGTATAATTTTATTCAAAATGCATCGGAAAATCAAGTTTTAATTTATTTATTTATTACTCTATTGACTCCATAATTCCATTTAAGCTCTTCTTATTTCAATAAAATTTTACATGTGTACGTTGAATTTTACGTTAAAAAAATTTGTTTCAATCAATATTTAAACGCTGAGCATGGCGTTGGATGCAATCTAAACGTTACAACTATATAAATTTTGTTGTTACCGACAAAAAGTATCGTCCGCAAGCACTTTAAAAAGAGATCGACTCGAGTGACTCATCTTGAATGATTACCATTTGCATTTTTTCGCTGCTTTATATAATAAAAATTTTCAATACGTCACAGGCTCTAGAATTTATACATTCTCTAGGTGATATGACTCATCGCATCATGTAATGATTAACTGTAATTTCATACATTTACGTGATTTTCTTATCCTAATTAAATGTCAGTTCAGATTTATTACGTAATATAGATCTTACTGTCTCTTATTAGTGAATAGAAACTATGTATTCGTGGTGACTGGTTTTTCACTTACGATTATAACTTATGGCCTATTAAAACGCATTATTTTATCTGATTTATAGCCTTTACCTATCGTATTACGTTCTACGGATGTATACATTCAAATTGTAAAGATATTAGCTCTTCCTATTTCTCTCCCACTCACTCTTTCTTTTCCTCTCTTTTTTACCTCTCTGTCTCCTTCTTCCTCACCCTCTCTCTCGCCATAACCCTCTACCTCTCCCTTTTTTTTCCTCTTTCTTTTTTCCCCCTCTTTCTATTTGTCTCTATTTTCTTTTTCTCTCCCTCTCTCTCTCCCTCTTCCTCTCCCTCTCTATCTTCTTTTTCTTTTCCCCTCTCCTTTACCCTTTCACACATCCTTTCTTTCTTCCTTTCTCTCTACATCCTGCTCTTTTTCCCTTTTCCTTTTCTCTCTCTCCACCCCCTCCATCCCTCTTCTTAACCATTTCCCTACGTTTTTTCCTCCATCTCCTTCTTCTTCTTTTTCCTATTCCTCCTCTTCCTTTTTCTCTTTCCTTCCCCTGTCTCTTTTCCTCTTTCTCCTCTTTCTCTCCTTCTCTCTCAACTTCACTTTGTCGTTTTCCTTCTCATGCTCCATCTGCCCTCCGGCATGCAGCAGCTAGAAAGGCGTCCGTTGATCGATTAGAAACTATTTCATGGTAGAGTGCTTTGGTAGCCATGCACATAAAGAGACATAAGTATACTTTTAACACTTTGGTACTTCGTACTCGCAACATGGTAGTAGAGCAAAATCAACACCTGAACTCAAATAGGGATTGGCTTGAATAACTCGGCATGGAGGAAGATGACCCATTGAAGGCTGCGATGGGCTAGGATTAATCTTTCAACAAGTCACGCGCTGACTCAAAACTCGACGAATGGACTGTTTACTTGAAACAATCCAAAAACGTTAACGGGTTGAAGAGTAGAAGAATCTCAGATAAATAAAGTTGATATGCAAATCCATAAAGAAAATTTTATTAGGTAAAAAAATGCAACATTTCCAGTCGTACGATAAGTCTGCATGAGAACTGCGACGACAAACTCGTAAGATTCCCTCTCTAATAAAGAGGGATACATTGCGACGAGTCTTTTTTAGTACTGATCCAGACTGGATGACGTACAACTCAATGGAAAAGTGAGTCTGTGAAGTATATTTAACCAAAAGGTTCAAAGCGCTATGGAGCTCGAAACAGTACAAAGATCCTGTGTATTTTGCCAACGGATTTTGTATGTATATGAACAAAGCGGGAAGCTCAAGCAACATTGCCAATGATAAATTGGAAAGATTAATGACTTTCCAAAATCGTTTCAATCCAAAAAAGGAATGCGACAGCGGTCAAAACAATAGAACGTTCCTCGATGAGAACTTCCCAAAAATTAAAAGGTGGCATGAATAAACTGTGTCACAGGAGCGATGAAAAAGCAGGCGATGCCGTCCACTATAAAGAACACTGACACAAGTCGGAAGATTGCAAACCACGTGATCCGGTATAGTCAGGATTCTCAGTGGAAGGAATATTATGCTAAGAAGCGCGAAAAGTGTTTTCGCGAATATAGGAAACTCGATTGACGACAAATGTCTGCTCAAAGGAATATCGGGATCAAAAATTTGAGGATAAAAGTTGATAGTTTCGAAACCAGGCAAAGAGAGGGTACGAAGCAGAGCAACTTTGGACTTAGCACAAACTAAGCGAACCTCAACAGAGGAGGAAGTAAGAAAACAAAAATAACCGACAGCACAACAGCCGCGTTAGGAAGCATCCGCAAAACAATGAACTACACACCTTGAAAATTGTGGCGAAAGTAGCAAGCGTGCTAAAGCAAAATGGGAAAGAAGTGGTAATTCACGCAGATATTTCTCTTAGAAACAGAGTAAACTGGAGGAAGGGGAATCATACCGTCTAATTACAAAGACCACAAACGCTGAACTAAATATTTTACCAAAAAGTTAGAGGAGTTAAAATTTCTATAGGGTCGAAATTAAGGGGAAATTGGAAAGTAAGTTGCGTTTGGTACCGGCGATACACTATGACTGAACTAGATAACAAAAGGTATTTGAGGTGGGATTCCATAAAAGACCTAGAGCTTTTAGAGGCTGAGTGTTAGGATCCACAAAGAAGCGAGGTAGTGCGAATTGTTGCAAAGCAGGAACATCCTTTAGTACTTCCGAGCAATTACTGGACCACTTATACAGTTCAAAATCACCAAGTATTATAATAGCACTTATTTGATTCTGTGAAGCAAAGATTGACTCCATAAAGTCTCCACCAGAAGCGATATCATCGATATAAGTATAGTTGCAAAGGCAAAGGAAAAGGAAATGCATTTCCTTTATCGTCAGTCAACTGCAAGAGAATTCGTGGCGCAAGTAAAGTGGCGCAATTTACCCCATAGATAACGGTATTCAACTTGAACCCCTGAAAAGACTCATCAAGAAAAGAACGCCAAACAATTTGTTGATAATCGCGCTGATCAAAATTAACGAGAAAACCGAAACGTGTCACACTATTTTGCGAAATAAAGGAAGTCATGCTACCCGAGTCGTGTAAACAACTAAATTTCTATAAAGAACCAGAGCCATCAGAGATTTTCACTTGAACAGTGGAGAGTAACACAACTGAAGTTTTGGCGAGAGAATAAAATAGGACAATATTCGACGTTAACGGGCCGTTACTGTTAGACGAAGTGAACGTTTCCTCAGTAACAAAAAAAAACGGATGGCTTATAGCGGTCCTGAAAAGCAAAGCGAGTAGCAGGTGAAACCGTAGAGGCAGCGGGAGCATGGCTCAAACAAGCATTGTTACTAGTAGCAGCAGTGGGTTTAGGTAAAATGCGATAAAAGTGGAATAATGAATAATGACGTTCACTACATTGGCGGCAGGAAATAGTGGATTTACACTTAATCAAAATGTGTGAACTACTAAGACAGTTAATACAAGTTTTCGACTACGGTGTAGCGATCTTGTGGAGAAAGGTTAGTGAAACCATTAGAACGATAAAGGGTACGATCTTGATGACAAAGCTGGCACTTAATTCCATTAGGACTGGTATGTGCTAACATGGAGACAGCGGAGCGAGACTTGAACATGTAATTAGAATAAATAACTTTGTTTAAATCGGCTTTAGGATCGATCAACAAATTTGACAAAGGTTTGCAAGTCTTTTCTAAGTAAGCAAATACTTCTGCATAGGTTGGGGTAGAAGTGGGGTTTTGATGCAATTAAAAATTGCGAGCCGTATGTACACATAGGCAGTTTAGAATCATGTGTACCAGAATGAAATCCCATTCCTCTACAGGTAGAACAAATTTTTTTTAGTACCTGCTAGTTATCGACAAGGGTATCCACTAATGTGTGTAAGCCTGACGGATGGTCAAAATTCAGCTTGAGAAATTTAACAATGTTTTCCCAAAGAGTGGATGTAATGCGTAATGTATTACAATATTTTTTGCGAAGCTTATTGTGCGCAAGAGGATAAATTGGCGCCCGTAAGATAAAAGTTGTTAATGGTTAGCAATGCGGGATCCTTCAGCACTGTTTGAAGGTATGAAAATTTATCTACGACTGACAGTTTGCCATTTATATGGACTAAACTATCAAAGCGATCAATATTACCTTCAAATAGGCAACTATCCCGTTCAAAAGTATGAGGTGAAGCGGTGGTAGAGACACTTTTAACTTAAAAGTATCTTAGGAACGGGCAAACTAGCTCGGGACGAGGCAGGTCACCAGAACAAAGTGTTAATTTGTTTATTTGTTTATTTGTTCCAACGTTTAAGTAGTCTGCTACCTGAAATTTAAGCAGACCCGGCTTCCCCACAGAAAGTAACAGTCATGTGTTATGTGAGTATGTGGGGGGGGTTATGTGTGTGATGTTGGTCCGTGTTACGTTCTCCCTCTAGGACCAGGACCATCGGCAGCCGGATATCCCAGTCATCAGGGAAGAACGCACAACGAACATTGCCTTGTCAGTCCGGACCATCGGCAGCCGGAAATTCAGATGTTGAAAAGGCAATTTAAGTGTGTGTTGTAAGGTGTGTGTGTGTGTGAGAGTGAGAGAGAGAGAGAGAGAGAGAGAGAGAGAGAGTTGTGTGTATGTGTGTTGTGTGGGATGTTGGTATCCGTGTTACGTTCCCCCTTTAGGACCAGGACCATCGGAAGCCGGATATCCCAATCGTCAAAGAGGAACGCTCGACGAATATTGCCTTATCAGTCCGGACCATCGACAGCCGGAAATCCAGATGTTGAAAAGGCAATGTGTTAAATAGAAAGATTTAATTAGAAAGAAGTTAGTATCGAACCGTTTACGAATTGCATTCTCCCTATTAAATCAGTGGCCGATGCGATCGCACCAATTATGGCATTATGTTGAACAAAGAAAGCTTAGACTTGGGTTATTTTGACCTTTGTGCGCAATGTCAAAAATGTCTTAAAACGAGTTTGTTGAACTGTTTTGTAAAAACTGCATGCGTTTCAGTTTCTCCGCCAAATTTCCAACTTTAACTCTAAAATTTCTTAAATGTCATTCGTCGGAAAAATTGACAATTTAAAATTTTTTTGTAATTTTACCAATTAACAACTTTATAACTCTGTTACCGACCTTTTTACGAAATTAGCTCTAACTTAGTATCCCAGTATAAGAAATGAGGTCACTATTTGGAAAGCGTTTGTAACTTACCTAAAAAAAACCTTCTTGTTTAGGATTATAGTTCGCAATTTTAGATCAAATCCGTAACAGAACCCAGGGTGCAATCGAAAATGTTGCTTCATATATTATCTCTGTGTACGCACTTATCAATGCTCTGGATAACAAACCTAGAGAAACTGAAATTATTTAGCATTAAAACGTATTTTTCATCCTTATTACTATGAAATCTTGCACTAAAAAAAATTGATGGCTTATCTCACTTTAAAGAACTATGTTGCTAAATTCCATTTTCAAAAATATCGTCTCTCCCTTCCCGACATAGGCACTCCAAAGCTTCAATAACGAAGTTTAACGATGTCGTAGAACTCCAAGCGAATGGTCAATATGGTTGAAAGCTGGTTATTCTTTTGATCACTCCAGTTAAATTGGTAACAAGGGAGCTGGAATGAAAGAAAAGAAGTTTTAAAAAAAAATATTTCCTTACCTAGCGTCGAAGAAAATAAAGTAAACAGTAGAAAATTTAAAATAGGAAAGCGCTAAGTTAGGTATGTTGACTCATCAATTTTATTTGGCATAAACATGGAAGAAACTATAGAAGAAGTTTCTCTAAAACTTTGGGAGTAACAGTAGAAAGAAGATCAGAATATATCAATTTCTGCAAACATACGGCATTAAAAAATCAAAAGAGCAACTGCATTAGTCAATGAAAAAAAGAAAATATGGTATTGAAGTAGACGGAAAATATTTACAATAAAGTGCTCGTTTTACATATCTTGCAAAGACATGAAATATGAAAAAGAAAAAATTTATAGCAGCTATAGCCAAGGTAGTCTTTAAATATCGAAATGTGTTACCGCTAAATGAGGAATTTTGAAATCAAATCATTAAATGTTTGGCTCGAAGTTCTACTTAGATGTGGAACTTTAACTCGGAAAAGTTGGCTTAGCAACAAATAGAAAAAATATCGGATAAAGAAATGATGGGTGAATAGAACCCGCAGAGAACAGAAAAATTGTGAATAACTCTTATATGTAAGAAATAAAGTAGTAATTAAGAATTTTATTGGAAGAAAAAGGTATAGTCGGAGGAAAAAATTTTGGATAAATTAAAAATTGTGCAATTTTTTGTAGGAACTGAGAAGTTCGCCAATAATCGCCCGAAGTATAAATCCTACACAAAAACTGCCAAGTATTAAAAGCTGTTTATAAACAAAGTTTATATTTAAAGTTGTTTGTGGTAAGTGGACAAAGAAAGACCGGCGGCTCAGTGGCTTGGTTGATTCGCGTGTGACTACTAATCTCAAGGTCCTGGGTTCGATGCTCAACACAGACCGCTTGAAGAATGTTAAGCAAGCATTTTTCACAAAAATACACCCTCGTTCGGATGAGGTAATATGTAGGCCTCATGTCTGAGTATTGTGACGCGCGCTAAAGAAGTAAGGTAGGAACCTTACTTGGAACAGCAATGGTCAAAATCTCCAGGTAAAAAAGAAACTCGCTTTCTGACCAATATAGTACTTTGGGATAAAGAATTACAAAGCCAAATGTAGGGAGGCAAAGAGAGAGCTAAATAAATTTTAGCCGTTCAAGAAATAGCACAATAATATGCGAATTGGAATTAGTAAAACTTACTGTGTGGAACTTACTTATAAAACTCTTTTTTTGGTCAAATATACAAATGCTCGTATGGCAATTCTATAAATTTACGAATCGCCTTATGTAAATAACTATACTAAGTATTATTAAAATTATCAAAGGAAAGTAGTTTTGCAATTCAAGTGTTTTCGTATATCTTTTATTTGAAGATTTTACGTTACAAAAATGAATTTAATTCCATAAAAATACTGTTCAAAAGATATATTATCAAGCTGCAACATTCAAATTCCGAGTTTAATCTCAATATGCAGGTAACTTGTTGTCTCGAACCGTTTTCGTAACTTGCGGATCTAACAGAAATTATCAATCGTATGGAATCGCCTTCAGATTTTTAAGTATTCAAGATGTGTAAAATCTCGCGCTCGAAAACCGACTGAAGACTCGCTATCATAAACGAGCTTGAGTCTCCTTCTTATGTTTATTTGTGTTATAAAATATACTTACAGACTTTTGTGTGTACTTTGGTTTATAGGAGTGCTTAATTATTGTATTGTTAATTTTGTATTGTAATTGTATTGTGAACTTTGAATATTTTTAATCTTGTTGAACATTTATATGTTAATTTGGAACTATATATTGCGTGCGCTGTTACCTAATTAATCATTCCTCTATGCTGTGCGTATAGGTGATATTCGAAGTACCAGTGACAATTAAAGGAAATCGACAGGTTTCCGACTAAGCTAGGGGTATATTTCTTGGGTAGAGCTATGAGCAATGGGCGTGGGGTTTTAAAACAACAACTTATAACTGACTCTCAAGTGTAAAAGAAAAATAGAGGGGTTCAGGGGCGTCACCAAGTCCTAAACTTAATGAAGGCAAGGGGTACCCTAAGGAAGAACTTGGAAACACCGAGGGAAAAACACCGCTTTGACTGCGAGAACGCAGGATCTGAAAGAAAACAATATTGTTGGTACAATTAAAGGACACAAGAGATGCACTCTTGTTATCTTGTGTTGTAAAGAGAAAAGATTATTATCAATATCAGAAATTCAGATGTAAACATTAAAAAGAGATTTAATTATCAAGCTTCTTGGAAGCGCTGTTCAAGTAAATTATTCCTGAATCACAGCTAGTCGTCCCACTCTTTGTAATAGAATAGGTTTATGAATTCTAATTTAGTTTCCCTATTTTTTAAACGCACTTGCACAAAATAAAACAGATAATTTTGACTTAACTCATAAGCTTTTAATTAAAATTATTCTCTTTTGTTCTAAAAACGTATACATAAATATACAATAAAAGGGTGGTTTAATTTTTTAGACTCAAGTGTATCGATATATAAATTTTAAATAGAATCACCCTAGCTATATTAACATAACCTCAATTTTGCCTACTCAATACTCAAATCTGTTTATTTTGGTTCACATTTACAAATAATGTTTTTAGTTAAAGAAAAGGTATTTATCAAGTTTAAACTTAGAATTAATTTAATTTCATTAAATATGAATATGTAGGTTTATTTAATAATGTTCATCATTCTAATTAATGAAGTAAACGACACTTGTAGTGGACAATAATATAGATAATGTAATTATTTCCGAACGGTAATTTTGTTACTATCTTCAAGTAAACAAATGCTAAATCCAAAGTTACCATTAAATCTGAATATTATTTTCCTTAACAACCTCTACGAAAGCAGCTGTTTCAGGCCGCGTCATTGAGCTAATCGCTTGCCTTGTTTGTCGACCGCATGATGAAACGTCACACACAAAAAAATACCTCGCTGTCACTATTTGTCCTGACTTACTATTAATGGACTAACAACTTTTATGGCAAGAATTTTCCTCAACTGCTATTAATGAAAGCGTAAAAAATCATGCACTTAATTCTTCCTCGACTATATAATTCTTGACTAAAAATTGCTTTCGTGTTACATGAACCAATGAAATAGAATCAGCTTTCACAATGACGCCATGTCTTCCTTTGTAACAAAAACGAGGCTACATGGTACTTTAGAAATTAAAGTGGATTATCATGTGAACTTTTCTGAAGAGCTTTACTAAAGAGTTTTTCTTATGAATTTCTCTAATGAATTTGTCTAATAAACTTCTCTAATAAACGCTACCAATCAAATTATTTAGTTTCAAATATTAAATAATTTTACCTGATTACCGCTAACAGGAATAGTAAGAGTTTAGTGCTTTTAGTACTTGGAGGAACAACCATTTTTAGCGATCCTCAGATCGCTTGCCCGGTTTCTTTCAAAGGACATCGTGATCTTCTTGTAACGAAAACCTGGGAGCGAATGAAAACGAATTGATAAAATAAACACGACGACGAAATATTACCTGTCATTCCGAGCATAATTCGAGTAGCCATCATTTAAAGGATGTCTTTGTTATTTATTCTAAATTGTATGCGACTCGTGATTGGGCAATCTGGCACGGCACGTATCTGAATAATAATTAATATAAGGGAATTAATTACTTACTTGAATAAGTGTTTGCAGTGTATAAAATAACTTTAGGGTATTTACTCATTTATAAGTGTCAAAAAAATTGTAACACTGTTAACGGGTGCAACAACACTTTGAAAATTTCGATAATGCATCGTTTTCCGTACTTAGACGAACCGGTAAGTATGAAACTATTCTCTAAATTGTTTTAAGACTTGAAAAAAATGTAGAAATGTACATACCTTCAGCTTTAAAATAGCAAGTATGCATGTACCTATAATTTTAAGTTTGTTGGGCTACCTTAAAACTAAGATGAGCTAAAATTAGTTTTTAATTATTTGCTTGTCATAAAAATTGTTACGGTATTGAAATTGATACCATGAATTGTTTTAAGGTTTATAACAAGGATGGAACGCGTTTGCAATGATAGGATTATGGGTGTGGACCGCGAACTGTATATAATAATTGTCGTGTATGTCATAAACATTTTAGTTCTTATAGCACATTGTGTGGTGTCGGTAAGAAAACCCTCAAAGATCGTTCATTACTAACGATTGCTGTTCCAGGTAAGTTCAATAAATTTTTCATAAGTGGTGTAATCAATTTCTTTGCTAGGATTTAGTGCACTTCAACGAACAGAATTCTGTCTTAACATGGGATAAAATAGAACTAGAACGTCCCGATATTCTGCAAACAACTCAAATATGTGTAGAAGATCATGGTAGGTATTCTTTTCATTCCATTTGATTAATTGTCTACATGCGGACATCCTTAAACAATTTTTAAATTGATCGCCCAACAAGCACAACGGCATCTTTAAGATGTTCTAAATACATCTGCCTTAGAATTTCAAAACGTCTCATACGTCCATTTACATCTTAAAAACATGTTATAAGCCAAATGTTAATAATCCAAACATCATTAAGATATTTTTAGAGGTGGTTTGATGATCCAAAAATACTTAAAACAGATCTTAAAAATACTTCTTTAAGACATTCATGTTTTGGGAAATTCATTGTTTATAATACAAAAGTTAATAATGTGTCTTAGGCAAGATAAAAATGTGGAAAACATAAACTCGGTACTTTTCTATTAATGTTACCAGGGCCACTCCACATTGTATTTACTGAATGTGGTACTTTTGCTATATCATCCTCTATAATTTCTTTAAATTTGAGTAAGTTGTCAAATTCACGTTTGTGGTTGGACTTATCCAATTCAGCATTTATTGGTACATTATTAGTGGAATTTAGAAAATACCTGTTTAATGCATTAACATCTTGGTGATTTAGAGGTAACTGTTTTGAACTTGATTTATTATTTATCTCTAGTTTATGAATTACTTTCCAAATAGTAGCACGGTTTTATTTTTAGAAATTTGGGTTTGTATGTAAGCTCTGTTTTTTTGGCTATTGCACTAGTGCAAGGTTTCTCGCAGGTTTGTACCTATCCAAATGCACAGCAGCTTTCGTTGCTTGAATTTTGTAGGTATTTGTCTCTTCGTCTGATCAAATATTTATATTATCATGGTTTACTTGTTCTAGCACTAGAGAAATTGAAATTTTGAGAGAAGCATGCACGTTAGAAATCTTGCAATTATTATCATTTAAAAATTTTAATTTAGTAATATAATTCATATCATAAATAAGGTTCCGATGCACCGCATACAAATCATTAAGAAACAACGCTTCATTGAATACTGCAAAATCCCTACAGAGACGAGTGACTGTAGACGTTTTGTGACTCAAAAAAGATTATATGATATATGGCATTCAGTGACTTTTACCTGTTCTGCAGTAATTTTGCTGTGATTGGAAATTATATCTAGTAGGCTAGCACTTTTTTTACTTATTCGAGTTGTTTCTTTTATAACCTGAAGTAATCCCTTCGTGTCCAATAGATTGCTGAAATGTGTAGTTAATTTATTAATTTTAATAAAATGGAAATTAAACATATTTACTAATCATAATTAATAATGTTGTTTTCTTTGGTACTGCTGACATATAATCTTTTCTTTTTGTTTTAGATCAGAATGTTGTTCGTGTTGGACAAGCTTTGGCAGTGGCATCTACAACTTTTTCTAGAACTTGTACAACACCATCTGTTACTACTCCTATTACAACGATTGAAATGCACATTTCTAAATCGAGACAAGGTAATTTTTCTAGTACTATTTGTGATAATCAGTAAAAACATGTATACCTCAAAAATTAAGCTAAATTATTTCCAACTTGCGTTAGGTCTCCACCAATTACAAAATTATTGTAAATACTGGTGTTAAGTAAGGGTTATAATTCTATCAACGACCAATATAGGCCGATGTATACTTACCAAAATAATTTTTAAACATCACGTACTGGCGGTTGCCAAGTAGTTAATATTTTTTCCATGTCTTTGTGCTTCTTTGGTTGCTTCGGATTTATGGATCTATTTATATACTTAAAACGAACTTCTGCTATTAAAAACTATTTCTTAAAGCCTCATTGTATTTGTCATAAAAAAAGTTCCCTGTAATTTATACTAACATTTTGTATGGTTCATTGTAATGCAATTTTTGTTAATTCAACAATTAATATGTGTATGGTTATGTTATAGATTTTCGCAGAAGATTCCCACTTTTACAAAGTGTTTCCGTGATTAGATCTTGTGATCTTAGTCCAAAGGCTCACAAAATGTACTCGATTGCCAGTAACTTGCGAAAATTTTTATTGCAAATGGATAAAGAATGCGCAGAGAACAAAACAACCTGAAAAAAGCTGAAGCATTTATGTATACTCCAATGTACCTGCAAAGCACAGTTAACGAAAGAACATTTAGCTTTATAATGTCACAGTTGCGACTACAAAAAATGAATTCAAAAGGACGTCGATTTACCTTGGATGAAAAGATATTTGCTTTGACTATTCTAAAACATTCAGGCAGATGCTACAAGCTTTTCAGGAGGGTATTTGCTTTACCCTCTAAACAAGCACTGTCAAAACTGCTGTCAAAATTACTTTCTAATTGTGGTATTAATACAGTGCTGATGAAAAGTATAAAGAGCACCATAGCAAACCTGACTAGCAACGACAAATATTGAATAATAATGGGTAACGTATTTTTTTTCTAGTTACACTTCGTTTTTAATATAAAATAAAACAGCAATAATATAAAATATATAATTTATAACTTTCCGTTCAGTAAAATTAATACATAAAATTAACAATAGCATATAGACTCCTTTACTTTTGTGGTCTAAGATTCGTTACTATGCTCCGTCGGGTTGTCAATTTGATCACTTTGTTATCAACGTTTGAAGAGACAAGCTGCGATAAGCGGCGTAGTAAAGTCAAAATGGTTTCCAGGCACATGGTCTGCTGTCGAGTTCGTAAAAGGAGAAATTAAAGTCACCATCATTAATACATGCAATATCAGATATGATAATATTTTATACAATATGATATATGGTAATATCATGTTATGCAGTTTCATATAATTCAACATCATAAATAAGTAATATCGAATAAGCAAATCTTGGATCTAGAAAATTCGTTGAGTACTAAATTTAATATGATGTAAAATCAAGCAGAGGTTAGTTTCGTTAAATAATGGTTGTATTCAGAAGAGTTCTCGTAATTCCAGTAATAAATTTCGTAAGTATTCACGTGGTTTCTATTTGTGCGTCGCAGAAAACCGATGGTTATGGAATTTCCGACAGCTGAGGTTATAGTCCGATTTCTTTCGTTCACAGCAGTATTTCTACACGTAAGTGTTTTTTAGCATTTAATCACTTTGAATATTAATTAAGTTGCAATAAGAAAAGATTACATTGAACTTTTGTAACGTAAAATCGTTTAAAGAAAGAAAGAATTAAAAACAAATTTATTGTTTGTCAGAATGTTTGCACGTACAGATAAAGTTAACTAAGCTAAAAAGTTATGAGTAACATTTTATGTCAGATATAAAAAACATAGATTCAGTTGTCCTATTTAGACCTCACATGTCATCTTACTTTAATTTAAAAATATGTTTAAATATTATGAGGTCATGAACTTTGATTTTTAGTCAACATGTGGAATTTGTCTAATAACTGTTAAGTAAAAGTAACTTTAGGTTGATACATGCTAGTTTATCAGCACTTAGGTAATTAAATTTCATTGTTAAGGTCGAAGTAGTACTACTATGGCTTGGAGAATTTGTAATATATATAATTATGAAAACTCAAATCCTTACATTTAAATTATTAAGAAAGATCGATTTAGAGAACTTTATGTTGTTGAATACAAATCCTTATTAGCATATTTCTGTTCCATAAAAATTATTAATTGAAAAAATTATAGTAAAACAAATTGAAAATATTATAGTAAAACGAATCCTGAAATTCATTCAAATAGAATCTATTTTTTTTGCATGACTTTTTAGTATTTAAATTCAAGTAAAAATTACAAGTCATCCCTGATCAGAAATTGTGTGTAATGAAAACAAATACCCTGAGTGTATATTTTTGAAACCTAAATTCTATTATTTTATTTTTGGTAAATATTTTTGAGGACACAAATGGTGTCTATGTTGTACATTTGTTTGTTCACAGGTCAAGCCGAGACATCTGTATGACATATGGTGTTTGAGGTTTTGGTAAGTGTGTTTAAAACAGTGAAATTACGGTTTTATGGCTATGTTAGTGGTGCTGATATAAGGTTTCCGCATTCACCTAATACAAGCACAGTTAAATTTTGTAGGTTGTTGTATTGAAAAATACGGTGGCGCTTATTATTTATATTTTTGGTCTTTTGACAACCCATGACCCAAGCTCATGATCTACCCAGAGCTAACACTCTACTAGCCGTTTATGTCTAAAGAGTTTTCTTTTCCTCAAGCCGTTTTCCACCCAACTTTACCCTAGGCTTTCATTGATAATAAGAAATTCTCGACCTTGTGATATCAGGTAAGGGTTTGGGAAATATAATGGTGCAATTTATTAGCTGATATTCACGAGGGTAAAATAAAAATATAAAATAAATACATTTAAAAAATTTTAGATTACAAATGTTTGATAAAGTTGCACTTTCGCCTCATCTTGATTTGAATAGTAGATCAGATTCCATTGAATTATTTGAAGAAATGTGTGAAATTAGTAGAGTGCTAAAGTTTGCTGACCATGCATTAGTGCTTATGGCAAGAGGCATTAGAAAGAAGTGGAAGCAACCACTTGCTTATTATTTAGTTGAAAGTGGAGCCGACCGAGCTCAGCTTGTAAAAATAGTAAAAGATGTTGTACGGTCGGAGCAGTTAATTGGGCTGAATCCTGTTGTTGCTGTATGAATCAAAGTTCAAATAATAGGTCTGCTATAGGTGAACTTCTTCGCTAAACACTAGAATTTTTTACAAGAAACAAAATGGACAACAGGAATTTTGAATTTTTGGTGGATGGTACAGGAGTTATTCCTCTATTTGATCCTCCCCATATGCTAAAAGGAATCTAAAATAACCTTTTGAAGTATGATATCGAATTTTAGTGGAGAGCAGGAATTCAACGGGCATCGTGGAAAGTTGTAGTTGCAGCATATGAGTAGGATGATCCTAATCCTGGCTACAAAACTTTCTACAAACTTACTGATGTCCATGTTTATGAACGAAAAATTAAGAATATGAAGGTATCATTGGCTGCTAAAGTCCTAAGTCAACGGGTATCATCTTGTTTACGACCGCTTGTAAAAGTAGGTAAGGAAAAGTATCTGTCATAGTACAGTTTCCATAAAAGAAATGAGTGCTTTTGTTTTAACACAATGCATGTTATGAAATGCATTTGCTACAACGTTGTTTTGCTTGTTTCTTTAACTTTTGTATATAGTTGTGATATAGTCGTAATATTTGTTATTTTAGCAGTACCTTGCCTAAAAGAAACTAAAGATACCACAGACTTTTTTCTCTTTATGGATAAGTTGTTCGACAGCATACATGGAACATTTGTTATGCCTTTGCATGGTAAACCATTGAGATGTGTAGTTACTGCAACTTTTAGAGCATGTGCAGTTTTGGAATGATGCACTAAAAGTTCTCAATTCTATAACATTTATCAAGGGTAAAACAAAGTCAGTACCACCCTCAGTAACTAATTGAATTCATAAGATGAAAGGTTTTAAATATTTATTGGCAAAATTGCAGAATGACAACTTTAAGTATCTTTCACTTAGAAATTTCAATCAAGATCCGTTAGAAAATTTCTTTGGCAGCAGACACAGTCATGGCGTCTGAAATATTAACCCTACTTGAATTCAGTTTCGGCATTTATATTTGTCACAAGTCGTCAACAATTTCAGTGCAATTAGATTTAAAAAATTTAATGCAGTTATGTTTTTTGTTGCACAGCGAATTACATTCAATTTGTGTTTAATAAAATCTTTTAAAACTTTACTAAAACCCCAATTACTCCCTCAGGTTCATAAGCTTTCTTAAGTGGCATAGTCTCGTTAGTAATTTTGGATAGGCTTAGTGGAACCTGATATGCTCGTTTTGTTTCAATCCTCCAGCTACCCTCCTCAACCGAGCCGCTAAGTTCAGAGTTCGGAGTTAGATTGGAAGTTTCCAAAGATCACATTTTATATAGGGATAACGCACATCTCTTGTAGGTTTTTGGCGAGAGTCCTATTTGATTTAGCTTAGCTAATTATTTAGGCTATTTAAAATATTTACCATCCAGTAATATAACGTAAGCAAAAAGTTTAGACAAATTATACAAAGAAGAATAACACTTAAATGCTGGTAGTCAAGCCAAAAAAAGGACAATAATGAAAGAATAGCATGGAGCCATCTGTTTGAGACTAGGTGGATTTAGTTGAGGTGGACATTTAAAGGGTCGGCATGGCATTCTAAGACACACTACCGCGATGTGAAAGTCAACAGGAAACCACCACATTACCTCCCAAGTACAAACCGTACTTAAATTGTATTTAAAATGATGGAATCCTCTGAGGTAAAATATTCCGGAGGTAAAATAGTCCCCCATTTGCATCTCTGGGAAGGGACTACTTCGGAGAATGTGATCGAAAACCCTAGAAAAGGAATCGGGAACATTTTACGAGTCGGAGCGTGGAATGTCAGAAAAGAAGTATGAAGCAAGTAGGCAAGCTAGAGAACTTAAAATATGAAATGAATAAGTTAGCACTAGACATAGTAGGGATCAGCGAAGTTCGGTGGCTAGAGGCGGAACATTTTTTGAGTGGAGACTTTAAGGTAATTCATACAGGATCAGAGAAAGGAAATTCTCGTGTGGGGATAGTTATGCGAAAAAAGATAGGGCGCTGTAGGAAATTACTTACGATAGAGTACTCATGGTTACATTAGAATCTAAACCGGTAAATACAGTAATAATACATGTATACATGCCCACTTCCAACCACAGTGAGGAAGAGGTAGAAACGATCAACAAAGATATCAAAGACATAGTAAATACGTAAAGGACATAAGAATTTAATAATTACGGGGGGTTTTAATGCAGGGAAAAATGCCGCGAGATATAGGAAGATATCAAATAGATTACATTCTTATTCGACAACGGTTTAGAAATCAAGTAATAGACTGTAAAAGCTACGAAGAAGCAGATATAGACACTAACCACAACATCGTAATTATGAAAGCCGCTCTTAAATTAAAAATTTAAGAAAAATAAACGAAAATGACAGTTTGACTTTGAGAAACTAAAAGATACAGATACCCAAAAGAATTAAAAAAGTCAAATGAATTGCTAAAAGATATCGAGAAAATTTCTGATACTAAGGAAGTAGAAGCAAAATGGAATAACATTAAATGCAGCTTAGACATGGCGGCCAGAGATATTTTGGGGTATACACGAAAAGAAAATAAAATGCCATGGATATCTAAGGATATCCTAAATTTAATAGAAGAAAGACGAAAATACAAAAATAGATCAGACGAAAAGGAAAACGAAGATACAAACCTACAAAATGGGCAATTATTCGCAAATGCAGAAAAGCTAAAGAACATTGGATTGATGAAAGGTGTAAAGAGGTTCAAACTAAGATGGAAATAGAAAAACAGATGAAGCATATAAACTAATTAGAATGAATTTTAGGAATTTAAAACCGTATAGCAAAAATATAAGGTACGCTAGAGGAAACGTCATTATAGAAAATGAAGAGAAAATGCTTAAATGGCAGGAACATATAGGAATCTATATGCAGGAGAGGAACTAACAACATTAGAAGAGGAATCAGATATTGAAAATGATAACTTGGGATATCCCATTCTGCGAGATGAGTTTGAATTAGCATTAAAGGGTCTGAAATATGATAAGGCGCAGGGTACAGATAAGGTGCAAGCAGAAACCCTAAAGCCGCTTGACAAGCAGTAAGAGAATGTCTCTTCCAACTTGTAAGCAATATGTGTGAGACAGACGAGTTACCCCAAGATTTCAAACATAACATCATAGTAACTATACCAAAAAAGAGAGGCGCGGATAGATGTGAAAATTTTCGAACAATAAGTCTGACAGCACACGTGTCAAAAATATTTACTAGAATTGTACAAAGACGAATGGAGAAACGAGCTAAAGAAATACTAGGACAAGTTCAATTTGGGTTTAGGCAAAGCAAGGGAACACGGGAGGCTATTTTAGCTCTGAGGGTGATAATGGAGGAAACAATAGAAAAGGGGGAAAGCGTATATATAGGGTTTGTAAATCAGAAAAAAAGCATGCGGCAATGTAAAATGGAAAAAAGAGTTAGAAATACTCAAAGAGATTGGAATGAGTTTTAGGGATAGACGGATAGTGCATAGCTTATACAAAGAGCAAACAGCGGTAATAGAATTAGAACAGGAACGTAGAGAAGTAAATATTAGGAAAGGGGTAAGACAGGGGTGTGACATCCAGTTAACTTTTTACTTGTACATAGAAGAGGCAATGAATTCTGTCAAATGCTGGAAAACATTTGGAATTACTATGCCGGGATAAAAATTGGTATGTTTAAATTTGCAGATGATATAGTGGGATTAGCATCTAGGAAAGAAGAGTTAGAAGCTGCTCTTAATGAAATGAAGACAGTTCTAACAGAGATATACGGTATAAAAATTAACAAAAATAAACCTAAAGTACTAGTATGCACAGGAGAGAAAAATAAATTAAAAACGAGAGTAGTGATGTAAGGCCGGTCTGACTTCAAAACGGTGTACGCGTATGTTTTTCCATGTAACATACGCGTGCACCGTTTTGAATCCAGACCGGCCTTATATACTTTCAATGTAAAATACGTGTGGACACGTTTTGAAGTCAGACCGGCTTTATATTACTTTCAATGGAACATACGTGTGTGACGTCAAAACACACGTGTGCTACGTTGAAAAATGCAGATAAAATGTGGAGCTGTTTTGAATTCGGTTTTCTAGCGAGAAGTTAACAAGTCGGTCAGATGCAAAATATCGCATTCAAGTCAATTGTGTTTAATTAAAGTGAATTCTGATTTATGTTTTATACTTTTGTTTAGAGGCTGCCGGTTTGACTTCAAAGTGTGCCCAACAGTAGGAAAAGCAGCGGTGGTAATCAAGATCAATCCTATCTAATATAAGTAAAAAATCTTCGACTAGCAATCATAACAACATAAATTAGTTAACGGAGTGTTGTGTGTAAGATAGAAGCAAGTAATTAAATGCAATATGGATTTTAATACCCTTAATAAAACCACATATCGCAAACCTTATATAAATTCAAAAGATATTGTAGTGAATAAGAGGTTTGTAGTTTTGAAAGTGGAAACTGTAAAGACAAAATATGAAGAAAGAGTATTAGTGGAAACAGAAGAGTTCAAAAGTATTGATTGATTGGGGTTAAGGAGGTTGATATAAATGTGTGATAAAAATATGCAAATTATAATGAAGGACCAATTGCTTTTATAGCAATAACGATAATGGTGGAGCGGTTATGTAATAACAAACAAAAAAACTACATCAAACTACTTAGTAAAAGGGTATAAATACCTTAAGTCCTGCGCCACTGGGGGCAATAGACACTTTCACGCACAAAAGCTTTTACGGAGAACCAGAAACACGCACGAAAATGGTGTCGGTCTCGCTTTCAAAGCTCTAACACAACCGTCCTTTTCAAGGGTTCGAAGGCGACTTGCTTCTTTAAAGGCTCGAGTACGACTGTCACTTTATGCACTGTTATTGCCGGTATATAAAATGTTTCACTCAAACTGTAGGATGCACGCACAAAGTATTTATTGTCACAAAATACCGAATTGTTCGATGACGACGTAACATACCGCCCACCAAATTCATAGAATTTTGAAAAGGAGGAAGTAGGTTGGGTGAAGGAAATCACATGGGATTTGACCTTGCTAGGAAAGGAGGTAACGAAAGATAGGGTGGTGCACTACAGCGAGCGATATTACCAACTATGCAAAAATAAAATATATATGTAAATAAGCAAATATGTAAAAAGAATATACTACTATACATGTAAAAATGTGTATATACATCTAAACATAAAATAAAATTAAAATACCGGTTGCGGCGCTAGTTTGACCAAAGGTCGTTTTAGTGTGCCATGTGCCGTTTTGACTTCAGCGACACGTATAATACCGTCCGCACCGGGAAAAGTATTAATAATACGACCAAACTTCCATTGAAGTGGAGAAAGCTGGTCGTCCTTGACGAGGACAATAGTGTCCTTTTCCACTTGTCGGACACCTACCTTAGAGTGCCATTTAACTTTCTGGTTCAGAGTATGTAAGTACTCATGGCTCCAGCGAGCCCAAAAATCTTGGTGGAGTTTTGCAGGAGTTTCCACCTGCTTTTAATGGTACAACGTTGGTTAAATGGTCCTCATCTGGTGGTGCAGAAAGAGGCTCCATAGTTAGGAAATGACCTGGTGTTAGGCAACGCAAGTCATTTGGATCCGAACTCAAAGCGCAGAGTGGCCTTGAATTTAGCACAGATTCAATTTGTGTAAGAACTGTGTACAGTTCCTCAAAGGTAAGTTTTTGTTCGCCGATTACGCGAGATAGGTGTGTCTTTACCGACTTAACACCGCTTTCCCACAAGCCACCGAAGTGAGGGGCGCTAGGTGGATTAAACGACCACTTTATCCTTTCTGAGGTTACTGCACTATGCAGATAACTCGTAAGCTGACGATAGGCACCTACAAAATTAGTACCGCAATCGCTAAATATTTGAGAACAGCGTCCTCGACGTGCTATAAATCGTCGCAAAGCGGCAAGAAACGCGTCTGCCGACAAATCCGAAACAAGTTCAATATGTGCTGCCTTAGTGGCAAAACAAACAAAATACAAATATAGGCCTTAAGAGTTTTAGAGCCTCGCAGGCGGTTAGCCTTTATTAAAGAGGGCCAGCAAAATCAACACCAACAATACTGAACGGTTTGATGTGGGTAATACGTGCTGCCGGTAGGTCTCCCATAGGAGGAGTTACCAGGACCGGTTTGGTACGAAAACATCTATGACAGGATGATAAATAATTTCTGATTGAATGTTTAATAGAAAGGATCCAGAAATTCTGTTGGATAATATACGCTGTGGTATTAACACCGGGATGGCAATACCTTTCATGAGTTGACAGAATGATAAGTTCGGTTAATCGGTGCCGCTGAGGCAATAACGCAGGAAACTTTTCGGAATAGGAAAGCGAAGAATGTGTCAAGCGCCCACCTACTCTTAAGATGTTTTGTGGATCAACAAATGGAGAAAGTTTTCGCAAGCTTTTAGGTAACTTACGGTTTGCCTTGATCGAAGCTATTTCCTTTGAAAATGTAACATTTTGTACATGCCGAACGATAATCATGAGAGCATTGTGTAGTTCAATGTCTGTTAAGGGACCCGTATGACGTTGAGCCATGAGTTTAGAAAATCTATAAATGTAAGCCACGATGCCTTGGATTTTATATAACGATGAAAAGCGGCTTAGTAAAATGTCAATGACGTTTGGATCTGTTTGAGCGACAAATGTTAGGATCTTCTTTTCCGTAGTTACCTCAGCAATTGAGGTTGACAATGTTGGTTGAGGCGGCCACGAGTCACTAGGGTAGTGAAGCCATTCAGGCCCCGCCCACCATAGCGAACATGAAATAACCGCGCTTGGCATTAATCCCCGAGACGCAGGATCAGCCGGATTATACGAAGATTTAATATAAAACCATCGGCTAGGTGCAATGATTTCTTGAATGTGGCTAACACGGTTTGCCACAAAAGTTTTCCAACGAAAAGGTGGAAAACGTATCCAAGTGAGAGCGACCGTAGAATCACTCCACGCTGAAACATCGGAGATGTCAATCAAGCCTTGATAAGACCGAATGGTAAAAGAAAGTAAATCGGTTAATAAAACGGCGGCACATAATTCCAAACGTGGAATTGAAATGCGCTTAATTGGAGCTACTTTTGTTTTAGCGGTTACAAATTGTACAGTTATTTCTCCAGTAGTTTGATTTATGAACTGAAAATACACTACCGCTGCATACCCTACCTCGCTAGCATCGCAAAACCCATGCAAATGACAAGTAAAAGGATCCGAAGGGGGTAAACAACGTGGTAACTTTAATGACGATAATAACGGCAACTCTTCTTGGTATTGCTGCCATTGAGACGAAATGTCTGCTGGTGGGATGTCATCCCAATTTAAACCTAACATCCACAGATGCTGGATTAGGCGTTTTGCAAAAAGTGTTAGTGGGGCTAAAAATCCTAATGGATCATATATTCTGGCAACTTGTGAAAGTATGTTGCGCTTTGTACATATTTGGTTTAATGGTTTAACCCGAAACGAGAAAATATCTTCTGTAGGTGACCATTGAAGACCTAATATTTTTATTGATTCGTGCGAATCGAAATCGAGAGAAGTATATTGGCAAAAATCTGACGGAATGCCTTCCAAAATAGAAACTGAATTAGAACTCCATTTTCGAAGTTCAAAACCAGCCAAATGTAAAAGTCGAATAAGTTGATCTTTAATTATAGCGTCAGCGGCTAACGGAAACCTTTTGCCTTCGTCAATGGCTAATTGCTGAAGAGTTTTTAATGCTAGATAAGGCGATGACTTAATACCGTAGGTCACTGTATTAAGCTGATATGTCTGGATGGGTTCTTCTGCGGAGAACCGCCAAACAATTAATTGAAACTTTCGATGTTCTTCGGTAACCAAAATTTGTCGATACATTTGGCGAACATCACAAGTAAAAACGAAACGATGAGTACGAAATTTCAGTAAGATTGACGAAATGTCGTTTTGGAGACTAGGTCCAGCCAATTGAGTGTCATTAAGTGACACGTTGTTTTAACCTTTGCAGAGGCGTCAAAAACCACACGAATTTTAGAAGTATGACCTTCTTCTTTAAACACAGGGTGATGGGGTAAAAGTAATTATCGTTCCCAACGGGCGGAGAATCGAGTAATGCCATATGACCCGCATCAAGATAGTCCTGCATGAAATTGTTGTATTGGGCGCGTAGCTCCGGTTGAGCATGTAATTTGCGCTCCAACGAAAATAGTCTTTTTAGCCATCTCAAAGCAATTATCAAAAACGGGCAAAGTATCGTTGAACGGTAACGCAACCATAAAACGACCGCTAGGGTCACGAGAAAACGTGTTTTCAAAATCAAATCTGCCTTTTCTTCTTCTGGAGAAGTATAAGGCGTGGATGGCAACTCTTCTATCTCCCAAAACCGCCTTAGGGTCTGGTCGATAGGATTTTCTACAGACGTAAAAATGCTTGGACAGTATCAGACTGCAAGCTTTTGTGGGACCAATAATAGTCCAACCAAAATTGTATTTATGGCGGCAGGCTGAAGAAACTTGCCATGTATAACACCGCCATTGATGATGAACGGATAAACATCTGCTCCTAGGAGCATGTCAATGGTTCCTGGAGAGTTCCAGGTCGGGTCTGCAAAGTGCAGGCCGCATAAGTGTTCCCAATTATTAGGAACTTCAACGCTAGGTAATTTGCCAGATATTGACGAAAGCACAAAAGTTGTGACTTCTAGAGATTTTTCAGAGTCTAACATAGAGCGAATGGTGCAGCTGACGGCACCCTATTGACTGCTGAAGTTGTCTGCCCAAGTCCATAAATCGGAACTTGAGAACGTATGCGTGGAAGCCAAAGTTTGCTCACGCAATCGTCTCGAATAAAGCTAGCTTGGGAACCAGGATCTAAGAGTACCCTGATCGGTTTGTATCTACCAGAACGATCTTGAACTTCCACAACAGCAGTGGAGAGTAAGACAGTAACCCCAAGATTTGAATTCGTCTGTGAAGACAAAACATTTGCCGGAATAGGAGAGGCTGACTGCGTCCTATTGGCATTTTTATGCATGTGTGTAGCGGTCGGTTCAGCTGAACGGCTAGAAGCAGGTTGCGATTCAAAATGTAGCAAGGTATGATGCGGCTTGGCGCAAGTTCGACAGGAATTATAAGATTTGCATTGCATGGACGCATGGTCTGTTCGTAAGCAATTTAAACAAAGGCGTAAGCGTTTGACAATGTCGAAACGTTCCGTCGGAGTTTTCTTTAGAAACGATTGACATCTATAAATTAAGTGATTGCTTTTGCAGGAAGGACAATGGTGCGAAAATGAATTATTTGAGTCACTGGAGCTACTTGGTGTGTCCAGTGAAACTACGTTAGAAGAAACTCTTGGTTTAAATTGAAACGCTGAGGATTTCTTAGGCACTGATGTGTGAGATGTATGGACAGTCGTCGAATAAGAAACAGGTGCGGTTGAAGAAAAGGTTTCCAACGCTGCACATTGTTGGGTTAAAAAATATCTCAAATCCTCGAAATTAGGTATTTGCTTCGGATCCGATTGGAGTTCGAAGCGTTTTCTAGTGAACGGATCAAGTTTTTCTAAAAGCAAATCGACCAGAATAAAGTTCCAATGTTCAGTGGGAAACTTTAAGTTAGTTAGAACAGCAAGGTTCTCCGAAAAACAATCAATAAGTGCCCTAAGTTTCTTAGGGTCTTCTGATTTTAAAGGTAGAAAGTCTTTCATTGCTTTCCAATGCAAAGTTGCCAATAAACGCGGATTGCTAAATCTCTCACGCAAGGCGTTATAGGAAATAATAAAATTATCCCCGAAATGGGTACAGATTTAACGATTCTTAAAGACTCCCCGGTACAACAACTAATAAGATAATTTAATTTTTCGATATTGGACAGCGACGCGTTATTATAGACCAGGCTGTCAAATAAATCGATGAAAGATGAAAATTCAGTTACCTCATTATTAAAAATTTGGAGCTTTAACGGTAACAATTTTGATACCGTGCTGCTTGGAGCATTTTCTGTAATTTGTGCCCGCGTTTCTTGCATCGTTTCGAGATGCAGCAGTATGCAAAATAAGCTGAATCTACTTCCTTCCGTACAGCGTTGTAAGTTAATGATTCTACCTCGTCACACGAAGCTAAGACAGAAATTAAAATTTTGCTGAAATTTGTATAAAGGTCAGTTATTCCCTTGTTTGAATAAGGAACAACGTTCTTAAAGTTGTGTCACTTTGTATAGAATTACAAAGCTCAAATATTTCTAAAATCCGTGTTTTCAGTAATTGAGTTCTACCACATGTGCCTTCTTCGGAGCCATAGTTATTTTGTTATTTTGAAAGATCTACACTAAATGCTATAAAACCGTAACGCTCAGATGTACGCGAAAAATTTTAAAATATTATGATTGTTCAAAGCACGAAAAGGTAAGACAGGGTATAAACCAATAAATCACGTTTTATGACTAACGGTTCGTCAATGTGGTCTTAAAACGAGACGTCGAAAACAAGGGTTTGTCTAACAAAGCGCGAGGATAAGATGTACCGCTTTACAACCCGGGCGGTTTACCATCAAAAGCTCACAGAAACGTTTAAAACATGTGGCTTAACATATTTGCCGAAAGATGCAACTTTACAACCTTATTCCTCTGCAGATATTTTCAATATTGTAATACAAAACGTGCAATAGCTTTTAAATACAAAGCAAATCCCTTTACCTTTCTTGTTTAAGAAGTATAAAGCGATTTATAGTTTTCAGGTTGCTTTCTGTTTTATGCCGCTAAAATGAATTTAAAAACTGAAAACTGACAAATTTTATATTATGAATTTCTTTGTAATTAAAACGCTTGCTGGTTTCAATTACGGCGAAATCGCTTAATTTAATCTAAAGACAGTATAAATAATGTTTACACATTTTAACCCGCTAAATATGGGCTTTAAGCACAAATTTAAAACTGAAATATTAATTAATTAAAAACTCGCTGAAATGCACAATAGTATTTAATTTAGGACATGTGTAACCACAGGACTAATGAATCCGGATCGACTTATAGGGCCAATGATTGATTGGGGTTAAGGAGGTTGATATAAATGTGTGATAAAAATATGCAAATTATAATGAAGGACCAATTGCTTTTATAGCAATAACGATAATGGTGGAGCGGTTATGTAATAACAAACAAAAAAAACTACATCAAACTACTTAGTAAAAGGGTATAAATACCTTAAGTCCTGCGCCACTGGGGGCAATAGACACTTTCACGCACAAAAGCTTTTACGGAGAACCAGAAACACGCACGAAAATGGTGTCGGTCTCGCTTTCAAAGCTCTAACACGACCGTCCTTTTCAAGGGTTCGAAGGCGACTTGCTTCTTTAAAGGCTCGAGTACGACTGTCACTTTATGCACTGTTATTGCCGGTATATAAAATGTTTCACTCAAACTGTAGGATGCACGCACAAAGTATTTATTGTCACAAAATACCGAATTGTTCGATGACGACGTAACAAGTATATTGCCATTGAGATATTTTGAATACCTTCAAGCACATGGAGTGAAACATTTAAATGAAAGTATTGGCTCGAACAAACACGTATACATAACTAGTAAGGGATCGATCGGTCTAACTGTCAACATAAAATTTTCAGAATAATATGTCACTATTCTAAGAAATTAGTTTATTATAATAATATACATCTTGTTCTTTACTGTTTATTTTATTATAACACATCTAAGTCGATTGTGTAAAGAATGCTGTATTTAATTAAAGTGGGTTCTGATTTATGTGTGTTTTACTTTGAGGTTACACCTTGTTTAGAGAAAGTCGTGTTTCAAAAGAGAAACTATTATAAAATACTTTTATTTACAAATTGTTGAATATTTTGATCTAACTATTTACAGTTAAAATTTAACTATTTATAAATGAAAAAGTATTTATTAACTCCCGTTCTTGAAGTATCTGCTGCTCCCTCGCTGTTAGTTCCTCTCTTTTTTGATTTATAATTTCTAGTTCCAAATCTATACGACGCAGTAGCTTCTCTCCACGCTTTTAAATGCGTTAAGCAACTCTACTGTGTCATCTTCGTAGGATTTGTCATCTTCACAGCAAACAGCCATATTAGATTCTGTACATAACTTTTCATAGCCAACATGTTTGTGCCGGATCTGTGAGCATAACATAACAGATTATTGTAGGTTCCCTTTTCTTTTGTATACTACCTGATGTTTCTGAAAGGATCACAATGTGCCAACGATCCAACGATAGCCTCAGAATTTCCAGAATGGTTTTTTGATCCTAATCTAATGTAACCTATAAATTAGTAGTGTTTGCATAAACATAAATATATTCTAACGTGCATGAATGGTTCTGCTTTACTATGACGTTAATCATTGGTACATCTAATTTCGAGTAGAAGAACTGGCTGCGGTGGAACAACAACAACAGGAGCGGCAGACTCGGACATTTCATTGCTCCTAAAACGCGCAAATCTATCAATATTAAAACACATGTATAAATGTGAAAAGCACTTACCGTGATATATCTATTACGTCAATATCAAAAATAGCAGCAGTGTCAAGTTGAGGTGAAGACCAAAAACTTCTTTAATCAAGTCTTCGTTACAATGAAATATAAATTGTTCTAAACTTTTACACTGTCGTTGGTACTGCTACTATTTTTGATCGATGATAAGTTACTCATTTTTTAAAGTTGCTAGTAGTAACTAATAATTATTCAAGAGATCTGATTGAATACTGTTGGTAAAATTTACGTGAAGTATTTATATTAAATAAGAAATTGGCCTGTTAGAAAAAAAATTAAAAATTTGCATCGTTTTCTGAAAAAATTGCAAATGAAAATGTTATATATATATTCAGCTATGTAATCTATTCTAATGAATAAAAAAACAGTATGTAAGCAAATATAATTATGCCTCAGCAGAAATAACGAATTAGATTCATTGTCTGAAAAAAATTGCAACGAAGGCACATAGTAAAATAAAAAAACCTAAATTGTTAAATGTCGTTTAAAATAATGCGATGCAAATGGCCCTTAACTAATACAGTAATATAAAATAAGTTTTAGATTACTGGTGGCATAATTTATTTATTTATTTATTTCAGCAAAACTGAA
The DNA here is from genome assembly GCA_036346225.1 of Platerodrilus igneus. Classification (NCBI taxonomy): domain Eukaryota; kingdom Metazoa; phylum Arthropoda; class Insecta; order Coleoptera; family Lycidae; genus Platerodrilus; species Platerodrilus igneus. The sequence continues at coordinate 195,269 of JARFIW010001467.1, read as the reverse complement.
AATAATTGACTTTTATATGTATTATATATATATATATATATATATATATATATATATATAAACATAGGAAAACGCATAGTTGGCGTAGAAACCAGGAACACATGCATTAGGTAAATAGAAAATATTTAATACCCTGTAGATAAAGTTTTAGTTAATTTAGGTAAAGCAAAGAATGGTATTTTTCAGTGGAAGCACACGTATACTTACATGTAAACATAATAAAGTGTAATCAGGCACGCATTCAAAAGAGTTCCAAACAATTAGATTAATACGGAGATAGAAATAGAGATTCAGGAAGCATAGTGTACATGCGTGCAGATAGTTGGCCATTTTTGATAAGAAAGGAGATTAAAAATTGCGTGAACAACAGGCAGATATGAAAATTAAAAGTCGAATTGCATCGTTGGGCTGTTATATTAATTATGCTATGTCCCTCTAAATTATTCGCGCTACATCATTTGGGCGACCATATTAATAGTACTATGTATAAACAAGATTGTAATTATCTCCGACGTTGGACTGTCTTATTAATATGCTATAAATTCCCTCCAGAAACTTAACTGGATTTTATCTTGAACCAACTTTGTCTACCAATAACAAAATTTGATACGTTACCGCCTTCCTCGTTATCAATTTCCTATTCAACTTGTAGCTCCTCCTTGAACTATTTAAATTATCAAGTTACTCTCCTTGATTTTATCTTATGACCTCGACTAGCATTTATTTGGAATTATAAAATTCAGGTAATTCGATTTTATATAATGAAACCAATATTATGTACAGCTTTTGTAAATTATTTGAAATACACTTTTCAATTAGTTAATGTTGTAAATTTCATTTATTAGACATCATATACTATTTACTCAAAACCCAAAGTCACCAAAAAACCTATTATCTTTATAAACGAAGTGTAGAACGTTCTAAACCTGTTATCATCTCACGCACTTTATACGTATTCAAATCCTTTGTTGACTTTTTCACATTCATTTATATTAAGCAAATTCAATATTCAAAATAAAAAATATAGAAAAATAAAATGTCTTATAACTAAAAATCTGACCTGGTTTTTTTTTTCACATCGACGCATCCATTTAAATAAAAATTATCTTCCCCCAATTCAGGATTATTACATGCTCATTCGAAATATTATCTATCCACACGCTTGAACCATTGCATTTAAATTATCGCCATTACCCTCTGGACTACCATTATTAACTTATGCACCCCAATTTATTGTCGTTTCATTTTAGACTTATTACTTCTTAATCTCGTCAATTTCCCCAAATTTAGAATTGTTCATTTATTTTCCCTATTGCATTTATTCTCCACGTACTCGAATATCGTAGTTTATTTTCTCACCTTACTCAAATTGTATTATTCTTTCCCCAGACTTAGAAATCGTAGTCTATTTTCCCCGAACTTAGAATTTGAATTTTTCTCCCCGGCTTTAGAAGCCCTATTATTAATATGTTTTAGTTTAAAATAAATTCACCAAATCTACTTACGTTTATAAACTTACGTTTATCTTTCACTTTTAAAATTGTTACGTATCACTTTATTTCATAGTAGCGCACTTCGGCCTTTGTTGAGTTGCAAACTGACTTTGTTATCACTGTACCTGCATATATATTATTCAGTTAACACTCCGTCAGTGGGTATGTCTACAAACTCGTCGCTCATTTTTAACCAATCAAATAATTACATTCAAAGTAGTTTCTGATGTAATTTTCTATGCTTCCCAATAATTGTAACCTGCTTGCAGCTGTCTTCGTTATCAGAGCGGCTCCGTGGAGTAGTGGTATGCGTGTGACTACTACGCCCAAGGTCCCGGGTTCGAATCCCAACACGGTCCGCTTGAAAAATGTTAGGCGAGCATTTTTCACAAAAATACACCCTCGTTCGGATGAGAGGTAAAATGGAGGTCCCGTGTGTGAGTGTTGTCACGCACGTTAAAGATCCCTACCTTGCTTGGAACAGCAAGGGTTCGGCAAAATTCCAAATTTTTCAGGTAAAGAAAAATTTGCTTCCTGGCCAATGTAGTACCTTCGGCTGGAGCATTGGAAAATTACATGTAATGTCTTCGTTATCAACATGCGGTGTTTTGATAAATCGAATTGCTTTTCTATAAACAACTGATGCAATTCGACTTTTAATTTTCATATCTGCCTGTTGTTCACGCAATTTTTAATCTCCTTTCTTATCAAAAATGGCCAACTATCTGCACGCATGTACACTATGCTTCCTGAATCTCTATTTCTATCTCCGTATTAATCTAATTGTTTGGAACTCTTTTGAATGCGTGCCTGATTACACTTTATTATGTTTACATGTAAGTATACGTGTGCTTCCACTGAAAAATACCATTCTTTGCTTTACCTAAATTAACTAAAACTTTATCTACAGGGTATTAAATATTTTCTATTTACCTAATGCATGTGTTCCTGGTTTCTACGCCAACTATGCGTTTTCCTATGTTTATATATATATATATACATATAAAAGTCAATTATTTTCAGTTTTGCTGAAATAAATAAATAAATAAATTATGCCACCAGTAATCTAAAACTTATTCTATATTACTGTATTAGTTAAGGGCCATTTGCATCGCATTATTTTAAACGACATTTAACAATTTAGGTTTTTTTATTTTACTATGTGCCTTCGTTGCAATTTTTTTCAGACAATGAATCCAATTCGTTATTTCTGCTGAGGCATAATTATATTTGCTTACATACTGTTTTTTTATTTATTAGAATAGATTACATAGCTGAATATATATATAACATTTTCATTTGCAATTTTTTCAGAAAACGATGCAAATTTTTAATTTTTTTTCTAACAGGCCAATTTCTTATTTAATATAAATACTTCACGTAAATTTTACCAACAGTATTCAATCAGATCTCTTGAATAATTATTAGTTACTACTAGCAACTTTAAAAAATGAGGAACTTATCATCGATCAAAAATAGTAGCAGTACCAACGACAGTGTAAAAGTTTAGAACAATTTATATTTCATTGTAACGAAGACTTGATTAAAGAAGTTTTTGGTCTTTACCTCAACTTGACACTGCTGCTATTTTTGATATTGACGTAATAGATATATCACGGTAAGTGCTTTTCACATTTATACATGTGTTTTAATATTGATAGATTTGCGCGTTTTAGGAGCAATGAAATGTCCGAGTCTGCCGCTCCTGTTGTTGTTGTTCCACCGCAGCCAGTTCTTCTACTCGAAATTAGATGTACCAATGATTAACGTCATAGTAAAGCAGAACCATTCATGCACGTTAGAATATATTTATGTTTATGCAAACACTACTTATTTATAGGTTACATTAGATTAGGATCAAAAAACCATTCTGGAAATTCTGAGGCTATCGTTGGATCGTTGGCACATTGTGATCCTTTCAGAAACATCAGGTAGTATACAAAAGAAAAGGGGAACCTACAATAATCTGTTATGTTATGCTCACAGATCCGGCACAAACATGTTGGCTATGAAAAAGTTATGTACAGAATCTAATATGGCTGTTTGCTGTGAAGATGACAAATCCTACGAAGATGACACAGTAGAGTTGCTTAACGCATTTAAAAAGCGTGGAGAGAAGCTACTGCGTCGTATAGATTTGGAACTAGAAATAATAAATCAAAAAAGAGAGGAACTAACAGCGAGGGAGCAGCAGATACTTCAAGAACGGGAGTTAATAAATACTTTTTCATTTATAAATAGTTAAATTTTAACTGTAAATAGTTAGATCAAAATATTCAACAATTTGTAAATAAAAGTATTTTATAATAGTTTCTCTTTTGAAACACGACTTTCTCTAAACAAGGTGTAACCTCAAAGTAAAACACACATAAATCAGAACCCACTTTAATTAAATACAGCATTCTTTACACAATCGACTTAGATGTGTTATAATAAAATAAACAGTAAAGAACAAGATGTATATTATTATAATAAACTAATTTCTTAGAATAGTGACATATTATTCTGAAAATTTTATGTTGACAGTTAGACCGATCGATCCCTTACTAGTTATGTATACGTGTTTGTTCGAGCCAATACTTTCATTTAAATGTTTCACTCCATGTGCTTGAAGGTATTCAAAATATCTCAATGGCAATATACTTTTGAACTCTTCTGTTTCCACTAATACTCTTTCTTCATATTTTGTCTTTACAGTTTCCACTTTCAAAACTACAAACCTCTTATTCACTACAATATCTTTTGAATTTATATAAGGTTTGCGATATGTGGTTTTATTAAGGGTATTAAAATCCATATTGCATTTAATTACTTGCTTCTATCTTACACACAACACTCCGTTAACTAATTTATGTTGTTATGATTGCTAGTCGAAGATTTTTTACTTATATTAGATAGGATTGATCTTGATTACCACCGCTGCTTTTCCTACTGTTGGGCACACTTTGAAGTCAAACCGGCAGCCTCTAAACAAAAGTATAAAACATAAATCAGAATCCACTTTAATTAAACACAATTGACTTGAATGCGATATTTTGCATCTGACCTACTTTATAACTTCTCGCTAGAAAACCGAATTCAAAACAGCTCCACATTTTCTCTGCACTTACATTTTTCAACGTAGCATACGTGTGTTTTGAAGTCACACACGTATGTTCCATTGAAAGTAATATAAAGCCGGTCTGACTTCAAAACGTGTCCACACGTATTTTACATTGAAAGTATATAAGGCCGGTCTGGATTCAAAACGGTGCACGCGTATGTTACATGGAAAAAACATACGCGTACACCGTTTTGAAGTCAGACCGGCCTTACATCACTACTCTCGTTTTAATTTATTTTCTCTCCTGTGCATACTAGTACTTTAGGTTTATTTTTGTTAATTTTTATACCGTATATCTCTGTTAGAACTGTCTTCATTTCATTAAGAGCAGCTTCTAACTCTTCTTTCCTAGATGCTAATCCCACTATATCATCTGCAAATTTAAACATACCAATTTTTATCCCGGCATAGTAATTCCAAATGTTTTCCAGCATTTGACAGAATTCATTGCCTCTTCTATGTACAAGTAAAAGTTAACTGGATGTCACACCCTGTCTTACCCTTTCCTAATATTTACTTCTCTACGTTCCTGTTCTAATTCTATTACCGCTGTTTGCTCTTTGTATAAGCTATGCACTATCCGTCTATCCCTAAAACTCATTCCAATCTCTTTGAGTATTTCTAACTCTTTTTTCCATTTTACATTGCCGCATGCTTTTTTTCTGATTTACAAACCCTATATATACGCTTTCCCCCTTTTCTATTGTTTCCTCCATTATCACCCTCAGAGCTAAAATAGCCTCCCGTGTTCCCTTGCTTTGCCTAAACCCAAATTGAACTTGTCCTAGTATTTCTTTAGCTCGTTTCTCCATTCGTCTTTGTACAATTCTAGTAAATATTTTTGACACGTGTGCTGTCAGACTTATTGTTCGAAAATTTTCACATCTATCCGCGCCTCTCTTTTTTGGTATAGTTACTATGATGTTATGTTTGAAATCTTGGGGTAACTCGTCTGTCTCACACATATTGCTTACAAGTTGGAAGAGACATTCTCTTACTGCTTGTCAAGCGGCTTTTAGGGTTTCTGCTTGCACCTTATCTGTACCCTGCGCCTTATCATATTTCAGACCCTTTAATGCTAATTCAAACTCATCTCGCAGAATGGGATATCCCAAGTTATCATTTTCAATATCTGATTCCTCTTCTAATGTTGTTAGTTCCTCTCCTGCATATAGATTCCCTATATGTTCCTGCCATTTAAGCATTTTCTCTTCATTTTCTATAATGACGTTTCCTCTAGCGTACCTTATATTTTTGCTATACGGTTTTAAATTCCTAAAATTCATTCTAATTAGTTTATATGCTTCATCTGTTTTTTCTATTTCCATCTTAGTTTGAACCTCTTTACACCTTTCATCAATCCAATGTTCTTTAGCTTTTCTGCATTTGCGAATAATTGCCCATTTTGTAGGTTTGTATCTTCGTTTTCCCTTTTCGTCTGATCTATTTTTGTATTTTCGTCTTTCTTCTATTAAATTTAGGATATCCTTAGATATCCATGGCATTTTATTTTCTTTTCGTGTATACCCCAAAATATCTCTGGCCGCCATGTCTAAGCTGCATTTAATGTTATTCCATTTTGCTTCTACTTCCTTAGTATCAGAAATTTTCTCGATATCTTTTAGCAATTCATTTGACTTTTTTTTAATTCTTTTTGGGTATCTGTATCTTTTAGTTTCTCAAAGTCAAACTGTCATTTTTCGTTTATTTTTCTTAAATTTTTTAATTTAAGAGCGGCTTTCATAATTACGATGTTGTGGTTAGTGTCTATATCTGCTTCTTCGTAGCTTTTACAGTCTATTACTTGATTTCTAAACCGTTGTCGAATAAGAATGTAATCTATTTGATATCTTCCTATATCTCGCGGCATTTTTCCCTGCATTAAAACCCCCCGTAATTATTAAATTCTTATGTCCTTTTACGTATTTACTATGTCTTTGATATCTTTGTTGATCGTTTCTACCTCTTCCTCACTGTGGTTGGAAGTGGGCATGTATACATGTATTATTACTGTATTTACCGGTTTAGATTCTAATGTAACCATGAGTACTCTATCGTAAGTAATTTCCTACAGCGCCCTATCTTTTTTCGCATAACTATCCCCACACGAGAATTTCCTTTCTCTGATCCTGTATGAATTACCTTAAAGTCTCCACTCAAAAAATGTTCCGCCTCTAGCCACCGAACTTCGCTGATCCCTACTATGTCTAGTGCTAACTTATTCATTTCATATTTTAAGTTCTCTAGCTTGCCTACTTGCTTCATACTTCTTTTCTGACATTCCACGCTCCGACTCGTAAAATGTTCCCGATTCCTTTTCTAGGGTTTTCGATCACATTCTCCGAAGTAGTCCCTTCCCAGAGATGCAAATGGGGGACTATTTTACCTCCGGAATATTTTACCTCAGAGGATTCCATCATTTTAAATACAATTTAAGTACGGTTTGTACTTGGGAGGTAATGTGGTGGTTTCCTGTTGACTTTCACATCGCGGTAGTGTGTCTTAGAATGCCATGCCGACCCTTTAAATGTCCACCTCAACTAAATCCACCTAGTCTCAAACAGATGGCTCCATGCTATTCTTTCATTATTGTCCTTTTTTTGGCTTGACTACCAGCATTTAAGTGTTATTCTTCTTTGTATAATTTGTCTAAACTTTTTGCTTACGTTATATTACTGGATGGTAAATATTTTAAATAGCCTAAATAATTAGCTAAGCTAAATCAAATAGGACTCTCGCCAAAAACCTACAAGAGATGTGCGTTATCCCTATATAAAATGTGATCTTTGGAAACTTCCAATCTAACTCCGAACTCTGAACTTAGCGGCTCGGTTGAGGAGGGTAGCTGGAGGATTGAAACAAAAACGAGCATATCAGGTTCCACTAAGCCTATCCAAAAATTACTAACGAGACTATGCCACTTAAGAAAGCTTATGAACCTGAGGGAGTAATTGGGGTTTTAGTAAAGTTTTAAAAGATTTTATTAAACACAAATTGAATGTAATTCGCTGTGCAACAAAAAACATAACTGCATTAAATTTTTTAAATCTAATTGCACTGAAATTGTTGACGACTTGTGACAAATATAAATGCCGAAACTGAATTCAAGTAGGGTTAATATTTCAGACGCCATGACTGTGTCTGCTGCCAAAGAAATTTTCTAACGGATCTTGATTGAAATTTCTAAGTGAAAGATACTTAAAGTTGTCATTCTGCAATTTTGCCAATAAATATTTAAAACCTTTCATCTTATGAATTCAATTAGTTACTGAGGGTGGTACTGACTTTGTTTTACCCTTGATAAATGTTATAGAATTGTGAACTTTTAGTGCATCATTCCAAAACTGCACATGCTCTAAAAGTTGCAGTAACTACACATCTCAATGGTTTACCATGCAAAGGCATAACAAATGTTCCATGTATGCTGTCGAACAACTTATCCATAAAGAGAAAAAAGTCTGTGGTATCTTTAGTTTCTTTTAGGCAAGGTACTGCTAAAATAACAAATATTACGACTATATCACAACTATATACAAAAGTTAAAGAAACAAGCAAAACAACGTTGTAGCAAATGCATTTCATAACATGCATTGTGTTAAAACAAAAGCACTCATTTCTTTTATGGAAACTGTACTATGACAGATACTTTTCCTTACCTACTTTTACAATAGTTCGTAAACAAGATGATACCCGTTGACTTAGGACTTTAGCAGCCAATTATACCTTCATATTCTTAATTTTTCGTTCATAAACATGGACATCAGTAAGTTTGTAGAAAGTTTTGTAGCCAGGATTAGGATCATCCTACTCATATGCTGCAACTACAACTTTCCACGATGCCCGTTGAATTCCTGCTCTCCACTAAAATTCGATATCATACTTCAAAGGTTATTTTAGATTCCTTTTAGCATATGGGGAGGATCAAATAGAGGAATAACTCCTGTACCATCCACCAAAAATTCAAAATTCCTGTTGTCCATTTTGTTTCTTGTAAAAAATTCTAGTGTTTAGCGAAGAAGTTCACCTATAGCAGACCTATTATTTGAACTTTGATTCATACAGCAACAACAGGATTCAGCCCAATTAACTGCTCCGACCGTACAACATCTTTTACTATTTTTACAAGCTGAGCTCGGTCGGCTCCACTTTCAACTAAATAATAAGCAAGTGGTTGCTTCCACTTCTTTCTAATGCCTCTTGCCATAAGCACTAATGCATGGTCAGCAAACTTTAGCACTCTACTAATTTCACACATTTCTTCAAATAATTCAATGGAATCTGATCTACTATTCAAATCAAGATGAGGCGAAAGTGCAACTTTATCAAACATTTGTAATCTAAAATTTTTTAAATGTATTTATTTTATATTTTTATTTTACCCTCGTGAATATCAGCTAATAAATTGCACCATTATATTTCCCAAACCCTTACCTGATATCACAAGGTCGAGAATTTCTTATTATCAATGAAAGCCTAGGGTAAAGTTGGGTGGAAAACGGCTTGAGGAAAAGAAAAACTCTTTAGACATAAACGGCTAGTAGAGTGTTAGCTCTGGGTAGATCATGAGCTTGGGTCATGGGTTGTCAAAAGACCAAAAATATAAATAATAAGCGCCACCGTATTTTTCAATACAACAACCTACAAAATTTAACTGTGCTTGTATTAGGTGAATGCGGAAACCTTATATCAGCACCACTAACATAGCCATAAAACCGTAATTTCACTGTTTTAAACACACTTACCAAAACCTCAAACACCATATGTCATACAGATGTCTCGGCTTGACCTGTGAACAAACAAATGTACAACATAGACACCATTTGTGTCCTCAAAAATATTTACCAAAAATAAAATAATAGAATTTAGGTTTCAAAAATATACACTCAGGGTATTTGTTTTCATTACACACAATTTCTGATCAGGGATGACTTGTAATTTTTACTTGAATTTAAATACTAAAAAGTCATGCAAAAAAAATAAATTCTATTTGAATGAATTTCAGGATTCGTTTTACTATAATATTTTCAATTTGTTTTACTATAATTTTTCAATTAATAATTTTATGGAACAGAAATATGCTAATAAGGATTTGTATTCAACAACATAAAGTTCTCTAAATCGATCTTTCTTAATAATTTAAATGTAAGGATTTGAGTTTTCATAATTATATATATTACAAATTCTCCAAGCCATAGTAGTACTACTTCGACCTTAACAATGAAATTTAATTACCTAAGTGCTGATAAACTAGCATGTATCAACCTAAAGTTACTTTTACTTAACAGTTATTAGACAAATTCCACATGTTGACTAAAAATCAAAGTTCATGACCTCATAATATTTAAACATATTTTTAAATTAAAGTAAGATGACATGTGAGGTCTAAATAGGACAACTGAATCTATGTTTTTATATCTGACATAAAATGTTACTCATAACTTTTAGCTTAGTTAACTTTATCTGTACGTGCAAACATTCTGACAAACAATAAATTTGTTATTTAATTCCTTCTTTTTTTAAACGATTTTTACGTTACAAAAGTTCAATGTAGTCTTTTCTTATTGTAACTTAATTAATATTCAAAGTGATTAAATGCTAAAAAACACTCACGTGTAAAAATACTGCTGTGAACGAAAGAAATCGGACTATAACCTCAGCTGTCGGAAATTCCATAATAATCGGTTTTCTGCGACGCACAAATAGAAACCACGTGAATACTTACGAAATTTATTACTGGAATTACGAGAACTCTTCTGAATACAACCATTATTTAACGAAACTAACCTCTGCTTGATTTTACATCATATTAAATTTAGTACTCCAACGAATTTTCTAGATCCAAGATTTGCTTATTCGATATTACTTATTTATGATGTTGAATTATATGAAACTGCATAACATGATATTACCATATATCATATTGTATAAAATATTATCATATCTGATATTGCATGTATTAATGATGGTGACTTTAATTTCTCCTTTTACGAACTCGACAGCAGACCATGTGCCTGGAAACCATTTTGACTTTACTACGCCGCTTATCGCAGCTTGTCTCTTCAAACGTTGATAACAAAGTGATCAAATTGACAACCCGACGGAGCATAGTAACGAATCTTAGACCACAAAAGTAAAGGAGTCTATATGCTATTGTTAATTCTCTAATGAATTTGTCTAATAAACTTCTCTAATAAACGCTACCAATCAAATTATTTAGTTTCAAATATTAAATAATTTTACCTGATTACCGCTAACAGGAATAGTAAGAGTTTAGTGCTTTTAGTACTTGGAGGAACAACCATTTTTAGCGATCCTCAGATCGCTTGCCCGGTTTCTTTCAAAGGACATCGTGATCTTCTTGTAACGAAAACCTGGGAGCGAATGAAAACGAATTGATAAAATAAACACGACGACGAAATATTACCTGTCATTCCGAGCATAATTCGAGTAGCCATCATTTAAAGGATGTCTTTGTTATTTATTCTAAATTGTATGCGACTCGTGATTGGGCAATCTGGCACGGCACGTATCTGAATAATAATTAATATAAGGGAATTAATTACTTACTTGAATAAGTGTTTGCAGTGTATAAAATAACTTTAGGGTATTTACTCATTTATAAGTGTCAAAAAAATTGTAACACTGTTAACGGGTGCAACAACACTTTGAAAATTTCGATAATGCATCGTTTTCCGTACTTAGACGAACCGGTAAGTATGAAACTATTCTCTAAATTGTTTTAAGACTTGAAAAAAATGTAGAAATGTACATACCTTCAGCTTTAAAATAGCAAGTATGCATGTACCTATAATTTTAAGTTTGTTGGGCTACCTTAAAACTAAGATGAGCTAAAATTAGTTTTTAATTATTTGCTTGTCATAAAAATTGTTACGGTATTGAAATTGATACCATGAATTGTTTTAAGGTTTATAACAAGGATGGAACGCGTTTGCAATGATAGGATTATGGGTGTGGACCGCGAACTGTATATAATAATTGTCGTGTATGTCATAAACATTTTAGTTCTTATAGCACATTGTGTGGTGTCGGTAAGAAAACCCTCAAAGATCGTTCATTACCAACGATTGCTGTTCCAGGTAAGTTCAATAAATTTTTCATAAGTGGTGTAATCAATTTCTTTGCTAGGATTTAGTGCACTTCCAACGAACAGAATTCTGTCTTAACATGGGATAAAATAGAACTAGAACGTCCCGATATTCTGCAAACAACTCAAATATGTGTAGAAGATCATGGTAGGTATTCTTTTCATTCCATTTGATTAATTGTCTACATGCGGACATCCTTAAACAATTTTTAAATTGATCGCCCAACAAGCACAACGGCATCTTTAAGATGTTCTAAATACATCTGCCTTAGAATTTCAAAACGTCTCATACGTCCATTTACATCTTAAAAACATGTTATAAGCCAAATGTTAATAATCCAAACATCATTAAGATATTTTTAGAGGTGGTTTGATGATCCAAAAATACTTAAAACAGATCTTAAAAATACTTCTTTAAGACATTCATGTTTTGGGAAATTCACTGTTTATAATACAAAAGTTGATAATGTGTCTTAGGCAAGATAAAAATGTGGAAAACATAAACTCAGTACTTTTCTATTAATGTTACCAGGGCCACTCCTCATTGTATTTACTGAATGTGGTACTTTTGCTATATCATCCTCTATAATTTCTTTAAATTTGAGTAAGTTGTCAAATTCACGTTTGTGGTTGGACTTATCCAATTCAGCATTTATTGGTACATTATTAGTGGAATTTAGAAAATACCTGTTTAATGCATTAACATCTTGGTGATTTAGAGGTAACTGTTTTGAACTTGATTTATTATTTATCTCTAGTTTATGAATTACTTTCCAAATAGTAGCACGGTTTTTATTTTTTAGAAATTTGGGTTTGTATGTAAGCTCTGTTTTCTTTGGCTATTGCACTAGTGCAAGGTTTCTCGCAGGTTTGTACCTATCCAAATGCACAGCAGCTTTCGTTGCTTGAATTTTTGTAGGTATTTGTCTCTTCGTCTGATCAAATATTTATATTATCATGGTTTACTTGTTCTAGCACTAGAGAAATTGAAATTTTTGAGAGAAGCATGCACGTTAGAAATCTTGCAATTATTATCATTTAAAAATTTTAATTTAGTAATATAATTCATATCATAAATAAGGTTCCGATGCACCGCATACAAATCATTAAGAAACAACGCTTCATTGAATACTGCAAAATCCCTACAGAGACGAGTGACTGTAGACGTTTTGTGACTCAAAAAAGATTATATGATATATGGCATTCAGTGACTTTTACCTGTTCTGCAGTAATTTTGCTGTGATTGGAAATTATATCTAGTAGGCTAGCACTTTTTTTACTTATTCGAGTTGTTTCTTTTATAACCTGAAGTAATCCTTCGTGTCCAATAGATTGCTGAAATGTGTAGTTAATTTATTAATTTTAATAAAATGGAAATTAAACATATTTACTAATCATAATTAATAATGTTGTTTTCTTTGGTACTGCTGACATATAATCTTTTCTTTTGTTTTAGATCAGAATGTTGTTCGTGTTGGACAAGCTTTGGCAGTGGCATCTACAACTTTTCTAGAACTTGTACAACACCATCTGTTACTACTCCTATTACAACGATTGAAATGCACATTTCTAAATCGAGACAAGGTAATTTTCTAGTACTATTTGTGATAATCAGTAAAAACATGTATACCTCAAAATTAAGCTAAATTATTTCCAACTTGCGTTAGGTCTCCACCAATTACAAAATTATTGTAAATACTGGTGTTAAGTAAGGGTTATAATTCTATCAACGACCAATATAGGCCGATGTATACTTACCAAAATAATTTTAAACATCACGTACTGGCGGTTGCCAAGTAGTTAATATTTTTCCATGTCTTTGTGCTTCTTTGGTTGCTTCGGATTTATGGATCTATTTATATACTTAAAACGAACTTCTGCTATTAAAACTATTTCTTAAAGCCTCATTGTATTTGTCATAAAAAGTTCCCTGTAATTTATACTAACATTTTGTATGGTTCATTGTAATGCAATTTTTGTTAATTCAACAATTAATATGTGTATGGTTATGTTATAGATTTTCGCAGAAGATTCCCACTTTTACAAAGTGTTTCCGTGATTAGATCTTGTGATCTTAGTCCAAAGGCTCACAAAATGTACTCGATTGCCAGTAACTTGCGAAAATTTTTATTGCAAATGGATAAAGAATGCGCAGAAAACAAAACAACCTGAAAAAAGCTGAAGCATTTATGTATACTCCAATGTACCTGCAAAGCACAGTTAACGAAAGAACATTTAGCTTTATAATGTCACAGTTGCGACTACAAAAAATGAATTCAAAAGGACGTCGATTTACCTTGGATGAAAAGATATTTGCTTTGACTATTCTAAAACATTCAGGCAGATGCTACAAGCTTTTCAGGAGGGTATTTGCTTTACCCTCTAAACAAGCACTGTCAAAACTGCTGTCAAAATTACTTTCTAATTGTGGTATTAATACAGTGCTGATGAAAAGTATAAAGAGCACCATAGCAAACCTGACTAGCAACGACAAATATTGAATAATAATGGGTAACGTATTTTTTTTCTAGTTACACTTCGTTCTTTAATATAAAATAAAACAGCAATAATATAAAATATATAATTTATAACTTTCCGTTCAGTAAAATTAATACATAAAATTAACAATAGCATATAGACTCCTTTACTTTTGTGGTCTAAGATTCGTTACTATGCTCCGTCGGGTTGTCAATTTGATCACTTTGTTATCAACGTTTGAAGAGACAAGCTGCGATAAGCGGCGTAGTAAAGTCAAAATGGTTTCCAGGCACATGGTCTGCTGTCGAGTTCGTAAAAGGAGAAATTAAAGTCACCATCATTAATACATGAAATATCAGATATGATAATATTTTATACAATATGATATATGGTAATATCATGTTATGCAGTTTCATATAATTCAACATCATAAATAAGTAATATCGAATAAGCAAATCTTGGATCTAGAAAATTCGTTGGAGTACTAAATTTAATATGATGTAAAATCAAGCAGAGGTTAGTTTCGTTAAATAATGGTTGTATTCAGAAGAGTTCTCGTAATTCCAGTAATAAATTTCGTAAGTATTCACGTGGTTTCTATTTGTGCGTCGCAGAAAACCGATGGTTATGGAATTTCCGACAGCTGAGGTTATAGTCCGATTTCTTTCGTTCACAGCAGTATTTCTACACGTAAGTGTTTTTTTTAGCATTTAATCACTTTGAATATTAATTAAGTTGCAATAAGAAAAGATTACATTGAACTTTTGTAACGTAAAAATCGTTTAAAGAAAGAAAGAATTAAATAACAAATTTATTGTTTGTCAGAATGTTTGCACGTACAGATAAAGTTAACTAAGCTAAAAAGTTATGAGTAACATTTTATGTCAGATATAAAAAACATAGATTCAGTTGTCCTATTTAGACCTCACATGTCATCTTACTTTAATTTAAAAATATGTTTAAATATTATGAGGTCATGAACTTTGATTTTTAGTCAACATGTGGAATTTGTCTAATAACTGTTAAGTAAAAGTAACTTTAGGTTGATACATGCTAGTTTATCAGCACTTAGGTAATTAAATTTCATTGTTAAGGTCGAAGTAGTACTACTATGGCTTGGAGAATTTGTAATATATATAATTATGAAAACTCAAATCCTTACATTTAAATTATTAAGAAAGATCGATTTAGAGAACTTTATGTTGTTGAATACAAATCCTTATTAGCATATTTCTGTTCCATAAAAATTATTAATTGAAAAAATTATAGTAAAACAAATTGAAAATATTATAGTAAAACGAATCCTGAAATTCATTCAAATAGAATCTATTTTTTGCATGACTTTTAGTATTTAAATTCAAGTAAAAATTACAAGTCATCCCTGATCAGAAATTGTGTGTAATGAAAACAAATACCCTGAGTGTATATTTTTGAAACCTAAATTCTATTATTTTATTTTTGGTAAATATTTTTGAGGACACAAATGGTGTCTATGTTGTACATTTGTTTGTTCACAGGTCAAGCCGAGACATCTGTATGACATATGGTGTTTGAGGTTTTGGTAAGTGTGTTTAAAACAGTGAAATTACGGTTTTATGGCTGCAAATACACATAGGCCGGTTTGACTTCAAAACGTATCCACACGTATGCTACGTTGAAAAAAAAATGGCCAAAGGCAGACAGACTGATTGCATCAATTTCTCATTCTCACTTTTAAAAAATAATAAGTCGTAGTTATAAAATCTGCAAGAAATATATATATATATATATATATATACATATATATTGATTTGTCAAAGACAGACAGACAGACAGACAGACAGACAGACAGACAGACAGACAAACAGACAGACAGACTGATTGTATCAATTTTTCATTCCCGCTTAGCGAGAAGTTATAAAGTAGGTCAGATTCAAAATATCACACACACACACACACACACACACACACACATATGCTACATTGAAAAAATGTAGGTGCATGCAGAAAAAATGTGGAGCTGTTTTGAATTCGGTTCTCTAGCGAGGCGTTATAAAATAGGTCAGTTTCATAATATCACATCTAAGTCAATTGTATAAAGAATGCTGTATATAATTAAAGTGGATGGAGATTGCTCCTAATATTAATTTAATTAGTCGAAGTTTACTGCATATATTTACATACCTACATATACAAACATGTATATAATTGATATTCAGGGATTTAAATACAAGAAAAACGAGTAGGGATGGACACGAACCGAACAGGTTCGAGGTTCGGTTCGAGGTTCGGTTCGAGGTTTGGTTCGATTTTTCGAACCGAACCGAACCGAACCGGACATTTTATTTTCGAACCGAACCTCGAACAGGACCGGCAAATTTTTCGAACCGAACCAAGCCTAACTCATGGTTCGGTTCGGTTCGGTTCGGTTCGAAAGGTTAGATTTTTTAAATAGAAATTTAGTTTAAAAATTTAATTTTCACTAAAAACATGTCAATCTTAATTTCTCCCAAATGCACATTTTAAAAATCTCTAGTCGCAAGCATATAAGAAATAGAACGATTTTCTAATGTACATGGTCATCGAGTTTTAAGCCAATAGGTAAAAATGTAATAGGTATTAGTGTTACATATTTAATAAATTTTGTCATCGAGGCACGTTTGTGGATCAAAAATTCTAGATTAGTTCGATTTGTTTAATGCTCCTTATTTCAAATTGTTGTTTGTTTATAACTAGTATTAGATATTAAAGAGACTCGAAATAATTTTGAAATTTTGGTTTTAAAATCCCGCTAAACAAAATCTTCATAGAATATCTAGCTATTCACATTTTGATACAGTATTACGCTACAATTCAATTCAGTTTCCAATTGCATTAAAAGAAAATACTAAAATACTGTCATTTTGTTTAAGTGAAAATTTAGGAAAAATAGAACATATTAATCTGTTAGTTTTAAATAACGATTCCTTACAATATTTTCGTCCGACAAATGCTAATGAGAATCACTTTCATTTTACTTGGATTAAGGATATGTCAAAATTATTTGCAAAACAGTTGTCTTCACATCACCATAAAAAATATTTTTGTTATAGATGTTTAAATAATTTTAGTACAGCAGCATTACTTAAGCATCATTCGAATCATTGTGAAAAACAGAATACTTGCTCAATAAGATTACCCGAAGAATCTGAAAAGTATCTAACATTTAAACATTTCCACTACCAAGAAAAAGTATCATTTGTAGTTTATGCAGATCTCGAATGTATATTGGAATTATTCAATGAGCCGGAGGTAATATTAAACACAGTCCGTTATCAAAGGCATATACCCTTTAGTATAGCGTGCTATTTGAAATGCTCGTATGATAATAAATATTCCAAATTTCAATTGTATCGCGGAAAGGATTGTATAGAATGGTTTGTTGCTCAATTGAAACTGATTTCAAAAACGACGAATAAAATTTTCTGTAACCCAAAACCTATAAATCCTTTAACAGAAGAACAAAAGTCGGCATTTAAATTTGCCCTTCACTGTTACATTTGCAATAAACCTTTTAATATAGATGATATTGGAGTTCGCGATCACTGTCACTTTACAGGTGAATTTCGAGGAGCGGCTCATCAAAATTGCAACATTAATTATCATACCTCTTATATGATACCAGTAGTTTTTCATAACTAATCAGGCTACGATTCGCATTTCATTATTAAAAAAATCGCGTTAGGGTTTTCAGGTTCGTTAAGCATGCTACCAATAAATAAGGAAAATACATATCTTTTACAAAATATGTAAAAGATACGAAAGTTAGTTTTAGATTTATCGATTCATTCAGGTTTATGGCATCTAGCATCGAAAAATTAGCTTCCTACTTAGATTATAATAAAAAATCCATCACCAGGGAAAATAGTAACACTGATAATGAGTTTCGGTTACTTACGCGTAAAGGCATATTTACCTATGATTACATTAACTCTTGGGGTAGGCTCAATGAAACCAATTTATTCTGTAAAACAGCATTCTCTAATCGTTTACGCAATGAAGAAGTCTCAGATGAAGACTACAATCATGCTAAACACGTTTGGCAAACATTTAATATAAAAACACTAGGGGACTATTCAGATCTATATTTAAAAACAGATGTACTGCTCTTGACTGACATATTTGAAAACTTTAGAAAAACTTGCATGTTCACGTATAAGTTAGATCCACTTCACTACTTTACGGCTCCTGGTTTAGCTTTAGATGAAATGTTAAAAACGACGAACGTTAAACTCTAGTTGCTTACTGATATTGAAGAAATAATGTTTTTAGAACGGGGAATTCGTGGTGGCGTTTCTCAATGTTCGAATAGATATGCCAAAGCAATTAACAATGATATAAATGCAGATTATGATCCGAATTTCGATTCTAAATATTTAATGTATTTTGATGTTAATAATTTATATGGAGCTGCAAGTCTGAATATCTTCCATATGGAGAACTTGAATTTTTAGATGGCACCAGTCCAGATATAGTACGTTTAGACATACTTAATATTCTCGATGATTCTGATGTAGGATATATTTTTGAATGCGATTTACACTACCCAGAATCTTTACATGAAATTCACAGTGACTTACCTTTGGCGCCTGAACATATGATACCACCAGTACCTTCTAATAAATCAAATCTAGAGGAATTACTTACAACTTTATATCCAATACTCAACTATATTATTCACTACAAGAATTTAAAAATGTATTTAAACTACGGTTTAGAACTGAAAAAGATTCATAAGGTTCTTCGGTTTAAACAAGCTCCTTGGTTAAAAGAATACATTGATTTGAATACGAAATTAAAACAACAGTCAAAAAACAGTTTCGATATATGCTTTTATAAAAATATGATAAATTCGGTTTATGGAAAAATGATGGAAAACGTACGGAAATGGAAAGATGTGAGGTTAGTGACCAAATGGGAAGGACGGTTTGGAGCTCGTAGTTACATAGCAAAACCTCATTTTCACAGTTGCACTGTGTTAGACAAAGATCTTGTCTTAATAGAAATGAATAAATTACAGTTTACACAAAATGAAAATAGGAAACCATGGATAACAAAGGATATCCTGAATTTAATAGATGAAAGACGAAAATACAAAAATAGATCAGAAGAAACGGGAAAACAGAGATATAAAGCCATAAAATGGGAAATTATTCGCAAATGCAGAAATAGATTGATGAAAAGTGCAAAGAGGTACAAACTAAGATGGAAATAGGGAAGGTAGACGAATCATACAAACTAATTAAAATGAATTTTAGGGATATAAAACCATATAGCAAAAGTATAAGGGACGCGAGAAGAAACGTCATTATAGAAAATGTAGAGAAAGTGGTTACATGTTAGGAATATATAAGGAATTTATGTACAGGAGAGGAACTAACAGCATTAGAACAGGAATCAGGCATTGAAAATGATGACCTAGGGATATCCTATACTTAGAAATGAGTTTGAATTAGCATTGAAGGGTCTGAAAAATGGTAAGGCGCCGGGTATAGATAAGGTGCAAGCAGAAACTCTAAAAGCCGCTGGACAAGCAGTAAGAGAACGTCTCTTCCTACTTGTAATCTATATGTATGAGACAGGCGAGATACCCAAAGATTTCAAACGTATCATCATAGTAACTGTACCAAAAAAAAGAGGCGCGAATAGATGTGAAAATTTTCGAACAATAAGTTTGACAGCACACGTTTCAAAAATATTAACTAGAATTGTACAAAGACGAATGGAAAAACGAGCTGAAGAAATATTGGGAGAATATCAATTTGGGTTTATGCGAAACAAGGGAACACGGGAGACTATTTTAGCTCTGAGGGTGATAATGGAGAAAACAATAGAGAAGGGGGAAAACGTATATATAGGGTTTGTAGATCTAGAAAAAGCATTCGGCAATGTAAAATGGAAAAAAATGTTCGAAACACTCAAAAAGATTGGAATGAGCTTTAGGGATAGACGGATAGTGCATTGCTTATACACAGAGCAAACAACAGTTGGTTTGATGGGATTAAGGAGATGATATAAATATGCTATTATAGGGAAAGACCAATTGCTTTTTGTAGCAATAACAATAACGGTGGAGCGGTTATGTAATAACTAAACAACTACACCAAACTACTTAATAAAGGGTATAAATACCTTTTATCCTGTGCCGCTGTGGGCAATAGACGTTCACACACAAAAGCTTTCGGACGGACCACCGAAAACACGCACGATGGGGTGTCGATGTCGCTTTCAAAAGCTCTCACACGACCGTCTTTTGCAAGGGTTCGAATGCGACTGTGTTCTTCAACGCACTTCCACTGTCGGTATATAAAATGTTTCACTCAAACTGTAGGGTGAACGCACTGATGGTATTTATTGTCACAAATACCGAATTGTTCGATGATGACGTAACATACCGCCCACCAAATTCATAGAATTTTGAAAAGGAGGAAGTAGGTTGGGTGAAGGAAATCACATGGGATTTGACCTTGCTAGAAAAACAGGTAACGAAAGATAGGGTGGTACACTACAGCGAGCGATATTACCAACTATGCAAAAAAAATTAAAATATATATGTAAATAAGCAAATATGTAAAAATAATATACTACTATACATGTAAGAAATGTGTATATACATCTAAACATAAAATAAAATTAAAATACCGGTAGCGGTGCTAGTTTGACCAAAGGTCGTTTTAATGTACCATGTGCAGTTTTGACTTCAGCGACACGTATAATACCGTCCGCACCGGGAAAAGTATTAATAATACGACCAAACTTCCATTGAAGTGGAGAAAGCTGGTCGTCCTTGATGAGGACAATAGTGTCCTTTTCAACTTGTCGGACACCTACCTTAGAGTGCCATTTAACCTTTTGATTCAGAGTATGTAAGTACTCATGGCTCCAGCGAGCCCAAAAGTCTTGGTGGAGTTTTTGCAGGAGTTTCCACCTGCTTTTTAATGGTAAAACGTTGGTTGAATGGTCCTCATCTGGTGGTGCAGAAAGAGGCTCCATAGTTAGGCAATGACCTGGTGTTAGGCAACGCAAGTTATTTGGATCCGAACTCAAAGCGCAGAGTGGCCTTGAATTTAGAACAGATTCAATTTGTGTAAGAACTGTGTACAGTTCCTCAAAGGTAAGGTTTTGTTCGCCGATTACGCGAGATAGGTGTGTCTTTACCGACTTAACACCGCTTTCCCACAAGCCACCGAAGTGAGGGGCGCTAGGTGGATTAAACGACCACTTTATCTTTTTTGAGGTTACTGCACTATGCAGATAACTCATAAGCTGACGATAGGCACCTACAAAATTAGTTCCGCAATCGCTAAATATTTGAGTACAGCGTCCTCGCCGTGCTATAAATCGTCGCAAAGCGGCAAGAAACGCGTCTGCCGACAAATCCGACACAAGTTCAGTATGTGCTGCCTTAGTGGCAAAACAAACAAAAATACAAATATAGGCCTTAAGAGTTTTAGAGGCTCGCAGGCGGTTAGCCTTTATTAAAAAAGGGCCAGCAAAATCAACACCAACAATGCTGAACGGTTTGATTTGAGTAATACGTGCTGCCGGTAGGTCTCCCATAGGAGGAGTTACCAGGACCGGTTTGGTACGAAAACATCTATGACAGGATGATAAATAATTTCTGATTGAATTTTTAATAGAAAGGATCCAGAAATTCTGTTGGATAAGATACGCTGTGGTATTAACACCGGGATGGTAATACCTTTCATGAGTTGACCGAATGATAAGTTCGGTTAATCGGTGCCGCTGAGGCAATAACGCAGGACACTTTTCGAAATAGGAAAGCGAAGAATGTGTCAAGCGCCCACCTACTCTTAAGATGTTTTGTGGATCGACAAATGGAGAAAGTTTTCGCAAGCTTTTAGGTAACTTACGGTTTGCCTTGATCGAAGCTATTTCCTTTGAAAATGTAACATTTTGTACATGCCGGACGATAACCATGAAAGCATTGTGTAATTCAATGTCTGTTAAGGGACCCGTATGACGTTGAGCCATGGGTTTAGAAAATCTATAAATGTAAGCCACGATGCCTTGGATTTTATATAACGATGAAAAGCGACTTAGTAAAATGTCAATGACGTTTGGATCTGTTTGAGCGACAAATATTAGGATCTTCTTTTCCGTAGTTACCTCAGCAATTGAGGTTGACAATGTTGGTTGAGGCGGCCACGAGTCACTAGGGTAGTGAAGCCATTCAGGCCCCGCCCACCATAGCGAACATGAAATAACCGCGCTTGGCATTAATCCCGAGATGCAGGATCAGCCGGATTATGCGAAGATTTAATATAAAACCATCGGCTAGGTGTAATGATCTCTTGAATGTGGCTAACACGGTTTGCCACAAAAGTTTTCCAACGAAAAGGTGGAGAACGTATCCAAGTGAGAGCGACCGTAGAATCACTCCACGCTGAAACATCGGAGATGTCAATCAAGCCTTGATAAGACCGAATGGTAAAAGAAAGTAAATCGGTTAATAAAACGGCGGCACATAATTCCAAACGTGGAATTGAAATGCGCTTAATTGGAGCTACTTTTGTTTTAGCGGTTACAAATTGTACAGTTATTTCTCCAGTAGTTTGATTTATGAACTGAAATACACTACCGCTGCATACCCTACCTCGCTAGCATCGCAAAACCCATGCAAATGACAAGTAAAAGGATCCGAAGGGGTAAACAACGTGGTAACTTTAATGACGATAATAACGGCAACTCTTCTTGGTATTGCTGCCATTGAGACGAAATGTCTGCTGGTGGGATGTCATCCCAATTTAAACCTAACATCCATAGATGCTGGATTAGGCGTTTTGCAAAAGTGTTAGTGGTGCTAAAAATCCTAATGGATCATATATTCTGGCAACTTGCGAAAGTATGTTGCGCTTTGTGCATATTGGGTTTAATGGTTTAACCCGAAATGAGAAAATATCTTCTGTAGGTGACCATTGAAGACCTAATATTTTTATTGATTCGTCAGAATCGAAATCGAGAGAAGTATATTGGCAAAAATCTGACGGAATGCCTTCCAAAATAGAAACTGAATTAGAACTTCATTTTCGAAGTTCAAAACCAGCCAAATGTAAAAGTCGGATAAGTTGATCTTTAATTTCGCGGGCCGATTGTATAGAATCTCCACCAGCGACGAAATCGTCAATATATAGATTTGACCGTATAGCCTCAGCGGCTAACGGAAACCTTTTGCCTTCGTCAATTGGCTAATTGCTGAAGAGTTTTTAATGCTAGATAAGGCGATGACTTAATACCGTAGGTCACTGTATTAAGCTGATAAGTCTGAATGGGTTCTTCTGCGGAGAACCGCCAAACAATTAATTGAAACTTTCTATGTTTTTCGGTAACCAAAATTTGTCGATACATTTGGCGAACATCACAGGTAAAAACGAAACGATGAGAGCGAAATTTAAGTAAGATTGACGAAATGTCATTTTGGAGACTAGGTCCAGCCAATTGAGTGTCATTAAGTGACACGTTGTTTTTAGCCTTTGCAGAGGCGTCAAAAACCACACGAATTTTAGAAGTATGACCTTCCTCTTTAAACACAGGGTGATGGGAGTAGGTAAATAAGGCCGGTCCTAATTCAAAACGCGACAGACGTATTTTCCATGTGTAAAATACGTCTGTCACGTTTTGAATTAGGATCGGCCCTATATAATTTCAATGTAAAAAGTTGTGAAAACATTTCAATGTAAAATAGTTGTGAACATGAATTCTTATATACTTTCAATGTAAAATACTTGTGGGCACGTTTTGAATTAGGATCGGCTTTATATTACTTTCAATGAAACACACGTATGTTGAAAAATGTAAGTGCAGAGAAGAATGTGTGTAGCTGTTTTGAATTCGGTTTTCTAGCGAGAAGTTACACGTGCACCGTTTTGAATTAGGATCGGCGTTATATACTTTTAATGTAAAATGAGAAAACCTGAATTCTTTTCAAATGTAAAATACTTGTGGGCACGTTTTGAATTAGGATCGGCTTTATATTACTTTCAATGGAACATATTTCAAAACACACGTATGTTAAAAAATGTAAGTGCAGAGAAAATGTGTGTAGATGTTTTGAATTTGGTTTTCTAGCTAGAAGTTATAAAGTATGACAGATGCAAAATATCGCATTCAAGTCAATTGTGTTTAATTAAAGTGGATTCTGATTTATGTTTAGAGGCTGCAAATACACATGGGTCGGTTTTAATTCAAAATGTGTTCACTCTTGTGACAGGTTGAAAAGTGGGTTGGCAAAGTACGCAGATGGTGGTAATCTGCTATATAATGAGATTGCTCCTAATATTAATTTAATTAGTCGAAGTTTACTGCATATATTTACATACAAACATGTATATAATTGATATTCAGGATTTAAATACAAGAAAACGAGTTTGTGTGCAAAGAAATTGCGGTTTTGGACTTGTTGTAAGGTGTTGTTTGGCATAAAATTTTTAAACTGCCAATGCAGTCTAGTTGTTTGAGTCAAGATCATATAAAACATAACGACTGGGTGACAAGGAATATTCATGGTCTTTCTTGGGATGAATCTTCAACGGCTGGAATGGTGTTGTCATATATAGCGCTTTATTTGAAGCAAATTATCCGACCCGGTGAAGAAGTATTTGTGAAGGGTCTAGAAAAGAAGAAATTGATTGAAACCTATCTAATGCAAAAAAACGTTGTAACTGATATGCTTGCACGAGGTTGTCCTAAGCTATCGGAGTTAAAATCAACAACCGTTTAAAATATAACATCCATTTTGTAGACACAGCAATAATAATCTGCAATGTGCAAAACAAAATACCTTGTTATTAAAAGAATGGCTTGATAATAATAAAAAACAATAGAAAGATTGTCTGTATTATTTATTTTAATATAATTTTACAATGTTTGCCGAAGCAAATTATCCGACCCGGTGAAGAAGTATGTGTGAAGGGTATAGAAAAGAAGAAATGGATGGAAACCTATCTATTGCAAAAACAAAATACTTTGTTATTAAAAGAATGGTTTGATAATAATAAAAAAACGATAGAAAAGATTGTGTATGTATTATTATTGTAGTCAGTAAGAAATTCTTTAATGCTGATGTATGCAGAAAAAACAATTAAACTCAGACAGCACGAATGGGACTCTCAACCCTGAAAGCAATTATAATTGATCAACGCAATAGCTCTTTACTGGTTTTACAACATTTAACAAATTGTACAGATATCTCGAAAAATTTGCCAAAGACATACAAACAGATAGGCAGACTGACTGCACCAAATTTTCTCATTCTCGCTTTTAAAGAATAACAAGTCGTAGTTATTTAAATCGCGAACTCAGTTTATCTGCAAGAAATATATAAACGTGGAAATTTATGAAATGCTTCAACTTTAAAAAAAGCCACTATCATTATTCTTTCCTGACAAGGGTAATTTTAACAAAAGTTTTCATTTTTTTTTTATTTGTTCTATAGAACACAACTAGAACTTGACAATAAGGATTGAGCGATTATCACACACATATCTTGAGTATATATAAAGATATTCAACAATAAGAACAGCAGAAAATTCAACCCATGTCAGACAGCTTTTTTCTTGTCAACGATAGTCTAGTCTAATGCTTCTTCAGCATTTGCATTTCCATATTTACGTACTGAAGGCAACTCTGCAATTTTAGATCACATGCATTTCTAATTTCAATTACAAAAATATGAAAGCATCTATTTGAAATGCATTTCTAACTTTAATCGCAAAAAATGAGAGCATCTATTCGAAATATGCACTCATATTAAAAGTCAAAAATTGTTTTACACCGTTCTGTAAACTGAGATTACGTAGTTATTAAATCGGGAGTAATGTGAAATGAAACACACAATGTATTTTTCTTTATTGTAATCTATAAAATACATATATATATATATATATATATATATATATATAATGTTATGTACTCTAGAATAAACATACTATAATTCACTTAAGTTCCCAAATATAAAAGAACAGTTCTAACTCACTCCAACTCTGAACGGTTTAAAAAAATATTGCATTATCAATTCTATGAGGGCTGACTTTTTCATCTTTGACGCGCGGTCATTTCTGGTTGTTCTTCTTCGTGTTAACTAAAAAAAGATTCAAATGAATATTATATCAAGTAAATGCATTAAGAAAAATTAAATCTATATATTAAGCTAACGAATACATACTCTGTATTGGTGTCATTAGGTCGTACGTTGCAATTGGTGGATCTGCTCACGGCGTCAACGATTTTTTCACCAGTGCTTAATTTGGATTGACTATAAACTACTCAATAATTTTTTTTAAAAAAAAGGTTTTCATTCTTGATTTGTTCTATAGAACACACAACTACAACTTGACAATAAAGATTGAACGATTATCACACACACATATCTTGAGTATATAAGGATATTAAACAACAAGAACAGCAGAAAATTCAACTAATGTAAGCAAGAATTTAATGCTAAGGTATTGTCTAGATAGCAATTGTAGAAAATATGAAATCTATAGAAAATTTAATAAAGCCAGTCATGTATAAATTTTTTTAAATGCTAACATCCACAGGAAAAATAAAAAGCGAGAAATTTAATGCTAACATCAACAGAATAATAAATAAATCCACTTAGTCAACATTAATGGAAGACCGGTCTGGCTTCGAAACTGTGCACGCGTATATACCATATTTTAAAATTAAAGTTGTCAATTGCAAAACAAAAAAAAAATAAATTTTACCTAGAAATCATTTTGAAATATTTACTTTTTTTTCAGTACAACTGAAAGAACTTGACTTTTATACATTTTTTTTAATCGATATCATAGACTTTTTTTTCTATACTGTTGGTAAAAATATCCACGTGAAGTATTTATATTAAATAATAAACTGACCTGTTAGAAAATATTAAAAATTTGCATCGTTTTCTGAAAAAAAAATTGCGTACTTTTTCAGTACAACTGAGTTTATACATTTTTTAATCGATATCAGACTGTACAGAAACAGTAATGTTTAATTATATCAGTCAAAAACATGATGTGTTTACTATTAAACAAAACAAAAATTGTTCTTAATCCAAGTGATGATAAAAGAATTCTTAGTACCTCAACCACTGATACATACGACCAGCGAGTACTGTGTTAAAAATTGTTTTCGTTGCAGAAAGTAACATCAATTCCCGTCAATATTACTGTATTAGTCGATTAAGGCATGAGTTAATTTTTTTACAACGTTCTTTTTATTCGCTTAGGGCAATGCAGAGAAGAAGTTAGAATTGAACACATTTTTTTATAAATAAAATAAACCTTAATACAAAAATCACATTCAGTTTTACTGAAAAAAGTATAGGTACTGCTCAGCAGAAATAATGAATTACATTCATTGACTGAAAAAAAGAAAATTGCAAGAAGGCGCACAATAAAACCTAAATTAGATTAATTTCGTTTTATATTACTGCTAGCATAATTTATTTTCCATAAAAAATTAACAAAAATTGACTTTATATGCATATATAGGGATATAGTAATTTGTGCGGGTTTATGTTTTACGCTAATCATGCTGAATAAGAAAAATTCTTTTAGTTCTATCAACGTACTGGAAAATGTTTTTCTTAATATCGGGTTTTTAAAAAAACCATGAGTGCGTGTAAATTGTGATATTTTTCTTTAGATTAATTTTTCGTTTAAAAATAATGCAATGCAAATAAATCCTTAAATAGTAATATTTATAGAATAAGTTTTAGATTACCGCTGACACAATTTACATGCATATATAGGTAATTTGTGTGAAAATTGTTTAAAGGTACTGTTATATAATAAAACTGCAGAATGTTATTTTTTTTAAAACCATGAGCGTGTAAAAATTATTAAACAAAGATGGTTTAATCTGAGACATTTTTTTTTCAAAATTTGCTTTGTTTTTATTTAAAATATTTCATATGTAGTCATAATAAAAAAAATAGCGCTGTAATGATAGTGTATTTTCTGTACACATCATAAATCAAAGGTCGTATAAAAACATTTTTATTATTATACTGCAAACAAGAATTTTTTTGAAGTAAACGCAACTGAATGAAAAAAAATGATGTTGTATGCTAATTTCTTTTGCAGTTATTTTGCTCAGAGTTGCCTTCAGTATGTAAATATTGGAAATGCTTGCATAGCGAATTGTTTATCATAGTTATGTACTGAAGGCAACTCTGCAATTTATAGATCGCATGCACGATTCAAGCTTGAAAATCGTCTTGAATAAAAACGTAAATATAGGAGATTTTTTTTAACAATTGCATTTAAAGCAAATTCGCTATGCTTACGCGTTTTTTCCGTAAAACTCAGCAATTGTAAAAAATATGAAATCTATGATTTTTTCACTTAAAGTTAATTACAAAAAAATTACATACTACAGCGAGTACCGTGTTAAAATTGTTTTCGTTGCAGAACATCAATACCTGTCAATATTACTGTATTATTCAATTAAGGCATGAGTTAATTTTTTACTACGTTTCTTTTTTATTCGCTTAGGGCAACGCAGAAAAAGTTTGAATTGGCAACATTTTTTTTATAATAAAATAAACCTTGATACAAAATTACATTCACTTTTACTGAAAAGTAAATATTTCACATTGATATTTTTGTACAAACAGTCAATAAAGTTATCAATTGCAAAAAACCACAAAAATTAAATTTACCTAGAAATCATTCGAAATATTTACTTTTTCAGTACAACTAATGTTTTGTACTTTTTCTAAATAAGATCAACTATTATAAGCACTAACGATTCATAAAAAATTATTTTAAAGCTACATCATGAGTTAGTTTACGTGCTATAATTAATCTTTAACCTGATGTATAAATGAATTGCTTTAACAACGTTTTTTATGGAAAATGTCATGCGTTGCATATTACATTTACAAGATTACATGAAACAAGAAAGGTTCAGTTTAAACTTTCATATATTACTTTATTTTATATTGCAGGATTTACGTTATTTAAAGAATGTTACTTTCTGCAACGAAAACAATTTTTAACACAGTACTCGCTGGTCGTATGTATCAGTGGTTGAGGTACTAAGAATTCTTTTATCATCACTTGGATTAAGAACAATTTTTGTTTTGTTTAATAGTAAACACATCATGTTTTTGACTGATATAATTAAACATTACTGTTTCTGTACAGTCTGATATCGATTAAAAAATGTATAAACTCAAGTTCTTTCAGTTGTACTGAAAAAGTACGCAATTTTTTTTTCAGAAAACGATGCAAATTTTTAATTTTTTCTAACAGGTCAGTTTATTATTTAATATAAATACTTCACGTGGATTTTTTTACCAACAGTATAGAAAAAAAAGTCTATGATATCGATTAAAAAAATGTATAAAAGTCAAGTTCTTTCAGTTGTACTGAAAAAAAAGTAAATATTTCGAAATGATTTGTAGGTAAAATTTATTTTTTTTTTGTTTTGCAATTGACAACTTTAATTTTAAAATATGGTATATACGCGTGCACAGTTTCGAAGCCAGACCGGTCTTCCATTAATGTTGACTAAGTGGATTTATTTATTATTCTGTTGATGTTAGCATTAAATTTCTCGCTTTTTATTTTTCCTGTGAATGTCAGCATTTAAAAAAATTTATACATGACTGGCTTTATTAAATTTTCTATATATTTCATATTTTCTACAATTGCTATCTAGACAATACCTTAGCATTAAATTCTTGCTTACATTAGTTGAATTTTCTGCTGTTCTTGTTGTTTAATATCCTTATATACTCAAGATATGTGTGTGTGATAATCGTTCAATCTTTATTGTCAAGTTGTAGTTGTGTGTTCTATAGAACAAATCAAAAATGAAAACCTTTTTTTTAAAAAAAATTATTGAGTAGTTTATAGTCAATCCAAATTAAGTACTGGTGAAAAAATCGTTGACGCCGTGAGCAGATCCACCAATTGCAGCGTACGACCTAATGACACCAATACAGAGTATGTATTCGTTAGCTTAATATATAGATTTAATTTTTCTTAATGCATTTACTTGATATAATATTCATTTGAATCTTTTTAGTTAACACGAAGAAGAACAACCAGAAACGACCGCGCGTCAAAGATGAAGAAGACAGCCCTCATAGAATTGATAATGCAATAATTTTTTAAACCGTTCAGAGTTGGAGTGAGTTAGAACTGTTCTTTTATATTTGGGAACTTAAGTGAATTATAGTATGTTTATTCTAGAGTACATAACATTATATATATATATATATATATATATTATAGATTACAATAAAGAAAAATACATTGTGTGTTTCATTTCACATTACTCCCGATTTAATAACTACGTAATCTCAGTTTACAGAACGGTGTAAAACAATTTTTGACTTTTAATATGAGTGCATATTTTGAATAGATGCTTTCATATTTTTTGTAATTGAAATTAGAAATGCATGTGATCTAAAATTGCAGAGTTGCCTTCAGTACGTAAATATGGAAATGCAAATGCTGAAGAAGCATTAGACTAGACTATCGTTGACAAGAAAAAGCTGTCTGACATGGGTTGAATTTTCTGCTGTTCTTATTGTTTAATATCTTTATATATACTCAAGATATGTGTGTGATAATCGCTCAATCTTTATTGTCAAGTTCTAGTTGTGTTCTATAGAACAAATAAAAAAAAATGAAAACTTTTGTTAAAATTACCCTTGTCAGGAAAGAATAATGATAGTGGCTTTTTTTAAAGTTGGAGCATTTCATAAATTTCCACGTTTATATATTTCTTGCAGATAAACTGAGTTCACGATTTAAATAACTACGACTTGTTATTCTTTAAAAGCGAGAATGAGAAAAAATTGGTGCAGTCAGTCTGCCTATCTGTTTGTCTGTCTTTGACAAATTTTTCAAGATATCTGTACAATGTGTTAAATGTTGTAAAACCAGTAAAGAGCTATTGCGTTGATCAATTATAATTGCTTTCAGGGTTGAGAGTCCCATTCGTGCTGTCTGAGTTTAATTGTTTTTTCTGCATACATCAGCATTAAAGAATTTCTTACTGACTACAATAATAATACATACACAATCTTTTCTATCGTTTTTTTATTATTATCAAACCATTCTTTTAATAACAAAGTATTTTGTTTTTGCAATAGATAGGTTTCCATCCATTTCTTCTTTTCTATACCCTTCACACATACTTCTTCACCGGGTCGGATAATTTGCTTCGGCAAACATTGTAAAATTATATTAAAATAAATAATACAGACACAATCTTTCTATTGTTTTTTATTATTATCAAGCCATTCTTTTAATAACAAGGTATTTTGTTTTGCACATTGCAGATTATTATTGCTGTGTCTACAACAATGGATGTTATATTTTAAACGGTTGTTGATTTTAACTCCGATAGCTTAGGACAACCTCGTGCAAGCATATCAGTTACAACGTTTTTGCATTAGATAGGTTTCAATCAATTTCTTCTTTTCTAGACCCTTCACAAATACTTCTTCACCGGGTCGGATAATTTGCTTCAAATAAAGCGCTATATATGACAACACCATTCCAGCCGTTGAAGATTCATCCCAAGAAAGACCATGAATATTCCTTGTCACCCAGTCGTTATGTTTTATATGATCTTGACTCAAACAACTAGACTGCATTGGCAGTTTAAAAATTTGATGCCAAACAACACCTTCCAACAAGTCCAAAACCGCAATTTCTTTGCACACAAACTCGTTTTTCTTGTATTTAAATCCCTGAATATCAATTATATACATGTTTGTATGTAAATATATGCAGTAAACTTCAACTAATTAAATTAATATTAGGAGCAATCTCATTATATAGCAGATTACCACCATCTGCGTACTTTGCCAACCCACTTTTCAACCTGTCACAAGAGTGAACACATTTTGAATTAAAACCGACCCATGTGTATTTGCAGCCTCTAAACATAAATCAGAATCCACTTTAATTAAACACAATTGACTTGAATGCGATATTTTGCATCTGTCATACTTTATAACTTCTAGCTAGAAAACCAAATTCAAAACATCTACACACATTTTCTCTGCACTTACATTTTTCAACATACGTGTGTTTTGAAGTGTGTATGTTCCATTGAAAGTAATATAAAGCCGATCCTAATTCAAAACGTGCCCACAAGTATTTTACATTTGAAAAGAATTCAGGTTTTCACATTTTACATTAAATCTGCGTACTTTGCCAACCCACTTTTCAACCTATCACAAGAGTGAACACATTTTGAATTGAAACCGGTCCATGTGTATTTGCAGCCTCTAAACATAAATCAGAATCCACTTTAATTAAACACAATTGACTTGAATGCGATATTTTGCATCTGTCATACTTTATAACTTCTAGCTAGAAAACCAAATTCAAAACATCTACACACATTTTCTCTGCACTTACATTTTTCAACATACGTGTGTTTTGAAATATGTTCCATTGAAAGTAATATAAAGCCGATCCTAATTCAAAACGTGCCCACAAGTATTTTACATTTGAAAAGAATTCAGGTTTTCACATTTTACATTAAAAGTATATAACGCCGATCCTAATTCAAAACGGCGCACGTGTAACTTCTCGCTAGAAAACTGAATTCAAAACAGCTACACACATTCTTCTCTGCACTTACATTTTTCAACATACGTGTGTTTTAAAATATGTTCCATTGAAAGTAATATAACGCCGATCCTAATTCAAAACGGTGCACGTGTAACTTCTCGCTAGAAAACCGAATTCAAAACAGCTACACACATTCTTCTCTGCACTTACATTTTTCAACATACGTGTGTTTCATTGAAAGTAATATAAAGCCGATCCTAATTCAAAACGTGCCCACAAGTATTTTACATTGAAAGTATATAAGAATTCATGTTTTCACAACTATTTTACATTGAAATGTTTTCACAACTATTTTACATTGAAATTATATAGGGCCGATCCTAATTCAAAACGTGACAGACGTATTTTACACATGGAAAATACGTCTGTCGCGTTTTGAATTAGGACCGGCCTTATTTACCTAGTGATGGGGTAAAAAATAATTATCGTTCCCAACGGGCGGAGAATCGAGTAATGCCATATGACCCGCATCAAGATAGTCCTGCATGAAATTGTTGTATTGGGCGCGTAGCTCCGGTTGAGCATGCAATTTGCGCTCCAACGAAAATAGTCTTTTTTTAGCCATGTCAAAGGAATTATCAAAAACGGGCAAAGTATCGTTGAACGGTAACGCAACAATAAAACGACCGCTAGGGTCACGAGAAAACGTGTTTTCAAAAATCCAGTCTGCCTTTTCTTCTTCTGGAGAAGTATAAGGCTTGGATGGCAGCTCCTCTATCTCCCAAAAACGCCTTAGGGTCTGGTCGATAGGATTTTCTACAGAAGTAAAAAATGCTTGGACAGTATCAGACTGCAAGCTTTTTGTGGGACCAATGATAGTCCAACCAAAAATTGTATTTATGGCGGCAGGCTGAAAAAATTTGCCATGTATAACACCGCCATTGATGATGAACGGATAAACATCTGCTCCAAGGAGCATGTCAATAGTTCCTGGAGAGTTCCAGGTCGGGTCTGCAAAGTGCAGGCCGCATAAGTGTTCCCAATTATTAGGAACTTCAACGCTAGGTAATTTGCCAGATATTGACGAAAGCACAAAGGTTGTGACTTCTAGAGATTTTTCAGAGTCTAACATAGAGCGAGTGGTGCAGCTGACGGCACCCCTATTGACTGCTGAAGTTGTCTGCCCAAGTCCATAAATCGGAACTTGAGAACGTATGCGTGGAAGCCAAAGTATGCTCACGCAATCGTCTCGAATAAAGCTAGCTTGAGAGCCAGGGTCTAAGAGTACCCTGATCGGTTTGTATCTACCAGAACGATCTTGAACTTCCACAACAGCAGTGGAGAGTAAGACAGTAACCCCAAGATTTGGATTTGTCTGTGAAGACAAAACATTTGCCGGGATAGGAGAGGCTGACTGCGTCCTATTGGCATTTTTAGGCATAGGTGTAGCGATCGGTTCAGCTGAACGGCTAGAAGCAGGTTGCGCTTCAAAATGTAGCAAGGTATGATGCGGCTTGGCGCAAGTTCGACAGGAATTATAAGATTTGCATTGCATGGACGCATGGTCTGTTCGTAAGCAATTTAAACAAAGGCGTAAGCGTTTGACAATGTCGAAACGTTCTGTCGGAGTTTTCTTTAGAAACGATTGACATCTGTAAATTAAGTGATTGCCCTTGCAAGAAGTACAATGGTGCGAAAATGAATTCTTTGAGTCACTGGAGCTACTTGGTGTGTCCAGTGAGACTACGTTAGAAGTAACTCTTGGTTTAAACTGAAACGCTGAGGATTTCTTAGGCACTGATGTGTGAGATGTATGGACAGTCGTCGAATAAGAAACAGGTGCGGTTGAAGAAAAAGTTTCCAACGCTGCACATTGTTGAGTTAAAAAATATCTCAAATCCTCGAAATTGGGTATTTGCTTCGGATCCGATTGGAGTTCGAAGCGTTTTCTAGTGAACGGATCGAGTTTTTCTAAAAGACAATCGACCAGAATAAAGTTCCAATGTTCCGTGGGAAACTTTAAGTTAGTTAGAACAGCAAGGTTCTCTGAAAAACAATCAATAAGTGCCCTAAGTTTCTTAGGGTCTTCTGATTTTAAAGGTGGAAAGTCTTTCATTGCTTTCCAATGCAAAGTTGCCAATAAACGCGGATTGCTAAATCGCTCACGCAAGGCGTTATATGAAATAATAAAGTTATCTCCCGAAATGGGTACCGATTTAATGATTCTCAAAGACTCCCCGGTACAGCAACTGATAAGATAATTTAATTTTTCGATATTGGACAGCGACGCGTTATTATACACCAGACTGTCAAATATATCGATGAAAGATGGAAAACTCAGTTACCTCATTATTAAAAAGTGGGAGCTTTAACGGTACCAATTTTGATCCCGAGCTGCTTGGAGCATTTTCCGTAATTTGTGGTGCTTTCATTTCTTGCATCGTTTCGAGATGCAGCAGTATGCAAAAATAAACGGAATCTACTTCCTTCCGTAAGGCGTTGTAATTTAATAATTCTGCCTCGTCACAGGAGACTAAGACAGCAACTAAAATTGTATTGAAATCTCTGTAAAGGTCATTTACGCCCCTTGTTTGAATAAGGAACAACGTTTTTAAAGTTGGGTCACTTTGTATAGCATTACTAAGCTCAAACATTTCTATAATACGTGTTTTCAGTAATTTTAGTTCTACTACATGTGCCTTCTTCGGAGCCATAGTGACTGTTATTTTGAAAGATCTACAATAAAATGTTGTAAAACGGTACCGGTCAGATGTGCGATGAGAAATATTAAAATATTATGGGTTGTTGTTCAAGCCACGAAAAATGTCAAATAGCGTATAAACCACTAAATCACGTTTTATGACTATTAGCCTGCAATGTGGTCTTTAATGCCAGACGTTGAAAACCTACCGGTTTGTCAAACAAAGCCTAAAGATAAGATTTACAGCTTACAACCCGGGCGGCCTTTACCCTCAAAAGATCACAGGAACATTTAAACATGTAGCTTAACATATTTGCCGAAAGATGCAGCTTTACAACCTTATTACTCCTGCAAATGTATTAAATATTTTACGTTGTAAACCGACTGAAAGGGTTGTGATACAAAACGTGCAATAGCTTTTAAATACAAAGCAAATCCCTTTTCTTTCTTATTTAAGAAGTATAAAGCGACTATAATTTTCAGGTTGCTGTGTGCTTTATATACCGCTAAAATATATTTAAAACTGAAAACTAACAGATTTGATGCTAAAGTATTTGTTTGTAACTAAACGGCGAAATCGCTTATTTAATTTAACGAAAGTATGTAGCTAATATTGTACATATTTTACCCGCTAAATATGGAGCTTGAACACAAATTTAAAAGCTAAAATAGTTACTTAAAAGCTCGCTGAAATGCAAAATGATATTTAATTTAGGACATGCGTATACCATAGGACTGGTGAATTCGGATCGACTTATAGGACCAATGGCTTGATGGGATTAAGGAGATGATATAAATATGCTATTATAGGGAAGGACCAATTGCTTTTTGTAGCAATAATAATAGCGGTGGAGCGGTTATGTAATAACTAAACAACTACACCAAACTACTTAATAAAGGGTATAAATACCTTTTATCCTGTGCCGCTGTGGGCAATAGACGTTCACACACAAAAGCTTTCGGACGGACCACCGAAAACACGCACGATGGGGTGTCGATGTCGCTTTCAAAAGCTCTCACACGACCGTCTTTTGCAAGGGTTCGAATGCGACTGTGTTCTTCAACGCACTTCCACTGTCGGTATATAAAATGTTTCACTCAAACTGTAGGGTGAACGCACTGATGGTATTAATTGTCACAAATACCGAATTGTTCGATGATGACGTAACAACAGTAATAGAATTAGAGTAAGAAAGTAGAGAAGTAAATATTAGGAAAGGTGTGAGACAGGGATGTGCTTTATCCCCATTAATTTTTAACTTATACATAGCAGAGGCAATGAATATTGTCAAATGCAGGAAGACATTTGGAATTAATATGCAGGGACAAAATATTGATGTGCTTAGATTTGCAGATGATATAGCGGTATTAGCATCTAGCAAAGAAGAGTTAGAAGTTGCTCTTAATGAAATGGAAACAGTTCTAACGGAGAGATATGGTATGAAAAATAACAAAAATAAATCTAAATTTCTAGTAGAAAAGGTTTCTTAAAGTCGTACGTATGGAGCGTTCTATTATACGGTAGTGATACTTGCACAATTAAAGCGGTAGATGAAAAAAAGATAGAAGCTTTTGAAACTTGGTGTTATAGGAGAATGTTAAAGATTAGTTGGACAGATAGAGTAACAAATGAGGAAGTTTATAAAAACATAGGTGGAAACAGTTAAAGGCCAGGAGAGATATAATGACAGAGCACCAGTTAAGACATGAGCGACTACTTAGTAAGGTCTTAGATTATAGACTACCTTGTAACGTGCATTTTTAATGGCTTAACATTTTACACTACCCAATTCGTAAATACATTTCTGTAACTACTATTTCTATATTTTATATTTATTAACTCCTTGGGCGAATGCGTCGTATTATAATGAGTGGATTGCATCGTTCTTGTCTTGCCGCTCATATAAATTTTGTTCCTTATGTGGATATACCAGTCTAGATAATAGACGATAAGAAGTTGTAATAGCAACGAGTTGATATAAACAGATGGGCAGTTGTAGTTTTGTTCTTGGTTCCTATATATTAATTACGTTAAAAATACTGTTTGCTTTTTGCTTTAAAAATAGTGAGAATTAATGCGGTATAAATTTTCGAATTGTTCATGAACAAGCACGACACGATTTTAGTTGTTTTTCTTGTGAAATAAAAGTTGTATATTAACTGTAGAGAGTGTAGTGCTAATTCCGATTGAAGTAGTATGGTTTATAGGCGAACGTGTTTGGTCGACGCACGTGTGTTTTAAGGACATTTTGACGGACGGTTTTATTGCTTACGCGTGCCTTACTAATTGTTTTTCGGTTGAGTTTCTGTTGGAAATAAAAGTGGTAGAACTTGTTAAACTCGACCTGCACGCGTGTTCTACGGAACATTTTGGACGGACTTACTTTAGTGATATACGTGCTTTACTCATTGTGGTTTTTTTTTGTTGGTGCTTTGTCTTTTGATATTTAAACTGTGTGTGCGATCTAGTTTCGCGGTCCTTTTTTTTATCAGAGTATTGCATACTTTGGATTATCCAAATACAGTTGATACTGTAGTTTCTGAATTTTCCAACCCCAAAGTATCTAAAATAGATCATTGCTTGTGCAAATTTCGTTATTTGCGAAATATAACCGATTACCGGTTTACAAAGGTATTGGTTGAAGTTTCTCACTACTTTTTGGATGTTTATGAAAATAATATACATTTGGTCCCAGTTGAAATTGAACTAGTGCTACAAAATATTTCGAAATTATGGTCTCAGGAAATAGAATTAACAAGGAATTTATCAATGCTACATAGTTCCGTCGCATGATAATATCTGCTGCTAACACCAGTGAAATACGTAGGTGTGATTAGGGTAACGTGTGATAAGTTCTATCAACACCCTCACAGTCAAGGGTGCAGTGCTGCGTTAGTGCCGGACATCGTGAATCCCACACTTTAATTGCAAGGAAGCGTTACTGAAGGACCTTTTGTAAGTTGAACTATTTCCTACTTGTTACTACTTTAAATATCTATCCGTTGTTTTGCCATATCTTAGTCGTTCTGATACCTTTTACCATAGACTTGCATGCTATTAAAAGAAAAAAAACAAAGAGAAGAATCAACAATACTAGATGACTCATATCAATTGTGCTTACCTATTTATCTTTTGTTAAAATTTTGTCTGATCTATGTTTAATTGGTGTGTGAGGAAACGTTTCTGCTACTCCCCAATATTACCTCACTTTGTTACATTATATAGATTATCCAAACAGTTTTTCTTTACATTCTACCAAGTGCTGAACAATCTATGCTCGATCATCGATTTAAACAAACCCATTTTTGCAGGTTTCTCTATTGTAGATGTTTCGAAAACCTATTTATATGAATTTCACTATAGTTATATAAAATCGCAATTTGCTAACAAAGCAAAGCTTCTGTACACAGATACGTATAGTTTGCTATACGAGTTTAGCGTTGAAGATATTTACTCTTATATCAAACAAGATATTCGTAGATTTGATACTTCCGATTACGAGCCCAATAATAAATATCATATCTCATTATCAAATAAAAATGTTCCTGGTCTTATGAAAGATGAAAACAATGGTGATATCATGCTCGAGTTTGTAAGGTTTAGATCTAAAATGTACACTTACAGAGTTCAGGATAGGGTAATAAGAAAGTCAAAGAGATCTTCCTCAGCAAGTATTAAGCAAATTTCTTTTAATGATTATAAGAATGCTTTGTTTTATAAACAGACTGTACAGAAACAGCAATGTTTAATTAGAGCAGTCAAACATGATGTGTTTACCATAAAACAAAACAAAATTGTTCTTAATCCAAGTGATAATAAAAGAATTCTTAGTATCTCAACCACTCATACTAAACCTTGGGGTTTAACTATACACTCAGAAATGACTTGTAAAGCTTCAACCACTGACTCAAATAAAGAATGCAATTTATTTTATCCTGATTAACATATAATCTTTTTTTTAGTTATAAAAACTTCAGTGTTATGTTTATACCTGCAACAAGTACACCACTTTTTTTTTGGATGTGTCTAAAATACGATACCTTTTAATCTATTCGAGTTGAACTATATTAGTATAAATGTATTGTAGAAAAAATAGTAGTAACTGTTCTGTTAAAAAAAATCCAGTTGTTTGTTAATAACGTACCAGTTTGTTTATTTGAGAAATGTATAAACTTTTATTTAAATTGCTTGTAAATATTAGCGGTTCTACTGACATGATATTGTAAAAAACATGTAAAATAATAAATAGACTGTGATTGCTAAATGATCTATTGTTTTTCTTTTTCATAATTTGTGAAGGTACAGTAATAAAGTAATTATAATATTCTTATGATGTTTGAGAGCGGATTGTATTTGACTATCTTATCATGTATTCCTATGCAATTAAAGCAATTGCATAGCGAATTGCTTTTGGACGCAGTTGTTAAAATCATCTTTAATTAACGTTTTGATTCATGACCTAAGATAAATAAGGACGATTTTTA
This sequence comes from Platerodrilus igneus, assembly GCA_036346225.1. NCBI lineage: Eukaryota > Metazoa > Arthropoda > Insecta > Coleoptera > Lycidae > Platerodrilus > Platerodrilus igneus. The sequence continues at coordinate 155,329 of JARFIW010001467.1, read as the reverse complement.
ATCAAAAAAAATTTATTTTATGGTTAGCTATAAAATTAGACATTTGCAATTTATTTCAGAAAATATAGCAAATTCGCAATCTTGCATGATAACTATAAAAAAAATGCATATTTGCAATTTTTCAGGCAATGAATCAAATTTGTTGTTGCTGAGAGCACCACTATTTTTTTTTGCTTACATACTGCTTTTTTATTTATTTCAGTATTGAAACAGTACGTTGTGTGTAATTTGAAATATAATTGTAGGTGGGCACTCGACAATCTTAAAACCTGCAGATACTTGAGGAAAAAATTTCAGAAATTTTTAAAACCACTAGCAGTTATCCTACAATTAACGTTGAAAGAATTTTCTGTAATTTAAGTACTTGACTACAAAAAAAAATTACACATCTCAAGCATTTTGTTTTTTGTTCAACGAAGGCATAGAGTAAAATAAAACCTAGATTAGTTAAACGTCGTTTAAAGTAATCTGGTTGTGATTAGTTACACAAATTTTTAAAACCAGTATTAAAACACACTGCAGTTATCCTAGAATTAACGTTGTGTGTAATTTGAAATAAAACCGCACACCACAGCGTTTTTTTGTTGTTGCAAGGAAGGTCTAGTCTATTACACTTTAAAAAAAAATTACAAATTTGCATCGTTTTCTGAAAAAAAAAATTGCAATAAAAATTTTATATATTCAGCTATCTAATTATTCTAATGAATAAAAAAACAGTATGTAAGCAAAAATAACGATGCTTTCAGCAAAAAAATTATGATAACGATCAACATTGCATTCTTTGAGCCTTGGTTTATACTTTACAAAATCTTCATAGCATATCCAGCTATCCACAGTTTTGATTAAGTATTACGCTACAACCCCATTCAGTTTCCAATTGCATTAAACGAAATAAAAAAATTGAAAAGCTCAACAATCTCGCAATTGACATATATATTGCATAGAAAATACTAAACTACTCCCATTTTGTTGAAGTGAAAATTTAGGAAAAAAATAGAACCGATTAATCTGATGTTACGTTTTCTTGTAGAAGTTGATATTCATGCCATCCTCTAAATGGAATATGAAAATCGTGATTTTGTGCAACGCATAGCATTTTCCATAAAACTTTGCACTGTGAACTTCATGTAAAGATACTGGGTAGTGTAAATCGCATTCAAAAAAATAAATATATCCTACATCAGAATCATCGACAATATTAAGTAACGTCTAAACGTAATATTTCTGGACTGGTGCTATCTAAAAAATTCAAATTCTCCATATGGAAGATATTCAGACATTGCAGCCTCATATAAATTATTAACATCAAAATACATTAAATATTTAGAATTAATATTCTGTCTTTTAATGCAATTCACTGTTAACTTAAAATATCACTACTAACTTCGGTCACTAGCTAAATTACTTTATAATTAATATCTGTAGAAATTTATTGACTATTTATACATAAATATGTTCTGATGTAAGCAAATTCGAAATCTTGCTGATAACTATCAAAAGAATGCATATTTGCAATTTGTTTTCAGAGAATGAATCAAATTCATTATGTTGCTAAGAGCACCATTATTTTTGCTTACATACTGTTTTTTTCTATTTATTTCAGTATTGAAACAGTACTGACATTTTAGAAAAAAATTACAAATTTGCATCGTTTTCTGAAAAAATTGCAAATGAAAATTTTATATATTTAGCTATCTAATTATTCTAATGAATAAAAAACAGTGTGTAAGCAAAAAATAATTATGCTCTCTGCAAAAAAAAATACCGATAACGATCAACATTACATTCTTTAAGCCTTGGTTACTGTTTTACAAAATCTTCATAGAATATCTAGCTATCAACTTTTTTTTGATTCAGTATTACGCTACAATCCCATTCGTTTCTAATTGTATTAAAAAAATTAAAAAAATTGAGAAGCTCAACAATCTTGCAATTAACCTGTATTGCATAAAAAATATTAAAAAATACGCCCGCTTTTTTTTGTTTAAGTAAAAATTTAGGGAAAAAATGGAATCTATTAATCTGATGTTGCATTTCTTGTACATGCCATCCTGTAAATGGAATATGCAAATCGTGATTTTGTGCAACGCAATGGCATTTTCCATAAAACTTTGTTAAAGCAGTTCTTCTTCATCAGGTGTAGGATTAATTATAGCACGTAGTAAAACACTCATGACGGAGGTTTAAAATAATTTTTTTAAAATTCAACTGTTTCATTCGCACATAGCCATGAGTGTGTAAATTATTAAACAATTGACAGTTTAATTTAATTTTGGATTAGATTGATTTAATCTCAGTTTACAGAACGGATGTAGAAACAATTTTTGACTTTTAATCTGAGTGCATGAAATGCATGTGATCTAAAAATTGCAGAGTTGTTTTCAGTATGTAAATATGGAAATGCGAATGCTGATGAAGCAATATACTAGACCTTCGTTGACAAAGAAAAAACGCTGCCGTATGTAATTTTTTGTGATAAAGTACTACAAATTAGACAATAGAAAACACCTATGATATCGATATCTTTAATATATTTAATTAAAATATATAAAAGTCAATTCCTTTCAGTTTTACTGAAAAAAGTAAATATTTCAAATATGGTATAATAATGTGTTTAAAATCTATGGGAAGCTAGTAACCAGTTAATATTAAATTGCGTTGATCAATTGTGAGTAGCTTTATTAATTATTCTGCTAATGTTAGCATTAAATTTTTCGCTTTTATTTTTTTCTGCGGACGTCAGTATTAAATTTATACATGACTGGGTTTATTAAATTTTTTGTAGATTTCATATATAACATTATATATATATATATATATATATATATATATATATATATGTATTTTATAAAGAAACATACATTGTGTGTTTCATTTCACATTACTCCCGATTTAATAACTACGACTTGTTATTCTTTAAAAGCGAGACTGAAAAATCGATGCAATCAGTCTGTCTGTATGTCTTTGGCAAATTTCGAGATACATGTACATTGGGAAACCAGTAACCAGCAAATAACTCATAGCATATACTTCAATAAATTTATTTCTAGTTTTTTGAAGTTGGAGCATTTCATAAATTTCCCCGTTTATATATTTCTTGGAGGTAACTGTGTTCACGATTTAATTACTACGATTTGTTATATTTTTTTTTAAAAGCGAGAATGAGAGAGTGATGCAATTAGTCTGTCTGTGTGTCTGTCTTTGACAAATTTCGAGATATCTGAACAATTTGTTAAATGTTGTAAAACCAGTAAAGAGCTATTGCGTTGATCAATTATAATTGCTTTCAGGGTTGAGAGTCCCATTCGTGCTGACTGAGTTTAATCTTTTTTTCTGCAGACCTCAGCATTAAAAATTTCTTACTGACTACAATAATAATACAGACACAATCTTTGTATTGTTTTTTATTATTATTAAACCATTCTTTTAATAACAAGGTATTTTGTTTTGCATATTGCAGACTATTAATGCTGTGTCTATAACAATAGATGTTACATAGTAAACGATTGTTAATTTTTAACTCCGATAGCTTAGGACAACCTAGTGCAAGCATATCAGTTACAACGTTTTGCATTAGATAGGTCTCCATCCATTTCTTCTTTTCTAGACCCTTCACACATACTTCTTCTCCGGGTCGGATAATTTGCTTCAAATAAAGCGCTGTATATGATGACACCATTCCAGCCGTTGAAGATTCATCCCAAAAAATACCAAAAATATTCCTTGTCACCCAGGCGTTATGTTTTTTGTTTATGTTTTTTAGGGCGCTGAAAGCTCAGAGCATGTGCTCTTTGACTGCCCGCTTGAAGCGGCAAATCGAGGGTTAGCTGATAGCAAATTAGCTATCTTAGGTCTAGCATGGCCAAAGAGCCTAGAGGAAGTTGGGGAAGTGGCTAACCAGAAGGCCCTCTGGACAGCCTTTAAAAAGTTCGCGGGAAGGGTCGCGAGATTAGACGGCGATAACCGCGCGTAAAACGGTAGATGGGTTGGCTGTCTGCCTGCATGCCTGCCTGCCTGCCTGCGTCAGTCCGTCAGTCCGTCCGTCCGTCCGTCCGTCCGTCCGTCCGTCCGTCTGTCCGTAATTTTATGCCAATTTTTTTTGAAAATAATTTACAAAAAGAAATTATTTTCAAACGAAAATTTATTTTGAGAGAATTATTTTAAACAATTAATATCAATTAATATCAATTAATATCAATTATCAAACAAACTAAAATGTAACTGACGTACGAAAAATTAATACAAAACGAAAAACAATTTTAAAATACCAAAAATAGAACGTAATTAACTGTACCATTTAATACCAAAAACCTATATATATATATATATATATATATATATATATATATATAACGCGATTCGTATAGACAATTAATTACATAAGAGACTAATTAAAACTTGACCTTTATCGTACTTCTATAAATTATAGAAACGCACTTTACAATCTATTAATGAATTAATTCAAAACGAATTAAGACAAAGCGCAAATCTCACATAAATTACGGCTATCAGTAAATGAAGTTATTCACCATCGGGACTCTATAAATATCCACGTTACTGAAAAGCTATAATTAACTATATACATTATTGAAAGCGCATATCGCAACTGTATAAAAAGCAATTATTAAACGTAACTTTTTAAGCAGTAATTAACGAAGTAAAGACGCAAACTATTCATTCTCACACAGACTAAAAACAACATCTTTCAGAAAAGTATTAACAATTTTAATATGTATAATTGCATATTAAATTATACAAAAGCATTTACGCAATTAAAGCTATTTACAAAGGCTGAAATTAAATCCTCGGCAGACATATAACTTTGTAATTGGAACAAGTTTATTGTATAAATTATAAAGGCAACATTGAATAAAGCAATTAGAGGCAAATCACTTTAAGAAGAACCCAACGTCATATGCCAGATTGCACAGAAATGTAATATCAGTGGCGTAGTTGAGCTATTACAGTATAAACGGAAGATATGGCGTTAAATAGTAAAAAAATAAACATAACCAATTAAATTATAATTTAAATTTTTTAATATAATATTGCCATATGAGTTGTGTGCATCAATATCCCTAAAAAATACTGCTATAGCAAGGTTATTTTGTAATATCCGATAAAGCAAATGATTGAATACCATGGCCTACTTAAGTGGTTTCTATCTCATTCTAGTGTTCTGCAAACACATCTGTTGAGTAACTTATTGTTTTATTAATGTTAATTGTTATATACAAGATATTTTATATTAGTTAGATGGCGGTTTAAAACTGTCCGTCTGTGTATCAAGTAAAAATAAATAGTAATGAAATCTAAAACTTTTACAACTTAATTTCCGATTGGTTGATCATAAAACTCTACGCCACTAAAACCTGAATACTGCCATCCCTAATTATATATAATGAACTGTTCCTAACCAATTTTTGCTTTGTGCGCATGATGACGTTGGGTTCTTCTTAAAGTGATTTGCCTCTAACTGAAAACTTGCAACTAAAATTAAAACTCAAGGTGACGAGACAATAATTACAGAGAAACATCTTACACCTTTATAAAATTACAACGCCTACGGATAAAAGATAATTAAAGCAGGCTTAATTAAATCAGAAAATCTAAAATAAAATCACAACTGACGCAACGAAACATACAAGTACCACGCAACCATTCCAACAAATTAATTATTCACAACGAAACCTTTCAGAAATCAAAACCGTAATAAATTTAACATCTGCGAAGTAAAAAAAAAATTAACGAATTCAAGACTACAGCAAGCAACCAGACACTATTGAACATAAATCCCACAAATTAATTACCGCACCGTGTAACTAAATACAAATATAAGCAACTATGATTCTTTAAATAACTCAACACACTTTAAACTGAAATTAAGCAACCAAACTAAAAGGTAACAGTACTGGGGTTATTAAAAATCAACTCAAAATTACATAACATTGGTATGGGCTATCAGAATTGTAAAGGGTAATTGTTTCAGTTCTCTGGGATCGGTGATTGAGCACAGAAACAAAAATAAGCTGCAATGTATATGGAAATGAAAATTTATTAGACAATCTATACACAGTAGTAATAAATTCTTTGTATATATCTACATTTACAATAATATTATCATTGTACAAGTTTTTAGGCTAAACATGTATCTACATTGTGACTCCTATAACAGACATGTAATGTATCCAACTTAAATCTAAGCAATATATACAACTTATAAACTAGGTAAAACAAAATCTATCATGTATTTCCCTATGCCCCCATGAATACGTTAAGGTCGTGTTAGAGATGACGAAACGCTTGTCATCTGCGCCCGATAAACTAACCTTGCTAAGTAACAGCGCAAACAAATCATGTTTTTTGCTTCTAATGAACCGCATCGAATGCACGAGGGATCGGAAGTTACTGTTATGTGCTACGTCCTTAAAACTATCAACACTTATACCCTGCACAACACTACGCTTAACCCATTTAATCTTTTTTATTACATCCCTTTCACTAACTATACAGTAACTCTTGGCGCGAGTACCCACAAACTCTAAAACTAACTCACCACCAAACTCGTCCTTGAACTTTCCGGGCACTTTCTTATTTACAAGTGGGATCTTATATTTATTGTCTGGGTGGTAATCACTGGTGTCGAATAGGTCCAGGCGGGCATGAATATCACTGTACAAATCTTCTGTTTCGATACTATACACGAGCGAATCGGTATCTGTATACAAAAGCAAAAGCTTAGACCCATACAGAGGCATCAGTTTCTCATAGTGAAAGTCGTAAATCAAAGTTTTTGATAGATCTAAAATCGAAAAGCTTACATATATAGGCTTGTTATAGGTGACTCTAACGCGGTTCATCTGTATTAGTGCTAAATTTTCGCCTAGTACCAGATTACAATTAAGGTTCGGGCGGGCAATCAGGGTACTCGCGCACAAGCTCTTCCGGTCACACTCCCACCTAGTCACGAGCTTAACGTCGACGCGCTTGTCTATATTTTCCATGGTTTTACCAAAGATGGCATTATTGATGAGTTTGAAAAAGTCTTTCTCAAAAGCGTTGGTAGCACGAATGCGAAGGTCTGTGTTCAATTCGATATAAGGTTTCAACCATGGAGACTGGTCGAACTCGAGAACCCGGTGGATGGAGGTCAACACTAATCCGTTCCGCACACACTGCTGTAGATTCCTGTAGTGGATAATGTAGCGGCGTTTGTCTTCTAAGGTGGCGAGGAGCTTCGGAGTCTTAGATGAGATATAAGGCGGCGTCTTCATTTTCGGGCAGAATGGCAGGTCGTTGTGGAGATCGTGTAAATGTGGAGGGTACTCTAAGTCGACCTCCAAAATGAATCCTTTTGCAGAGTTCTTGGGAATATTTAAGATAGTGGCCTGGAAACCGGCTGCATCGGTAGGGGACAGCCATCGAAATCCTCCAAGAGGGATAGCCCGGCTGATGGCCCAGCCATACAAGTTATTGGCATCGTAGTAGGCCAAATATTTAGACAGAGCCGCAGGATCGTACTCTTCCATGTACTTGTTATTGGCAGCAGCGTAGCGTCCACTACACTGAGTCAGACCCCCTCTGATCCCAGACTTTATAAAATGGTACATGTCAATATCCGTGAGGAGCTCCAGTTTCACACCGGTGTATCTTAACATGGCATCCCAGGTTAATGAAGGCGCTGTCACATACTGGCACGAATCAAGGTCATAAGTCGACATGCACACCCGGCAAAAGTTTTCGAAGACGTCTGCCAACAACAGTACATCTGTCTTCAAATAGAGGTCGCTATATTCCCCGAGCGTGTTGAGACCAAAGTTGCGCCATATCTTCTGAGCCCTTTCGTATTCGTCGGTAGTAATGGATGTAGAGGCGAGGTTATCGTAGAAGGCGTCCTGTGGTGGTAGGGCTGTTTCCTCCAATACTTCCATACTTTGTATGTAAGTGTATGGAAATACGCCTTTCTTGGTAACCAGTTGGAACTTGGAGTCCTCGGGAAAGTGACGTCTGACCTCTACAAACTGGTCCTGGGCTAAATTCTTCACCAGTGCATCCAACCCAGATGCCATAAATCGGAGAGAGTCGATAAACCGAAGTTGGACACAGGACTTATGGGCAGTTTTTTCTTCATCGTCCAAGACCACTTCTGTATCGTATAACCGCACAGTTTTCGGAAACGAGATGAACCGCTCCTTATTGTTCGGTATAACGCTAATCTTCTCGTTATCATACCCCAGCTCTTTTATGATGAAATGAGCATCGTATCCACTAAGGTTGTGAAACACCACTGCAATAAACTGCGAAACCCGATAGAGGATGTTACACTTGGAGTGTAACAGGTTTGATAGGAAATAAGTTGTTTCTCTAATAACGCGGTTTCGACCTTGGCTTGCAGAATTAATTTATTTCTGCAATTTAAATATACCGATTTCAATTTGTTATTGGAATAACATGTAGTTGCTCTATCCATAGTAAACATTTTTATTGTTATTAGAGAAACAACTTATTTCCTAAATTAAATTGTATTTGTTTTTCAAGAACTGTATTACACATTTTTGTAAGCAGAAATCTGCGTTAACAGATCGAGACAAACATCCAAGCAGAAATCGATATAGATTTCTGCTAAAGAATAGCACATAATGGTATAGTTTGTGTAATTTAAATATAGATAAACCTCAGGTGTTTACTCCCCGTGCATGTTCTTACGACATATGCTAATATAATAATGTGAAGTGCGGTCGGCTCAGTTTTCTTGCCGCTTTATTATCAATACAGTTTTAAGAAGTGGTTCAAGGTGAGTATTAAACCTTTGTATACATATATAACAGCATATTTTTTAGATAATGCCGACAGGTTTATAGTGTTAAAAGACACATTTTAGCTTAATTATATGTATAGTTTTCGCTTTTTAGATAGACGTGTATATTAATATGATCGTTGACACGTTTTGATGAGCTTTTAATGTTGCATATAATGAATTACATATTTAATTTAATTTGGCGTAAATTCGGTATAGTTTCGAGATATTTTTTGGTATCTAATAGATTTTTAATGATTTTTGTTAATATCTTGTATCCACTGAAAATATTTGAGCTCTAATAAAAGCTGTGCTGACCTTAAATTACCGAACTTAGCACCGCGAATATATTAAATAAACGTGTCGAAGTATTTAGATGAGTCAAGACGTAATGACAGTTTTATCACAAAATAATTAATTGCCTGAATTTAAAATATATGCATATCGATCGATTTGAAGGGTATCCAGTTTGGTAGATTGATTAATCATCAACCGCTTTGAATATCTTAACGTCAGGTAAAAGTAATTTTCTTGGAAATACGAGTGCTGGTTTAATATATAACTCATTTTATAATTTAATATTTTGTAGTTAATTATAGACAGTTATGTCATCGTGCATTCGATGCGGTCCATTAGAAGCAAAAAACATGATTTGTTTACGCTGTTACTTAGCAAGGTTAGTTTATCGGGCGCAGATGACAAGCGTTTCGTCATCCCTAACACGACCTTAACGTATGCATGGGGGCATAGGGAAATAAATGATAGATTTTGTTTTACCTAGTTTATAAGTTGTATATATTGCTTAGATTTAAGTTGGATACATTACATTCCTGCTTTAGGGGTCACAAACGCTTGTTGGTTTTGATAAAATCGTTTACTACTACAAATGCCATGCTTAATTAAAAAATACACACTTCGATTTAAACAGAAACAGAGCACGTATTAAACAGCAAGTGATGCAGATGTTCCTCCGCTTAAATACTGTTGTTACAACTCCATACAAGTCGCGTGTATATTCAAAATTATTTAGAGTGAAATTTCCATGTGTTTACTTAAGCACCCCTAACCTGTGCCAGCAAGGTTGTTCGTTGATTACATAAGCCCCATAAATACGATTTGTCCTGCCAAGGCCGGCCACACACACGCACACACGCACACATGCGCGCGCGCGCACGCACGCACGCACGTACGCACGCACGTGCGCGCGCGCGCACGCGCGCACACGCTCACACGCACACACGCACACACGCACACACGCAACACGCAACACGCACTCACGCACACACGCACACACACGCACACACGCACACACGCACACACGCACACACGCACACACGCACACACGCACACACGCACACACGCACACACGCACACACGCACACACGCACACACGCACACACGCACACTTCTATTATCATTTATAGCACAGAAAGTTACTTGGGGTCATCAGAAACCCTAGCAGTAGTTTATTGCTGACAAATACGTTTCATATGCATTTTTTTTAATGCAAACTACGTCTTTACTCTTTACAAGGTAATAACAGACCTAGTGTGCAATGTTGTTAGTATTACATTCTTTAATAACAATACAGATTATAACGGTCGACGTTGATTCAATAATAATTATATTTAAAATACAAACCATTTCTAGAAACAAAACTTCAAAATTAACATGCATAGAAGCAATATTTTTTATCTTGTTATAACTGATTTAGTATTAGAATTTCTTTGTATAGAATTATTTATTGCTAGTCTCGTTAAATGGTTCGGAAATATTTATGCGTAATGTCTATATATAAGAAAAATGTATTAGTACTAGAATATGTATCATTCACTCATTGACTATGCTAGATAGCTCAGCGGTTAGCGTATCTGTATAGCATGCTTGAAAGCTCCCCGGTTCACTCCTCGGTGGAGGCGTTGTCTTTTTCCGATCTACACGGTATGTCGACGGATGACACACCTTAAACGATAAATATGGTCGACAAGATGGTGGAATGACGTTTGACAGAAAATAAAGTACAGCATCATTTACTATAATTATATACAGGGTTATTGTAAAATTGCATTTAATTATATAATTTGTCAAAAGTTGTGGGTGAGTAAAAATTGTAACGTACTTGAAAATGGCGGATGTGTTAAAAGTGACAATTGCTACGTCAGGAAGCGGAGTTATGCGATGTGACGTCAGAGTGAAAGTGGGGTTTAAAGTCTGAAAAGTGGTAGAGTAAATGGGCGGAGTTATCAACCAATCTGGTTGTTGGGGCGGGGCTACAGACCAATCAGAAAACAGGGAGTGGGACTTGGGCGGAGTCATCGACCAATAGAAAACAGGGGGTGGGGTTTGGGCGGAAGGGTGGGGTGATCGATCGGTGGGGATCGAAGTGGTTCAGAAGGAACCTATTCTATCTACTTGTGAGCACCCACAAAATTTGTGCCACAATCACTATAGAGGTGATTACAGCGGCCACGTCTGGCAATAAATCGGCCCAGAGCCGCTAGAAAGGCGTCCGTTGACAAGTCAGATACGACTTCAAGGTGCAGCGCCTTGGTAGCCATACAGATGAAAAGACATAAATATGATTTTAAAACTTTAGCGCCCCGTAGTCGAACAATAGTAGTAGAAAAGGGACCGGCAAAGTCGACGCCCAAACACAAAAAAGGTTTGACTTGAGTAACTCGACATGAAGGCAGGCTGCCCATAGGCGGTTGTAATGCGACAGGATTGGTCTTCCAGCACGTTAGACAGTGACTCAAAATACGACGGATAGATCGCCTTCCAAAAATAATCTTGAAGTGCTGACTGACGAGAAAATGGACCATTTGAGCACCCGCGTGGAAGTATTTCAAATGAACGTAAGTAACATACAGATCGGTGAATCGACTTTTGCTAGGTAACAAAGCAGGAAATTTACGGTCAGAGGACAAAGGCGCGTGAGCCAGGCGACCTCCGACGCGCAAGATTCCATCACGAATAAAAGAGGACAATTTGCGAAAACTCTTTTTTACAGGAGAATCAGAATGAATGGCCTCAAGTTCGATAGCGAAATAAGATTCTTGAGTATACACAAGCAAGGGGGTCAAAGCATCGTGCAACTCAGAAGATGACAAAGGTCCGGAGTACCTTTCGAGCTGGTGACGTAGATTATGACGAAAACGGAGAATCCAAGCAACAATGCGAGTAATGAAAGGAAAGGAAGAGTGATTTTCTAGAATTAATTGAATCCAAGAGGATGTTATAACAGCTGATAATACAATAGAGCGTTGTTCAGTGAGAACTTCAGGAATATATGTGCTGTAGTTTTCGAAAGACCCATACAAGGTTGGTGAAGCCGCCCACCATAGAGATCAATGGCACAAGTCGGTAGGGAGTAAACCACATGATCCGACATCGGCAGGATTCTCGGTGGAGGAGATGTGATGCCAAGAGGCGCGAAACGTGCTTTCCTGAATATCAGCAACACGATTATCGACAAAAGTCTTCCAACGCTGCGGCGGGGAACAAATCTACGAAAGTACTAGCATGGAGTCAGACCAACAGTAAATTTTAAAAAAGTAAGGTTCGAATCAAAAGTTTTGTGGACAAAGGTTAATAATTTTGATGCCAATGTGGCGGCCAACAATTCGAGACGGGGTAAAGAGATTGTACGAAGGGGTGCGACCTTAGACTTAGCGCACACTAAGCGAACCTCAACCGCGGAAGGAGTAACAAAGCGAAAATAAACGACAGCACAGTAGCCACGTTCGGAAGCGTCAGCAAAGCAATGAACTACGCACGTAGTAAACTGTTGTGGGATAAGCAAGCGGTGTAAAGCGACATCCGAAAGAAGCGGTAACTCATGTAAGTATCACTCCCACAAACGGAGGTCAGGGCGAGGGGGAGCATCTCAATCTAATTTTAACAACCACAAACGTTGAATTAAGTGTTTTACAAGAAAAGTAAGAGGGGATAAAAGTCCCATGGGGTCGAAAATACGAGCTAAGTAGGAAAGTAGGTTGCGTTTGGTACAGCAGGTACTTAGTGGCTGAACTAGAAAACAAAAATTATCTGAAGTGGGATTCCATTGAAGACCTAAAACTTTTAAAGGTTGAGTATCAGGATCTTCAAAGGAGCGGGGTTGCGCGAATTTCTGAGTAGCGGAAAGATCTTTTAATAATTCGGGATGGTTACTTGACCATTTATGAAGTTCAAAACCACCAAGTTTTAAAAGAGCAATTAGTCGATTGCGTAGGGCGAGGGTTGATTCAATAGTCTCCGCCAGTAGCGATGTCATCAATATAAGTATGGTGGCGAAGTGCGAGAGCGGCTAATAGATAAGAATTCCCTTCGTCTACGTCCAACTGCTGAAGCGTTCGTATGGCAAGAAAGAGAGCACAATTGATTCCATACGTTACGGTGTTTAATTTAAAATCCTGAATGGGCTCCTCAGGGGAGAAGCGGCAAACAATTCGTTGGTAGTCACACTGAGTGGGATTTACAAGAATTTGTCTGTACATCTGACGAATATCGGCGGTGACAACATAAGAGGCGGCTCCGTGGCGTAGTGGTATGTGTGTGACTACTACGCCCAAGGTACCGGGTTCGAATCCCGAAACGGTTCGCTTGAAAAATGTTAGGCGAGCATTTTTCATAAAAATACACCCTCGTTCGGATGAGAGGTAAAATGGAGGTCCCGTGTGTGAGTGTTGTCACGCACGTTAAAGATCCCTACCTTGCTTGGAACAGCAAGGGTTCGGCAAAATTCCAAATTTTCCAGGTTAAAAAAACTCGCTCCTGGCCAATGTAGTACCTTCAGGTGGAGCATTGGAAAATCACATGTTAAGGTGACAACATAAGGATGTAAACGAAATTGTAACAAAATTGCGGTAATATCGGGTTGCAACTTTGGCCCAACTAACAAGTGATCGTTTAAGGACGATCGAGACAGAGTTTTAGCAGATGCGTTGAAAGCAACTCGTAATTTCGTACTTACGCTTTCGGGTTTCACAACGCAATGATGCGGGATGTAATAAAAAAAGTCTGAATGAGACCCAATAACAACAGATTGCATATGTTGAGAATCAAGATATTCACGCATAAACAAAACGTATTGTTCGTAAACACGAGGTTGCTTTAGTAGACGATTTTCTAAAGCGACAAAACGTTGTAAGGCAAGATCACGACTACCTGGAAAAAATGGTTCTTGATCTCTAAACGGCAGTGAGGCGACATAACGACCTTGTTCATTGCGGCGAAATTTATCGACAAAATGTTTTTCTACAAGAGTTTCTTCAGGCGTGAAAGGTTGAGCGTCAGAGACAGCTTCGACTTCTCAGAACTTAGTGACTATATCTTCCAATGGGGAAGTAGAATCTGTCATGCAAAGCAAGCTAGTTATTTCAGAAGCGGGCGAGGAAGGTATGTTTCCCATTAAAACATATCCGAAAATGGTATTAATAGCAACAGGCTGATCGCTATCACCCTGGATGCGACCGTCTAATAACACTTGGGGGAAAATATCCGCGCCAAGTAAGAAATCAATGGGTCCAGATTGAACAAAGAGCGGATGAGTTAGCTTGAGGTTAGCCAGATGATTGAAATGTTCCAAAGAAATATTAGAAGTAGGTAAATTCTCACAAATTTTGGGAAGTACTACAACTTGAAAATTAATAATCGGTGAAGAAACACTTATTGGTTTGAGCGAGATGGCGACAGTGCCATGCTGAGCAGCTGAGCGCATAGAACCTAAACCACTAAGAGTAAGCGAATGTGGAGTAGTACGAAAACCTAAACGTTTCACACTACTTTGCGAAATGAAAGAAGTCATACTTTCCGAATCGAGTAAACGCGAAATTGCTGGAAAGAATCAGAGCAATCAGCAATTTCCACTTGAACGGTTGAAAGTAAAACAACTGAAGGTTTAGTTAAAGAATTAAATAAAACGACGTTTGAAGTTGACGGACCACTACAGCTGAACGAAGTCGAGGATTCCTCAGAGGCCCGAGGTGCGGAAGGCTTGTAGCGGTCTTGAATAGCGGGAATATTACGCGGTGATACCTTAGAGGCGGCGGTGTCCGGGCTCAAGCGAGCCTGGTTGCTAGCAGCGAAAGCGGGTTTAGACGAAACGCGTTCGAAGTGCAATAACGAATGATAACGTTGATTGCATTGGCGGCATGAAAAAGTAGACTTACATTTATTTAAAATATGAGAATTACTAAGACAATTAATACACAGATGTTGGTTTTTTGCAAAGTTGTAGCGATCATGCGACGAAAGTTTAACGAACTCATTACAGCGATAAAGATTGTGATCTTGATTACAAAGCGGACATTTATTAGAATTAGGTTTTGTCTAAACTAACATGGAAACAGCGGAGCGAGGTTTAGACGGATTGCTAGAATGAATAACTTTGTTGACATCAGTTTTATGATTTACCGACAAATTCGATAAGGATTTACACGTATTTTCCAGATAAGCAATTAACTTCTTATATGATGGGATAGCGGTCGGATCTTGGTGCATTTCAAAACTACGAGCGCTGTGTACATCCAAGCGGTTTAATATCATTTATACAAGAATGAAATCCCAATGCTCTACGGGCAAATCAAATTTTTTAAGCGCCTGTAAATTATTCACAAAAGTATCGACTAATTTTTGCAAACCGACGGGGTTATCGGAGTTTAATTTAGGAAATTTATCAATATTGTTCCATAGAGCAGAGGTAATGTGACGAGTATTACGATATTTTTCTCGAAGTTTTGTGTATGCAAGAGCGTAATTGGTTTCGGTCAGGTCGAAGTTTTTAATAGTTAGGAGTGCGGAATTTTTTAGTGATGACTGAAGATACGAAAATCTATCTACGTCGGACAAATCGTTATTAAAGTGAACGAGACTATCAAAACGGTTGATAAAGCTTTCAAACAAAGTGGTTTCCCCATCAAATGTAGGCAGGATTAGCGGGGGTAATGATACTTTTAATCTTAAGTTATCTAGCGGCGGCGGGAACACCTCAACCAGGAGTGAAGATTGGCTGGTAAACAGCTTATAATATACCGCTTTTATTTGGAAATAATTGTGATCAAAACGTTTTCGTATAACGTCTTCCAACTCAAATTTTTTATCGGCGTCACCGCCGGAAGAAATTGAACCCACAATCCAATTGTGATGCGTAAGGAAATTTTCTCTAGCGGTTTCCAATGAGTCATATTGAGCGCAAAATAAATCTAAACAAGCGGGTTCTTCCGTAGATTTTTGAGCGATCTCAAACATTTCCTCTAACGAATTGATGGCGATATTACGTAAAAAACAAGTACGCTTTAGTTTTTCTGCCATAATTAAATATAATTACAAAGCAAGCCCAGAGGAGATAAAGAAAAAAAACTTGACAATTTATAATTGCCTAGCGGCGATAACACAAAGGTAAACCTAATGCACGGGAGATAAGAAATACTCGTAAATAACTTAACACTACAAATTATGCTAATTGGCTGTCACTGCTTTGACAAGCAGTATCAATTATCTGAGCTTGTTGTTTATTTCAAAATCCGGCGAGAAGCATACCACATGTAAAATTAATTGCGGTAATTTCGAATAGCTAAACTGGAGAGAGAATGGACTGTATATAATTTTAAGGATATTTTAACAAGCAACAGATAATTAAATGTCTTTAAACAAATCAAAACAAAAGCGTTTACTATAGCACTCACCTGTTAATGATGCGGCATGCAGATGAAAAAACGTTGGAACCAATACAGCTCTTTTTTTGATGGAATGAGCGCAGCACAATTTTACAACAGTGATTATCAAAGCGGTTCATAAGTGTAGAATTATTATAATAGCGGCGGCGGGCAACAAAGCGGTTCATACACAATTAATTCCACGCGAAACGGTTTAGTCGACAGCGGTTCAAGCACACATAACATAACGAACTGTTTTCACTACGAAACGAGAAACTCTTTTTGGTTTGGTGTGTATTTTCCAATCGATACTTGTTTGCGGCCGCGCACTAAACAAACGTTTGCCACTCACGGCACAGGTTAGCGGTGCTTAAATAAACACATGGAAATTTTACTCTAAATAATTTTGAATGTACACGCGGCGAATTTAAAATAAGCAACAAGCTCAATATAATAATAAAATTTAGTTTTAAATTATTTACATAAGAACGGAACACCCGGTATACTCTACCAATAAAATTAGACAGTATGCAAAACACAATAGTCTATTGGACATTCGCACAAAAATTCGATCTAACGGAACTAAAACAAGAATTTCAAACAATCAAAGAAAATTATTTCCGATTAAAACAATCAATGGACACAGCAAAATTCGGAAAGGAATATGTCATAGAAATGATGCATTATAACAGTATAATAGAAAGCATTATTAGAAACATAGAAGATAAATTTAACAGATTAATACCCACCGAACAAACTACAAGACGAAAAAGAAGACTAATAAACGGATTAGGTAACATAATAAAAGCTATCACAGGCAATTTAGACAATCAAAACGCAGAACGTTATGACAACGCAATACAACAATTAATTGAGAATCAAAACGATATAAAAACGATAATTAGCATCTAAATATCACTGACCCAATCAACAATTATAAAATTCAACGAAACATTAAGAAAGCTATAGTAAGAAACCAAGATAGTATAGCCAACAGAATACGAACCCTTGAAGCTAACATGCAAACTACCATGTTAGGCATGCGAGATTTAATTAGATTAAATACGATATACATTCAAATAATATCATCCCTCACTTTAATTCAACAAATTTTAGCAACTTTAGAAAACGCAGTAACATTTGCAAAATTAAATACCTTACCCTCTAGTATCATAGAACCAACTAATTTATTAAAGGAATTATTAAGAATTAGATCATTTATAACCAATAGTAAATTATCCTTTGATGTAGTAGAATCAAATATTCTTATATTTAAAAAAATAGCTATAATTAAAAGCTATATAAAGAACAACGAAATAATATTTTTAATAGAAATCCCAATAGTAGAAAGTAGACAGACATTCCAATATATTACTATAACGATTGTTATCTACTTGTATTATTTTATTAGTTCAAAACTTGACCAGAAAAAATTTCTAGGTGGCTCTTGTAGGCAAGTACGAATTATGCAGTTACAAAAATAACACCTTATATTCCGCACTTATTACACGGATAATAGATTACATTTTGATAACGCAGTTATTTTAACTGTTACGTTAAATACCGACCATCTCTATGTTAGGCGTTCTACCAAGCTCATTTGTTATCTAATAATATACAAAATGATCAAAAGAGAAATGAACAGCAAACATTTTACATTAGGCATTTGTTAGAGATAACCAACACCGCAATAAATTCTCAATTTTATTGACTATGCTCAACCGCCGGTTAAAGATAATTTAAATATTTTTCTTTCAAAATCATAGTTGAGTAAAAATAATACAATGCTTGGCATCTGATTCATTTTGGGCAGTATTAATATAGCCATTCAAAATAACTTTAGGATGACGTTACAACTGAATAAAATGCTGTAGATAAAGGTTGTATGAAATGTGCATACTCTAGGAATACAGGCAGCGGTATATGAACGAGCGTCTCGCGGCAGAAATGATGCGGCTGCAATGACAGTTGTAGACAGATTGAGGTTACTTAATTTTTTTGTTTACATATAGGGAATGAGATCTATGAAAATTACCTATTAATTTTGTTTATCGTGTTATTTGTAAACGAGGAGTAAAAAATGAATACTTGCCAAGATTGTGGTTTTGAGTTTACACAAAAAAAGAATTTGTATGCCCATTTAAGTAAGATTCATGATTTTGAATATAGGAAACCAGTTACTTTAACTAGTAAATTTTTGTGTGATACATGTAGCAAATCCTTTATCAGTAAATCAACTTTAAGTCGTCATTGCTGAACTGTTCATAAAAGTATTCCAATAATTCTCAACTCGTCCAGAATCAAGTGCTTTTATGAAAATTGCACAACACATCTAAAGGGATATAAAAAGCTTCGACAACATTTGGCAAATGAACATCAAATTGAAACTAAACTTGATCAACTACATTTTAATTCACAATTAGGTTTGAAGATTATTATGCAAAGTGTTAATTATATACTAATTTTATTCTGTTTAACAGAGTTCAAAAACTGGAAAGACCAAGAACAGGAAAAATCTTTGACAATGTATATACTTCACACTTCAGCTACATTACTGTCTGATGGCACCAAAAAGAAGTACTATAATTGGCATCGATCGTACGACTACATTCCAAAAGGAAAGGGTTTTAGAAGCATAAAAAGAACAGGCACTAATAAAATTTGAAGTGTTTGTTCCTCAAGAATGGAAGCATCGATAAAGAACGATGGGACTGTTGCAGTAGACTTCTGGATAACTCATGTTGGACATACCAACGATATTGGTCGAGTTTTTTTAAGTAAAGAGAGTAAAGCAGAAATTGCAGGTATTTTCAAACATAAAGTTCTAGTTTAAAATTTTACAATTGATGTGTTTCAGGAAAATTAAAGGAAGGTGTTACATTTCAACATATATTAGATGATGTTCGTGATTCTGCTTTAAAACAAGAAAATTTGCTGAATATTTTCATAATAATTATGCAAATCGTCCAACATCTTGCGCATATTGCTATCGATTGGGTTTAGAAATTAACACGAACATGTATCTTGAATCGATGCACAAAGTTTTGAAATATGTGTATTTGGAAGGTCGGAAAGTAAAACGTTTGGACAAAAGCATTAATGCAGTAATGAAAATTGCTCGAGATAGCTTGTTTAAACGTATAATTAAACTTGCAAAGAATACTTCCAAGGACAAAAATAATAGAATTAAACAAAGTCATAAAGCAAGGATAACAATTACATCAGATTTTATTAGACGTCTGGAAAATGATAAGGAATTTTTAGTTACGTCGTCCACTTGTGCTTTTCAACAGTATCAAGTTACCAGAGTAGATGAGGCCTATGAAGGTTCATGCCTAAGTTGTACAAAGTGCAGCATACGTGTTCATACATTTCAATGCACCTGTATTGACAACATGATAAAGCTTAACATTTGCAAACACATACATGCTTGTGCGATACAGTTTTACAAATCGAATCTTGACATTGCCACACCTTTGCATATTTGTAACATTAATGAACTTTGCAGCAGTAATATTTTACATGAAGCAAAATCTTTAAAAAATGATATTATTAACAAAAAGCTGAGCTAATAATAGGCCTATCTGAGAATGCTTCGTTAACTGACGATGAACATCTGGGTATAATGAGGCGATTTGATAAAATCATTGACACATTAAATAAAGAAAAATCTATTGATCTAAAAACTACAGAGGAGATTAATATTGTTGCGAGCTACTATTAGGCAACCCGTCAAACACACAAGCGTTGTAGGGTCTGCATAGTCTCCAGGATTCTAGAATGCTTCTAGCAATCAAACACACAAAACGCCGCCAGCACTGTTCATTCTCGCCAGACCGGGAAGCTTCTAGTAAGTACCAGAGGATGAGTCATATCTTTAACTCAGAGTATATATAAGGCCGCTAATAAATGCAGGAGGCAGTCTATACTAGAATGTCTAATATAAATTATAACGTTGTAAAGTAATAGTAGTTTGAGCTTTTAGAAGTATACATAAATGTTATATGCTGTGTCTAATGTACATGCAGCTTGTAGTACACATAAATAAATAGAAGTGTATAAACAAATAGTTGTGTTAGTGTTGTTAATGGACCTATGGTAAAGAAGTTAGTTTAAGAAGAAATTAGTGCTTGTAAATTCAATAGTGTAATAGTGCTTCATTGTTAAGTGGACTGAAAACATATATAAATAAGGCATATACTGTTAATTAGACTTGTGAACAGTGAGTAATAAAGACCTTTATTATTACTTGTTTTAAATTAAAGAAACGCGGGAGTAGTAGCCCGTTACAATATTAATAAAAAAGTTGAACATCAGGTGCGGCTTTTTTCAACAAAGAAGAAATCAACAAGGAATAATGATCTTAAAAAGCCTACCCTAACAGAAGAAATTTTTATTGGGGATGGTTTGGTTAATAACTCAAACATTAATGTTAATGTTCATACAAGATCTGATCATACATCACCTGATTTTATGTTAAGATAAGACAGTGTATTACCTCAGTAGAAAGTAGGTTTAATTAACGCTAAAGCTTATAAGGTTGGATTTTGTTCTTCTTTCTCTTGTTTGGGAATAAAATCCGATGGGGAAACCACTCGCAGAAATACATGTACAAATTACTGGAAATCATTACAATCCCAGCGATTTTGATGGGAAACTGACAAGTACGCGACTAATCTAATTTAATCCTCAGTTCTCACTTTGTTTTTATCAGTGTTACAAGCGCTGGTAAGTTATTGCAATTTCGTCAATTCTGTCGGGTTGAGTGTCCTTAAATTTACAGTGCAGTGTTTTAGTTTTACTTTTAGCCAGAGTACCAAAATAATCTTAATTTTCTACCTTGTTTTTTTACATATTTTAGTCGACTGACGGTGTAAACAAAATTCTCGACAAAATAAAATTAGTTTCTTTCTTAATTAATTTAGGTATTTATTGAGAATGTATATGAGTACATAACGTGTTCACTTTTTAAAAAATAAAAATACAATTTTTGAAACCTCAAGCCTCTATTACTATTATTAAACACATTTCACTCGAGTAATTAATAATTTACAAATAAAATTAAAGAAATACCAGCAAACTACCTTTAAACTGCATATTGACACAAGTACAAAAGATACCTAGAATAGCAACAAGTTAGTACAAAATACCAAGTTGTTTACATACAAGAGCTAACATATATAGACAACATTCGTGTAAAGTTAGTTTCCTTCATTGCACTGAATTTAACTTCTTTTTTATCCATAGTTGGTTGCTTATAGAAACTGGTCTCTTATATTCAAATCATGAAATTTTCTTAAGTGGCCATACAAAGTTTTATTTTACGTAAATTCAGAACCACAATCTTGGCAAATATTTATTTTTTACTCCTCCTATATAAATAAGGAGATAAACAATCAATTTAACATTAACACAGACTTCATCCAATTTATGTAAACAAAAAAAATTACGTAACCTCAATCTGTCTACAACTGTCATTGCAGCCGTGTCATTACTGCCGCGAAACGCTCGTTTTTAAACAGGTATGTAAATACGTTCAATGGAAAATATACACAAAGTTTGAATTTTAGTCGAACTGTGTCTTGGATACAACTTTCAAATTTGTAACAACAAAGCCTTTAGAAGGAAGATATTAATTTAATCTCAATACATTTCAACATGTTTTTAAAAATGTTTTTCATGCTTCATGTAAAGCAACTAAACCAAAATTAAGTAGTACTCAAAAATATATTTAATTCATTAATATATTAACAAATGTATATTTATATTGTGCTAAAGCTGTAGGGCAATTATAAATTATGCTTCATCATTCCACAGATAGTCGTCGTCCTTTTCACTATCTACATTGATAATCAACGGTAGTGCATCTTCATAGTCAAATGATATTTTTCTATCCAACCAGAGTTGTATCACTTTTTCTGTATGGTGAATTGTGCTTGTCCACACATCAGGTGTTACATTCGCAAGAGCTTTCCTTCCATGTAGCTACTGACTTCTCAACTGAGGTAACACTGTGTCCAACGTGATCCCTATAATTATTTTTTGCTATACCCCAGATGTGTTTTATGGAATTAAAAATACAGTGGTATGGTGGAAGTTTCAAAACCATGTTACTATTGCGTTCAGCCATTTGATCAGTTGCATATATAACTTTAGGCGTATTTTTAGAAATACAAACAATAAGAAAAAGGTTATGTAAAATAATATAACTTACTGTTTCACTAATGATATTAATTCACATTTTAGCATTGTGCTATCGTAACAAATATTATTCTTTTGTAGCTACTTTTGAATATCAGCTTTTTTCCAGGAACCCGTTGATGCCTTATTGGACTCACTACTGGAAAGTTTAAGGAATGCCATTCTACAATCCATTATCTTTTACCTGCAACAAGTATATTAGAACCTGCTATTTTTAGAATTCATTCTTTTAGTTTGGGTGTTTAAGTTTTGGCAAACTATTTTTGTTTAAACAATAATATGATCATACCAAAGATCGGCTTTATCGACCTTGTGGAATATATTGTGGAAAATAAGAATGTTTGTGTTTATGAAATAGATGATTACATTTGGACAGGTATGTCATTTTACTCTATGTTTATTGAAGACCAAGATGTGTTTACTTGGAATATAATGTCCATAAGTATTCCTACGCTCTTATTAGTTGGCGATTCAGTAAACAGTATTTTTAAGTTAAAAGTTGAATGCATCACAAAATAAATTCAAAACATTTCTGTTACCTTATTGTCAAAAAATATTCAATAAAATTTGATATTAATACAAATACAGTTATCTTTCATTTGTAAGAATATTAATTATTTAGATATAAGCTGATATCGGACCGATTCAACATACATGTCAAGCAGCTTTGTACAAGTAATTTGTAATACAATTGGTAATGTATTTTTAATATTGAGATGCCATTGTAGTTTTAAATCTATTTATTTATTTTGTTGGTCATTTCTACAGCACTGACGTCAATGGACCATCTTGAAATTTAGAATTCTACCCAACTTACTGTTTCAAGAAAGTAAGGATCTATACTGTGCGTGACAACACAGTCAACCTCTGACTTAACATCTTATTTGAAAGGTTATATTTTTTGAAAACTGTTATGTCTTATTTTTCAGAGGAGTTGTCTGGGAATCCAATTCAAAATCCATGGACCAAAAGTCATATACATACTCCATTGCACAATAGAACCCTTGACCTTTTTGTATCAATTGCAAGTATCTAATTGGTACATTGATTGACTTATTGCAAAAATATATTAAAGCATTTGATTAGATGCTTTATTATTGATTTGGTCTTTTTATATGGTTAACATGAGCAGTGTCCTTAGGATAAGGCAATGTAAAATGGCCTATAATTGTGCTTATCAATGGTCTAAATGAAGCGTCTTGTGATGTTTAATTTAAATAAAATTGTCACGCTTCTTAAAAATGATAGCGGTTCAATCTTTTGGTATAAAAATATGACATCAATAACCAATAATTTATTCAAACATTTTATTGAAAATACAATATGAAACACATTCTATATATTAAACAAATATAACGCTACTTTTACATTCAATTACCGAAGAATCTTTTTTGCCTAATTATTTAATACTTGACCACTAAAATATCAATTAACTCATTAAAGTTCTTCAGTATTTATTATAATTAATCATTGACTTCGTTTAATATTAGACTTATGTAACCGTCACCTGAGTCCTCAGTGTGAATAATAAAACCACATGCTTAAAACTTCAAAGGTACGTAATAATTTTTTCACATTTCATCTCGGTGTTATATATTAAAGCCTAGAATTTTTCACTGTTCGAACTATTTCTGCAAAAAAAAAATGTTAATTTTCTCAAATTTTATGGCAGTGCCGGTCCTCGCAGGTATGACGCTAAGTAGAACAACACTTGATAACAAACTTTCAACATTAATTCCATAATGCAAACATATTCTATTGCTTTGTTTTTCAGCAAACCAAATCCGTTAAATCTGATAAAACTTGCAAAAGTTGAAAGGAAGGTGTACAATTGTATGATCAGGGTTTTGTAAATTCATAGACCTTTTGTAGTTTAACTCAGAATATGGAACACGGAGGTATGCATTTAAACAGTTCACGTTCTGAAGACCTAATGATGATGATGAGATCAATGCATGTAACATAACATTCTCAGACTATATAAAACATTTATAAACACCATGATTTTCTGTATATAAATGCACATTTAATCTAGGTACAGCTTTATTTGTCTATATCCAAATTATTACTTAAGCTCATAGCCTGTTTGAAAATCGTCAACTATCTGCTATTTTCTGCTTGATGTTTCAGTCGCATTGCAAATGATCTTGTGCTTCCTTCAGTACAAGATGTCCAAAATTGGATGTGGTTAATTATTGATACAAAAAAAGTGTTTGGGTGTTTGCAGGTCACTTTTTGAAATCAATTCATAAGCAAAATCAGAAATGAGCGATCTTTTGTTTTCAAATTACAGCCAAATCTTTTAAAAACTTTTCAGGAATATATCACGTACACTACCCTACAACGACATAATTGCTTAAAATGGCGTACTCTGGTGCCTTCATAAACAGATTCAATAATTAAAATAAAACGTTTGGTTTTAGGTGCGCAGTGCAGACTGAGCATAACTTGATTCACAGCAATCGTACAAATACCACATTGCGGTATTACAAATAAGTGTGTTGGTTGAATAGCAATTTCGAAAGATTGTGAATATATTTCCACTGTTTCGATTGGTTGCAGGAATAGAATAAATCGACCAATTTAAAACAAGAACTATATTAATTTTTTAATCTAAGTAAAAAACTGTAAAAAAAAGTACCAATTTTGGTATATTTACAATCAAACAATTTATAGGAATTAATAAAATTGTTAAAAATTTTAATATTTGATTGTAATTTGAAAACAAATGGAAAACGATCATATCCGATTTTGCGATTAAATTGATTTCATAAAAGTGGCATGTAACGCACAAACGGTTTTTTGTATCTTCACCAATAACAGAGTTACCCATTAACCGCATTCAATTTGAGACATGCTGTACTTATTGTTAGCTATACAAAACAAAAATTGGGTCACCACAGTTATAAACATTAGATGAGATAACAAAATATTACATATTCTTAAAAAGTGTACATTAATTTTATTCCTAAACTATTAATTGCATACGAACAAAATAGACGTTTTTTTAGGAAAAAACTATTTATAAATGCAAAAAGGTGAGAGACCAGAAAAGAATCCAAAAATTAACAATAAGAACAACTGTCAATATATCTACATGTCAACAATATGACAGATAAGTAATAGAACAAATAAAAATTAAAAAGTGTGTGTCATAATATAAAGACACGTTAGATGTATATCTCAACTACTAAGTAATCATTATCGATCAAAAAATGAATACAATATAAAAGGTTGTTCTGGTTTACTTCTGAGAATATTCTCTATACCACCTTATCTGAAGCAAAACCTTTCAAGGACAAATTGGTTAATGTGATTTAGAACACTTTACTAGATGTAGACTGGTGAACGAAACTACAGAAAATTAATTGTTTTATTAAACATAAAAACAATGGAATCCAGCCATCACGTGGGCTCAAAAAATACTAAATAAGCATATAACAAACCAAATTGTAAAATGTTTGAATATAGCATTGTAACATTTAGAAATGCCAACAAGTTTATTCTATTTTATTTTAGGAAAAAATTCATCTAATTAATTGCGTCATGAAGTCAAAGTTCGAATGTTCCAATTTAATCAATAAATAAAATCAAGTCATGTTTGTATGTATCTTACATATGATTTTCCAATTCCCCACCCGAAGATACTACATTGACCATGAAGCGAGTTTTTTGTCTGGAAAATTTGAAATTTTGCCGAACCCATGCTGTTTCAAGCAAGGTAGGAATCTCTAAGGTGCGTGACAACACACACACACACACACACGCGCGCGGGACCTCCATTTTACCTCTCATCGGAACGAGGGTGTATTTTTGTGAAAAATGCTCTCCTAGCATTTCTCAAGCGAACCGTGTCGGGATTTAAACCCGGGACCTTGAGCGTAGTAGTCACATACATACCACTACGCCACGGAGCCGCCAAAATTGTTTGTATGTATCATTCGTTGCCATATATTCAAGCAAATAATTGCTTTTATTTGTTCACTGTGTCGTTCTAGTTATTATTTATATCTGTCTTCTTTGTAACCGCGTATGAGAAGCGATCCGATCGGAAAACGAAGTAATTGCGGTTCATCTTCCAAGGTTTACACATGGGTCAATTTTGTAGAGTCTGCAATCTATTAATAGCCTGGTGATGGATTGGATTGAGTTTTGCAGTTCCTTAAGTTTTTACAGTGGTATGGCTTTAAGTTTAATTTATCTTTACTTAATTAAATATTTTTGGCGCTGAATGATTGATTATTAAGATGCAGGAATCGGGGTTTTCCTTTGTGTGGAGCAGCAAGCATGTGTTTTAACCATGGCATCCCTTATTGATTGGAAAGTGCACGTGTAAATTCTTTGACGATGGACGATATTCAAGTCGCAATTACGCTTTAGTTGGGGATACCGTGTGGTGGTGTAGTTGGGGGATGCATTTGCGTAGGGTGAGGATACCTTTGTTTGGACAAACTCCGTTGGTTGTTTTTGGAGTTTTCCCATTGATGAAAGGGGCGTCTGTTGTATGTAGTTGGTTGTCGGAATGAAAAATTAACCAAGTTACATCGGTTGGAAAGGCGAAGTTTAACTTTCTTCTGTTGAAGTGTCAATTTTGTGATTTAGGGTATTCTTTTTACGTTCTGGGGTCACTTGTTGGGTTTAATATAATTTGAAATTAATGTTCTTGTGTGATTTGATGCCGCCACATGTTCAATTTTATGTTTCGAATGGTTGGGGGTTGATTTGTAAGTGAGAGTAACTATTTTCTCTTTTACTTGGTTCATTCCTTTTGAAATTATAAGAGATTGGTCCTGTTTTGGGAAAAACTTGCAAGTTTTGTGGTGCTGGACGATCTGGTGGTTCCTTGGTTCAAGGTGTGACTTGTAAAAATGACTTACTTGAGAGGGGTTTTAAGATATGTGGCCAATTCCTTGAAATTGTGTTTGGGTGCCGTGATGCACTTTTGTGAATACTTGTGAAAGGGACATTTGTCTGGAAGGAGGCTTATTCGTTGTGAATGATAGAAGCATCTTATTGAAGTTCTTTTGTTGTTTTGCAGTTATGAGCTGCTACATGCTTTTGTGTTTGTTATATTGTTTCTTTGGGTTGCAAGTGGTGATCTCAATGTGTGTGCTGACTGTGGTTTCTCTTTCAGGTGTGATTTCTCGATTTGTGAATAGAAGTCGTGAGTTTTGGGTGCGTTAGTGATGAGCGTTTTACTGGGGTTTCTGCATCTCCCCTTGTGCGTGGTTCCATTTAGATGTTGAGTTATTAGATGTAGTTGCTTCTTTCTTCTTCCTTTTTGTATAGTTTTTTTCTAAACTGTGTTAACAACAAATTTACGACCGCTCTCGTGCGTCTGCAGAGGTCAAGCCCGAGTTATGCCGCAGTCACGCTTCTTCCATATTTGTTAATTGTAAAAAATATATTACACTTGTGCTTTTAAGCGTGGGACAATAAAAATTATTTTGTTTCACTGACACCCTAACTTGGGGCTAACAAAAATTTTAATTATTATAGTGCAGCGTCATTTAAAAGTGTAATAAACAATTATAGCAAGGGTTAACCTTGCAAAAGAAATCGAATAACTAGTTCCGTTCAATTAATAGTAGAAAAGTAATAGAAGATAATGCAATACAAGTGTAATAGTGTTTTGTATTTATTTATTGGACACAAGGGTTTATTAAAGTAATAAATATACGTATAGAAATTGAAACGTTATCGAATGAAAACTAACCTGTAAATAGAGGAAATTTCTTTAAAATGGCATTCCCGGATATAACGACACACTGTGAGTGCTATAATTGTAGCAAATATTAACACAGTATTTCCACGAAAATGACAAAGATAAGCGAGCGTCAAATTTTTTTTAACGGAAGAAGCATTGTTGTTGAACATTATAAACAATTTTAAACATGTAATCGAATATAATCAAACAAACAGCCAAACACGTAGAGATAAAGTAGAAACATGGAAGAGAGTAAGTGCAATATTTAATTCACAATCCGCTTTCCCTAGAACTAGTAAGGCCTTTAAGAAGTCATCATCATTAGGTCTTCAGTTCTGAAACTGGTTATACGCGTACCCTCATTGTTTCCTATTCTGAACTAACCTACACATTTCCCTGAAATTTGCGCAGTCTGCATCTGTCACTATCTGATCTAGGTCTACATCTACTTCTTTTTTCCTATCTCTGCTTATAATATATCCCATACTATTCCCCAAAAATGCCTTAGAATGTATTCTGCCCTTCTATTGCTCCGATTTCTTTTCCACAGATATCTTTATTCCCTATTTCTATAACCTATTTGTTATTAACTTTGTCTGTCCATGCTATCATCTTCAAACATCTGAAGCACAACATTTCAAAAGTCTGCTACCGTTCTACTGTCTGCTTTTGCTACTGCCCGTATTTCATAGGCACACTGTGCTTTGCTCCACACATACGCCTTCAACAATTTTCTTCTTGTTTCTATGTTTGTTGTCTTTGATCATAGGCGCTGTTCCTTCTTGTTAGGTGCAGTTCGATTTCCTTCTATTGTTTCACAAATAATATAAAAAATAATTTTTCATAATATTTAAGAAATAGGAAAAAGAAAGTTGCAAAAGGCAAAGATCAGGTGCTTTCAAATAGGTGAGCGCTCTGTTCTTCCACTTAACCTAGGGTTCGATGTTTAGATATACATAATTTGACATAAAGTAACTTATCTGAGAGCTATATAACTATAAAAAGACATTTTATGAAATTAGCTATCATGTTCTAGCATTATATACAGATTTTTGACTTAAAGACTCTGATTTGCCAAAAGAATATTTCTATAGTGACGCTTAAAAGTAGATGTGCTTAAGTTATATTGTTCAAAATAATGGAATTGTAAATTTTTACAATATTATACGGAAATGATCTTAGGAAAATACACGATGAGTGAGCCGGCATAGACAATAATCCCTTATGTTTAATATTTATATTATGCACATCTGTTCTGTAACGAATTTTATTAAGGAGATACTGCAGCTGTTTAGTAGTTATAAGTGTATGTACTAGACAAGCAAAGTGCAATAGCCGCCTGTTTTTTATAAGCCAGTTTGCCTCAGTCAGCTTTTGTGAGACAGGATTAACTTTTCTTAGACCGAATATGTACCCGAGACACGCATTTTGTACGCGTTGCATTCGTTTTTTAATGACGCTATCTATACAAGGTCCATATATGGCATCAGCATAGTTAAAATGGAACAAAACAGGGCATCATACAAGCGGAGCTTATCATTTCAATCTTAGAATATGTCTATTTATATACAACAGTTTTAGATTTATGTTGCTTCTTGAATGCATTTGCTAATGTGGTTTTTGAATTTTAAGTTGTTGTCAATTATCAGTTCTAAGTTTTTACAGGAGTGCTGGATGTCCAAAAGTGTGTTATTAATTTTAATGTCTATAAATGGCAAAGTTCGCTCTATAATTCCTCTCATTCCAAAATATACATGATATTAGATTTACTGAAATTTATACAGCATATATAGTATATTTTGCAGCTGCTGTTTAGTATACATAGGAGAAACAGGACGGTCAGTACAAACTAGACTAAACAAGCATAAGCGATGCTTAAGAACAAGCCAGTATAATTGTTCAGCGCTGGCCGAACACCAACATGAAAGAGACCATATCATTAACTTTGACAAAAAACTTTGATAAACTTTGATAAAAACTTTGATAAAAAAAACCCACACACACAGACAGATACGTACATGCGTCGTCACATCATCATCCTTCACAAAAATCATCGGTAATCAACTCTCTAGTCCACCATGCAATTAAGATTTCACAACCAGAACACTTATCTAATAAACTGACCCATCTTAAAACTAGTCTTATAAAAAACGGCTATCGTAACTCAGATATCAGCAGAAGAATAAACCGACATCTGCATCCTACACGAACCCCCAAACCCGATACACGATCTTTAGCAATCCTTCCATATATACACAAAGTAACAGACCAAATTGGCAAAATTCTACGTAAACACAACATCAAAACAATCTATAAACCCACTAATAAAATTTCACAAATATTACCAACCCCAAAAGATTCCGAAAATAGTCTTAAAGCCCCAGGCGTATATAGTATACCTTGGAGTTGCGGTTTAATATACATAGGAAAAACAGAACCGTCAGTACAGACTAGACTAAACGAGCATAAGCGATGCTTAAGAACAAGCCAGTATAATCGCTCAGCGGTGGCCGAACACCGACATGAAACAGGCCACACCATTAACTTTGACAAGACGAAACTAATTGCCAGAATTCTATTTTTCTGTAATAGAAAAATAAAAGAATCCCTAGAAATCATTAAAAATTCTAACAATCTAAGCAAAGACGGTGGCTACTACCTTTCCTTCATTTGGAAAACAAGCCTATGTTCACAAAAGCAGAACTGTGACGTTCACTGATTTACTACGATACCCCTCTTTATTCATGATCACACATGCATTAAGTTCTCGCCCTATATAAACTACCACTTTCGCTACTTTTACCCAGTCACTTTGCCACAAGACATTTTTTGGCTTAAATGGGCTGGTGAGTCTGCTAGTTCAAAAGTAAGTTTTTCATCATTTTTTACACTTTAACTTGTCTGCTTAATATTATCATTTCTATTCTTATTATTATTATTTTTAATATTTATTTCTTTTCTTGTCCTGATGAAGCCCCTTACAAAGGTGGGCTGAACGTTGACCTTGGTTTATAAAATGGAACGATCCCAACCCGGAACCCAGCGCCGGATAAAGGGGTGGGCAAGCCGAGGACTGCCCGGGGCGCCAAATTTTGAGGGGCGTGGGGCGCCGATATAAAAATTAAATATTTTTTACATTCGTTACTTTTTTTAGATTATATAAATTAAGATTGATCAATTTTCATGAGACATCGATTTTTTTAGCAAGCAATAAATTTTTTTTTAATCATACCAGATAAAGATTAATAAATTAATAAATAAATAAACACTAATTACTTTATTATTGTCAACAGATAATCGATCATCTATATTATACAGGTGGTTATAAAATAGTTTAAGACGTGTTCTCAATGCCCAAAACATGGCGCATATGTTCCACAACAGACAAAATAATGAATTGGTATTACATTTGACCCGGTAATGTAATTATCCCACCTGACTCTGCATACAAATATCAACAAAATTACGAATATTCAAAGTTTTACGGGCGCCTGTCATACGCCTTAATGGTTAAATAATTTTGTCATTCTCTAAACTTTGCATTAACAACACTTGCCGTGCTTTAAAGTAAAATATGAAAAAAGTTTTGTTACGTATTCATTGTGGAATTAATTAATTTTTATTATTTTTACGTTATATAAATTTCAGTAAGTAGGTATCCACGTAATAAATAATACTGTTGCGAGCTACTATTAGGCAACCCGTCAAACACACAAGCGCCGTAAGCACTGTATATTCTCCATGGACCGAGAATCTTTTAGCAATTACTGGAGGATGAGTCATCTTTTTAATTCAAGGTGTATATATAAGACCGCGTTTAGTCTATATCAGAATGTCGAATATAAATTATATCGTGTCAAGTTAAATAGTTGAGCTTTTGGAAGTCCAAGAGTAAAGCTAAATGTTATGTGAACGTGTCTAAGGTACATGCAGCTTGTAGAATACATAAATAGACAAAAGTGTAATAAATAAATAGTTGTGTTAGTGTTGTTAATGAACCTATAAATAAAAAGCTAGTTTAAGAAACTATTAGTGCTGTAAATTCATTAGTGTGATAGTGCTTCATTGTTAATTGGACTGAAAACATCTATAAATAAGGCATATACTGTTAATTAGACTTGTGAACAGCGAGTAATAAAGACTCTTGTTATTACTTATTTTAAATTAGTGGAACGCGGTAGTAGTAGCCCACTACACTGGTGACAGGCCTGTGTGGGGTATATAGTGATTAATTTAAAAGGAAAAACACAACTCTAAAGACATTTAAGTATTTTGTATATGCCGGTTACAAGAAGCAAAAGTAAAATGGACGAAGAAACTTTAATGAATTTCCTTAAGGATTTTAAATCCGAAATGGAAATGAGGTCAGTGGAACTGGAATCAATCCTTAAAGAAAAGTTAAGTGAAAATGCTGAGAAAATAGAAGGAAAATTAAGTGAAAATGCTAAGAAAATGAAAAAAAGGTTTAGTGAAGATGCTGTGAAATTGGAAGAGTTGAATGAAAAGACAGCCACGTTAGAACAAAGATTAATGGAAAACTCCATTACATTGAAAGAAGATGTCACCGAACAGGTAAAAATAGTTGAGCAAAAGTTGGACTGTAAATTGGTAAAAATAGAAGAAGATGTGATGAGGCTGCAAGAACAAATGATTTCACTAACAACGCGGCCACTTGAATTAGCAAACCAAGTTGTAAATCAGAACATTCCAAAAATAAGAAGCATGAAAGGAAGCAAGTCAATACCGTCAAAATTTAAAGTGAAACCACCCATATTCGATGGTAAAACACCTTGGCCCACATATTTGAAACAATTTGAAACTGGGGCAATAGCCAACGGTTGGTGCAACAAAGAGAAGGCTATATTCTTAATAGTGGCCCATGAGGGGGAAGCTCCTAACATCTTGCAAACGCCTCCCGATCACCAGTAGAATGATTACAGCCTCTTAACATCGAAGCTTGCGATGAGATATGGAGACGCTCACCTTCAACAGGTTTACCATGCACAAGTTAAGAACCGCTCGCAAAAGACAAATGAAAGCCTGCAAGAATTCGAAGCCGACATTGCCAGATTACTTAGATTAACATACCCAACGGCACCAGATAGCTTCCTCGAACAACTGGCTGTACAAATATTTGTGGATGGCGTTAAAGATGGCGAAATACAGCAAACGCTAAGATTAGCACGGCCAAAAATGTTACATGACGCACTGGTTCATGCGCTTGAATTTAAAGCAGCTAAGCAGACACATCACAGGATGAGTCACAAAATTCGGTCTGCTTTAAAGGAACCTGGTCAAGCGCAGGACAGCATAGATGAAATAAGCAACCGTGTGTTTGAAAGACAAAAGGCGGAAAAGCTAGAAAGACGACGACCGCGAAGATGGCGTCTGCGATGCTGTAGCTGCGGTGAAGTTGGTCATATACAGAGAAGCTGTATTCAACCAAAGAAACAACCAGTTGAGCTAAAGCAGGTCAATGTAAGAGGGCAAACGTCGACAGCACAACGTAGTGCCCCGAAGATTATCATCCGTGCTGCATCGTCGATGGGAAGTCTGGACAGCATTTGTATTGATGGTAGAATTAATGGTAGGGTTGTCAGATTAATCGTAGATACAGAAGTGACAAAGACTATTGTGAGACCAGATTTGGTTGGTCCTGGAAAAGCGCTACCTGTATCGGTATGTCTTCGAACGGCAAGTGGTGAGAAAATTTCTACTCACGGAGAGACGGCCGTAAGGTTGGGAATTGGAAACAAACTAATTAATCATCGGGTGTTGGTAGCTGAAATCACAGAAGAAGTGATCTTGAGAATGGATCTCGTGAGAGAATGTGAGTTTCATGTGAACATGAAAGAAAATGTGCTATGGATAGATGACGATGAGATTTCATTTCAAGGGACAAGTAACCAGACGATGCAAGTTCGAATGATTTGTGATATGAAAATACCCGAGAAAACGGAAATGATAGTAATGGGACGCCCGGATGGTATGCTCCGGGAAGAACAAATATGCATGATAGAAGCAACTGAATCGGGAGTGGGTCAGGAGGGATTACTGATTTGAAGAACGCTGGTAAAGTTTCGAAATATGATACCAGTAAGGGTGCTGAACATTAATCCGCATACGGTAACCTTGAAGAAAGACATGATTGTGGAAAGTTGCATTCCAGTATGCCATATTAAACGTTGTGTGGACGACACGAAAGGTAAACCAGCCAACGGTTGCTCACAAAAATTGCTGGATATGTCGATACCTTCGTGTCAAGGATTAAACGGCGACCAACTGGGCAAGGTAAAAGAACTTGTCGGACGATATCGAGGTGTGTTTGCACTGGATGATAGCGAGAAGGGAAGGACGAATGTTGTGCAACATAAGATCAATACTGGAGATGCGCAACCGATAAGAAAACACCCCAGGCGGCTTTCTTTGGCAAAACGTAAGGACGCCAGCAAATTATCGCCTTTATGGAAGAACAAGGAGTGATTGAACCCTCGAATAGTCCATGGTCATGCCCGGTAGTGCTTGTCAAGAAAAGGGACGGGTCGACAAGGTTTTGTGTAGACTACCGGCGGCTTAACAATGTGACAAAAAAGACAGCTATTCTTTGCTCAGAATTGATGACACTTTGGATACTCTATCCGGATCTAAATGTATTTCGACCTTGGACTTGCAAAGCAGTATACTGGCAGGTAGGCTTGGAACCAAACGATAAAGAAAAAAATTGCGTTTACAATTGGAACTGGATTATGGCAGTTCAAGGTCATGTCATTTGGATTATGCAATGCCCTTGCTACTTTTAAACGATTAATGGAGTCGATACTGCATGGCCTGTCCTGGAAAACATGTCTGGTGTACCTAGACGACGTGATAGTGTTAGGTCGGTTTTTTGAAGAACATCTTAAGAACCTAGAGGAGATATTCCAAAGATTACGCGGGGCAAACCTTATCTTGAGCCCCAAAAACTGTCACCTATTTGGAAGAGAGGTGAAATATCTAGGACATGTCGTTTCGGTCACCGGAATAAGAGCTGACCCTGACAAGATAAAAAACGGTACAAGAGTTGCCTACACCAGCAGATATACACCAAAAACGCAGTTTTCTAGGATTGTGCACATATTACCGACGTTTTATACTTGAGTTTGCAAACATTGCCAAACCGTTAACGAAGATGGACAAGAATATGATTGGAATGACGACTGCCACAGTACATTTGAACAACTAAAACGGCTACTAGTTACGGCACCAATTTTGAGTTATCCACGGATGGAGGGGAAATTTGTGTTGGATACCGATGCCAGTAACACAGCTATAGGAAGAGTTCTTTCTCAAGTGCAGGACGGACAAGAAAAAGTTATTGGGTATTTCAGCAAGGTCTTGTCGCTGCCAGAAAGGAACTATTGTGTGACAAGAAGGGAGCTGTTGACCGTCGTCAAATCCGTAGAGCACTTTTATAAGTACTTATACGGCCGTAAATTCCTGTTGAAAACAAACCATACAGCACTAAAATGGTTACTGCAGTTTCGAAATCCGGAAGGGCAAGTTGCAAGGTAGATAGAGCGGCTGCAGGAATATGATTTTGACACAGAACATCGTGTAGGAACTAGCCATCGGAATTCAGACGCTCTGTCAACGAGACCTTGTCCGGTAGACTGCAATCATTGCTCCAATATGGAAGAGAAAATAAATGTCATTCATAGAATGACGGTAACCGATGATACTTGGCAACCGGAAAGAATACGAGAAGACCAGGAGAATGACGCCGAATTGGGACGTATTATTGAGTGGAAAAGTAGAGGCCAACGACCAGCTTGGGAAGAAATTAGTATTTCAAGTAGGAGCCTGAAGGCATACTGGGCACAGTGGGACTCCTTTGTGATTGAAAATAGAATTTTGAAACGACGTCTGGAATGTGAAGATGGCACTGACAGACTTAAAGTGATAGTACCGAGAAGCGGAGTGCCGGAAGAGTTGCAGCACTTGCACGATGATATTTCCAGAAGGGCACTTTGGCGTGAAAAGAACTCTCGAATGAGTGAGAGAAAGATTCTATTGGGTGAACTGCAAAGAAGATGTGAAGGAGTGGTGCCGGAAATGGAAGTTGTGTGCCTCTGCAAATGGCCCGGTCACAAACCGGAAAGCCCCAATGAGACAGTATAACGGGGGGGAATCCTTTTGAGAGGGTAGCCATTGATATAGCTGGTCTGTTTCCTAAATCAGAGAAAGGGAATAAATACATCTTGGTTGCAATGGATTATTTTACCAAATGGCCGGAGGCATATGCTATACCTAACCAAGAAGCCGAGACGGTTGCAGATGTACTAGTGAGGGAGTGGTTTTGTCGCTTTGGAGTTTTGTTGGAATTACATTCCGATCAAGATCGGAACTTCGAATCAGCGTTGTTTCAAAACGTCTGCAAGCATCTTGGAATCAGGAAGACTAGAACCACGCCAGTTCATCCTCAATCAGATGGAATGGTTGAAAGAATGAACAGGACGTTAGGAAAGTACCTAGCCAAAGTTGTTTCTGAACATCAACGAGACTGGGATCAATATTTACATTTGTTCCTACTGGAGTACCGATATTCGGTACACGACAGCACAGGATACTCTCCCGCTTGCGTGATGTTACGACGTGAATTGCGGCTACCATGTGATCTTCGGTTTGGATTTAAACCTGGAGAAGAGATTGCAGGTGAAGATTACGTTAGTAAGCTTCGTGAAAGATCATATAGTATTCACGAAAACGTACAAAAGAATATCCAGGCAGCAACGATCGAATGAAATCACAATATGACACGAGAGCTCAAGCTGGAGATTTAGTGTGGTTGTATAATCCACAAAGAAAGCGTGGGTTGTCGCCTAAATTACAAAGACAATGGAAAGGCCCGTACAAAGTGTTAACAAGAATTAATGATGTAGTGTACGGGATCAGAAGATCTCCCCGTTGTAAACAAAAGTGATGCACTTTGACCGTTTAACATCTTATGCTGGCAACAATCAGGAAGGCTCGAATAATGAGAATGGTGTTTGACGAGTTATTAATCATGAGCCAAATGTAGATTTTGAGAGTTTTATGGCGGCGTATGGTGGTTCCGCTAAGGCGAGATTTGGCGTTGTTGTTGAAAAACCGCAAGATCTGTTTAGAGCACCAAAAGAGTATTCCCTTGCACATTGCGTAGCTCAAGATTTGGAAATGTCAAGAGGAATAGCTGTTGTTTCCATGAAAAGGTTTGGATGTGTAGATGAATTAGTACAACAGCAGTCAACTGTAAAAAGCTTTCGTTCTTCAGGATAAAAATCGTGATGTTTACTATCTGGTCACCAAAAATTCTTCATGGCAGAAACCTAGTTATGGACATCTATGGGAGATTTTGCTAAATCTTAAGGCTCAGATGATGGAAAATGGACTAACGAAACTAGCGGTGCCCAAGCTAGGCTGTGGACTGAATCGCTTAGATTGGAGAATAGTCCGAAATATGCTAGAAGTAGTTCTCTAGGAAATCAACGTCCATGTTCTTGTTTGTTGTTATCAAGCAGTTGCCTACCAAGACCAAGAAAAGAGTGTTGGCGTCAAAATGTATTTACAGTTACTTGAAATACTAATTTCTTCCTAACTGGTCGTTGTTCTCTACTTTTCCTCCCAATAATACGTCCCAATTCGTCGTCATTTTCCTGATATTCTCGTATTCTTTCGGGTAGCCAAATGTCATCGATTACCGTCATTCTATAAATGACACTTATTTTCTTTTCCTTCTTAGAGCAATGATTGCAGTTTACCTAACAAGGTCTTTTTGACAGAGCGTCTGAATTCCGATGACTATTTCCCACATGATGTTCTGTGTCAAAGTCATATTCCTGCAGCTGCTCTATCCACCTTCCAACTTGCCCTTCAGGATTTCGAAATTGTAGTAACCATTTTAGTACAGCATGGTCCGTTCTCAACAGGAATTTACTGCCGTATAAGTACTTATAAAAGTGCTCTACGGATTTGACGACGGCCAACAGTTCCCTTCTTGTCACACAATTGTTCCTTTCTGGCCGCGACACGACCTTGCTGAAATTCCCAATAACTTTTTCTTGCCCGTCCTGCAATTGAGAAAGAACTTTTCCTATAGCTGTGTTACTGGCATCGGTATCCAACACAAATTTCCCCTCCATCCGTGGATAACTCAAAATTGGTGCCGTAACTAGTAGCCGTTTTAGTTGTTCAAATGCACTGTGGCAGTCGTCATTTCAATCATATTCTTGTCCATTTTCGGTTAATTTCGTTAACGGTTTGGCAATGTTCTCAAACCCAAGTGTAAAACGTAAGTAATATGTGCACAATCCTAGAAAACTGCGTAGTTGGTGTATATCTGCTGGTGTAGGCCACTCTTGTACCGTTTTTATCTGGTCAGGGTCAGCTCTTATTCCGGTTTTTGAAACGACACGTTCTAACTATTTCACCTCTTTTCCAAATGGGTGACACTTCTTGGGGCTGAAGGTAAGGTTTGCCACGTGTAATCTTTGGAAGATCTCCTCTAATTTCTTAAGGCGTTCTTCAAAAGACCGGCCTAACACTATCACGTCTTTTAGGTACACCAGACATGTTTTGCAGAAGAGTTCACGCAGTATCGACTCCATCAAACGTTCAAAAGTAGCAGGGGCATTGCATAATCCAAATGGCATGACCTTGAATTGCCATAATCCAGTCGCAATTGTAAACGCAGTCTTCTCTTTATCGTTTGGTCTCAAGCCTACCTGCCAGTATCCGCTTTTCAAGTCCAACGTCGAAAACCATTTAAATACGGATAGAGTATTCAGGGTGTATGCAATTCTGGGCAAAGGATAGCTGTCTTTTTTTGTCACATAGTTAAGCCGCCGGTAGTCTACACAAAACCTTGTCGATCTGACTTTTTCCTTGACAGGTACTACCGGGGATGCCCATGGACTATTTGAGGGTTCAATCACTCCCTGTTCTTCCATATTGGTGATAATTTGCTCGGCTTCCTTACGTTTTACCAAAGAAAGCCTCCTAGGATGCTGTCTTATCGGTTGCGCATCT
Organism: Platerodrilus igneus; assembly: GCA_036346225.1. Lineage (NCBI taxonomy): Eukaryota > Metazoa > Arthropoda > Insecta > Coleoptera > Lycidae > Platerodrilus > Platerodrilus igneus. The sequence continues at coordinate 115,926 of JARFIW010001467.1, read as the reverse complement.
CCAGTATTTATCTTGTGTTGCAAAACATTCGTCCTTGCTTTCTCACTATCATCCAGTGCAAACACATCTCGATATCGTCCGATTAGTTCTTTTACCTTGCCCAGTTGGTCGCCGTTTAATCCTTGACACGAAGGTATTAACATATCCAGCAATTTCTGTGTCCAACCGTTGGCTGGTTTATTTTTTGTGTCGTCTAAACAACGTTTAATATGGCATACTGGAATGCAACTTTCCACAATCATGTCTTTCTTCAGGGTCACCGTATGCGAATTAATGTTTAGCACCCTTACTGGTAACATATTTCGAAACTTTACTAGCCTTCTTCAAATCAGTAATCCTCACGACCCATTCCCGATTCAGTTGCTTCCATCATGCATACTTGTCCTTCCCGGAGCGTACCATCCGGGCGTCCCATTACTATCATTTCCGCCTTCTCGGGTATTTTTATATCCCAAATCATTCGAACTTGCATCGTCTGGTTACTTGTCCCTTGAAATGGAATCTCATCATCATCTATCCGAAGTACATTTTCTTTTATGTTCACATGAAACCCATATTCTCTCATGAGATCCATTCCCAAAATCACTTCTTCTGTAATTCCAGCTACCAACACCCGATGATTAATTAGTTTGTGTCCAGTTGCCAACGTTACTGCAGTCTATCCGTGAGTAGAAATTTTCTCACCACTTGCCGTTCGAAGACATACCGATACAGGTTGCACTTTTCCTCGACCAAGGAAATCTGGTCTCACGATAGTCTTTGTCACTCCTGTATCTACGAGTAGTCGGACAACCTTACCATTAATTCTACCATCAATATGAATGTTGTCCAGACTTCCCATCAACGATGCAGCACGGATGATAATCTTCGGGGCACTACGTTGTGCTGTCGACGTTTGCCCTCTTACATTGACCTGCTTTAGCTCAACTGGTTGTTTCTTTGGTTGAATACAGCTTCTCTGTATATGACCAACTTCACCGCAGCTCCAACATCGCGGACGGCATCTCCGGGGTCGTCGTCCTTTCCGCCTTTTGCTTTTCAAACACACGGTTGATTATTTCATCTATGCTGTTCTGCGCTTGACCAGGTTCCTCTAAGACAGACTGAACTTTGTGACTCACCCTGTTTGATGTCTGCTTAGCTATTTCAAATTCAAGCGCATGAGCCAGTGCATCATCTAGCATTTTTGGCCTTGCTAATCTTAGCGCTTACTGTATTTCGCAGTCTTTAATGCCATCCACAAATGTTTGTACAGCCAGTTGTTCGAGAAAGCTATCTGGTGCCGTTGGGTATGCCAATCTAACTAATCTGGCAATGTCAGCTTCAAACTCTTGCAGGCTTTCATTTGTCTTTTACGAGCAGTTCTTAACTTGTGCATGGTAAACCTGTTAAAGGTGAGCGTCTCCATATCTCATTTCAAGCTTCGATGTTAAGGAGATTAAGGAGATAGCCTTCTCTTTGTTGCACTAACCGTTGACTATTGCCGCAGCTTCAAATTGTTTTAAATATGTGGGCCAAGGTGTTTTACCATCGAATGTGGGTGTTTTCACTTTAAATTTTGACGGTATTGACTCGCTTCCTTCCATGCTTCTTATTTCTGGAATGTTCTGATTTACAACTTGGTTTGCTAATTCAAGTCGCCGCGTTGTTAGTGAAATCACTTGTTCTTGCAGCCTCATCACATCTTCTTCCATTTTTACCAATTTACTGTCCAACTTTTGCTCAACTGTTTTACCTGTTCAGTGAAATCTTCTTTCAATGCAATGAAGTTTTCTATTATTCTTTGTTCTAACGTGGTTGTATTTTCACTTAACTTTTCTATTTTCTCAGCATTTTACTTAACTTTTCTTTAAGTTTGATTCCAGTTCAACTGACTTCACTGAGTTTTCATCGAGTGTCACTTCTAGTTTAGCCGACCTCTCTTCTATTTTCTCAGTATTTTTACTAAGTGCCACTTCTAGTTTAGCCGACCTCTTTTCCATACCGGATTTAAAATCCTTAAGGAAAGTCATTAAAGTTTCTGCGTCGATTTTACTTTGGTGTCTTGTAACAGGCATATACCAACTCCTTAAATGTCTTTAGACTTGTGTGTTTTTCCTTTTAAATTAATCGCTATATACTCCACACAGGCCTGACACCAGTGTAGCGGGCTACTACTAACACGTTTTACTAATTTAAAACAAGTAGTAATAAAAGTCTTTATTACTCACTATTCATAAGTCCAATTAACAGTATATGCCTTATTTATAAATGTTTTCAGTCCAATTAACAATGAAGCATTATCACACTAATGCTATTTACAAGCACTAATATCTTCTTAAACTAAATGTTTAACCATAGGTCTATTAACAACACTAAAGACTACTATTTATTTATTACACTTTTGTCCATTTATGTATTCTACAAGCTGTCTGTATATTAGACACGTGCACATAATATAAATTTATGTTTACTCTTGGACTTTCAACAGCTTAACTATTTAACTTTACACAATATAATTTATATTCGACAGTCTGATATAGACTAAGCCTCTTACATTTATCACCGATCTTATATATACCCTACAATTAAATAGATGTTTCATATTCTACAGTTTGGTAGAACATTCGGGAGTTCTGTAGGATATACCGTCGGTTATGCAGCTGTGTGTTTGACGGATTGCCTAACAGTAGTTTGTAGCAATATGTAAAGTAGGTACCGAAATACTTTGTAAACCTCTCCGTGTTCCTAAAACCTTAAATTCGTCTTTAAAATATCTATCACACACATAGTATGATTTATAAACTTGTCTGGGGGTTAAGTTTGTTAGATGTGGTTTTTTTATGTTTACAATCCACAGATTATAAATATCAATGTCCTTGTAAGGAAAGTGATGTTTTTTACTACAATTTATAACACAACAAGTTCTTTTTCTTCTATATGTGGACATGTTTATCATAATATTCTAACTAGACTACTAAAATTTAACACAGATTTTGTATAACAGTATAACAGTCAATAGTCACTTCACAAAAATGTTTGAATAACTAATTACAAACACAAAATAACACTATACTAGAAACTAACACTACTTTACAAACAATATAATAGTAAAACGTCACTTCCGTAGGAAGGAAACACAACGAAGCACTAAAAAAATAAATTGGCAATTTATAGCAAAATATGGAGAGTAGTCGGTAAGCAAAACCTTATATTGACAAAATGACAACGCAAATGTCAAATAATTCAATAAGTCAACATATGTTTATGAGATTACAGCGCCAATTGTAGGTGACCGCGACACTATGCCCGTTTTGATTTTTGACAGAGAATTCAAGGTCACGTATGAGGTTACTTTTCTAACGGTTTTTCTATGGCCAGTCTATTGTCAACTTTCACTAGGAACGCATCGTTTAGTAAAGTTATTAACAAGATGATTTTTATAAAAATGGCAAACTGTATTAACTTCCTCGGTAAGTAGTACTAATAATTATCAAATCTAATATTTAAAGATCTTCAATAAACAGTAATGATGGTTTTATTTAACCCAATGCTTGAGTCAGTTTCTTTATTGGAAAATGAAACATACGCTGTTACGAATAGCACATCAAGAAATGCAATTGGAAAAGCTAAACTAGGTTTGTGCAAACTACTCAAAATTATTTTTCATACTTAACATCTATTACGTTTTTAGCAATTAGTGTTAAAAACGTGTTACTATTCATTGAAATTCATCTTGCAACTTGGTCTCTTGTTCTTGTGTTACTTTTATGCTACATGTATTGGAAATCGACAAAAACTCCGATTCAACGCAGACATCGTGAAGCTCATAGATCAGTATCTCAAAGCGAAAATTTGGAGGAAGTTTAAAATACGGAATTGCTATTAAAAAGTGTTTTGTGACATTTAAGTAAGCAATTTTTATTTTATGGCTTACATATTTTACTTCTTTGCGTTTAATAAATAAAAAATTAATCCATAGTTTTGATTTTCAACGGAAGTTTCTGAATAATGTAGCTTATAAAAATCAGTAGCTACTTATTTCTTAAGTGCGCGGTAGGATAATTGATTGGCTGCCTAAAATATATGAAAGTTTAGGTTTTTCTGTTTGGTAAATAACTTTTTTAAAATGAAAATAAACACAATATATTACACTCACAAAACTTTCTAACGAAAGTTTGTTTAGTTCTCAAAAATGTCCTAATAAATAGCAAATACGCTTGAAATCTAGGTAAAGTTCACTAACCTTATTCTAATTACTACATCTTACGGAATCAAGCAGTATTAAAAGAACTGCATTCGATGACTCTTATTGCTATACAATCGCTGTGTTAATAAATGTTAAAAATATTCATAATGGTGGTCCTTTTGTACTGAATGCTTTTATTAAAATATTACTTTAGTTATACGCCATAATTATAGTGTATTAATTATTGTGGTGTGGGAATATTTATAAAGTCAAAATTGACATAACCTCAACATGTTGGGTTTGTTTGAAAACTTTGTTTACATTTATAAGGGATACGTAAATTACTAGTCGTGTTACTTTGTGTAGTTTATACTATTTTATAACATTTTTCGAAAAAAAAAAGAGATAATGTGCTGAACCTAGAAACTTAAATATCCTACAATGTTTAATGTAATCAAAATATTGCTTCGATTGGAAAGTTATAGAGAACCATTACAAACTAGGTTCTGAGTTGGTACTCAACAATGATTTTATTGCTAGAGCATTTCATAGAATCAAAAAAGTCACGCAAGTTACACATTAATTTCATTGAAGATGTGAAAAGTAGTTGAATTGTAAAGTTTAATAAAATGTGGAAATTCTCAAAGTAGACACCTCTCATAAGTAGAAATAAGCAATTTTCACAATCCCGACAGAGTAAATACAACCGTGTTATAATCATTCTCTACTATGTAGATAGTGATGGTTCAATTTGAAAAACAAACGAATGAAGCCTATGAGCACACGGCAAAAATGAATGAAATAGACTAACACTTTCAGGCTCACATTACTATTAGCCAAACAACTTTACTTCACTATTTCCAATAATTGCGCAAATAAATAATGTATGTATGTACCTACCTTCCCCCAACACACACACAACATGCATTTCTTTTTACAATAAATCAATGAACAGTTTCCAATGTCCCAAAGATATCTGCCTAAGAGGTTTCACTGTAGTTCATTTCTGTAATTTTTCATCAGAGTTCTGTTGTAAATTTTTACTGCTTGTTGATATAGGTAAGTAGACCTAAGAAAATACAAAGGATCTAGCTAATCTAAAATCAGCAGCTTACAGTTCCTTATCCAGACAAGTTCCATTCTTATAACAAGGATTGTTTTACAGAGTAATTAAATGTGTAAGCACTATATAATAAAGGATACATTATTAAAAAATAATGGAAGGTTAGAGTGCGCAGAGATGGTAGTGGGGATTGATAAGATTACAGTATAATTACAGATTGTTATTTTCAAAACAGTTATATCGGAAATATATAACACGAAGTAATGGAACAATACAGAATGGAGGCAATTTGTGTATTAATCGACAGTCAATAATTGATAGAACTAAAGAAACACTTACATGTGCTACTAAAGGTAGTTAGTTTCACTACACCACAATATCCCCCTATAAGTCTTAACTATCTGGAATTAAATGTTTGGGTGTAAGTCATAGCTGCTCTGGGTTTCTCATACAGGTGACTTAGCTGCTATGTTGTTTTATCATGAATTAAATTGGACACTTGTTATCAAATAAATCTGTATTCATAAATATAAAGCAACATATGCTAGTTCTACATTTATTTTACAACTGCTTTCTCCCTGGAGAAACGAGTTTTTAACCTCATCTGTGCATTGAAGTATCAGGAAACGTTACACACAGGTAAGGATGTTTATATATGTTTATATATATATATATATATATATATATATATATATATATATATAATTTACAAATTTGCACATATTCCTAATATTACTTTAGATAAGGTTCATCGTCTTGTTTATCTTTACTCGGGTCTGTAATGTTGATTGTATTTGCAATTTGAAATTGTCAAAACCAGCTTATAATTATATACGCTACTTAATAGCTACCTTATTCTTTACCATAATATTAGCTAGATTCCTATGTTTAGTGGAGATTTACACTTATAATTAAACAATGGAGGTATAGGTAGCAGGACACATTTATAAAATAAGTTGGTCACTCGTATTTTCCTTTGTTTTAACAAATTTTTTGTTCAAAATATTACTAGATCCTAAATTACAGTTTATTAAATCTATCCCTTACTAGTCTACTATTATTTTCAAGTTGACTTTATACCTATATTGACTACCTCTGCCAATACAATACTTTGTCCATCTGCATTTGTGGTGCTCTTTGAACAGAAACATCAGAACCTTGAATTATTGTGTGTAATTGTTTAATACCCTTTTTATTGAAGTATTTTTGTTGATTTGCCTGATTAGTTTTAATTTTGTTATTAAAGTTCTTTTGTTTGATATTTTAGGTTTAAGTTTTTCATCATAAATCAATGAATTATTTGGTAGCATACGTGACATTAGCATGTGTGTTGGGAAACAATTTTGAATTATTGATGCATTGTAATATTGCAATAATGCAAGGTAAATACCTTTTTGCTGATCGATAGTTTTAAATATCTTTTTTATAGATTCTATATGATGTTCAGTCATTTCACTCGACTGGGTGCATATAGGACGTCATTACATGATTAAAATTCCAAGATTCTGAAAATACTTTAAATGGTTCATCTATAATAAGCAAACATCTTGTATTTCTTATTTAAAAATATCACACCATATTTATTCCAAGGTATTTTAGATATATCATGCTAGGGTTGTGCGTTTGACTTGTCAAAAATTTTTTGGTCAATTGGTCAAATTCTTATCTGTTAATTTATAAAATAAATAGGTATATTCGAAACCAATCTTCGGACAAGAAATGTTTTTTTTAAATAAATTTCTGTAAAACTACTATATAATATAGCAAGGTTGTGTTTTTAATGCATCATGTTTGTAAATGTTTTTTTTATCGTAAAAATAACAGCATACAAATTAATTTTTTTGTGATATCTGATATACTGATTTTGTTCTCTGCTGTCATAGTGCAAACTACAAAGTATGCTGTAGGGTTATTTTGGAATATATACCATTCAAAAGATAAATGAGTCATCTAAATATAGTGTAAATTATAACTACTTGTGGATAGCATGGAGTTTGGCCAGCAACCTCTAGATATTTTTATCTGTATTTTAGACTGTAAGTATACAAAGATTTCACAGGGTATTATTTGGGAATCGTAAAGTGCCATTTCAATTGTTTCATATGTGAATAAAATGATTCTGAAATTTCAGTGTTATAAAATAAATAGTTACATACCAAACCTTTGCATACTATTATTATAAGAGGGTCAAGTTCACTACTTGTGAAGAAACCCCGAACTTGCCCGAAAGCCAAAATAAAAAATGTAGTCATCCTGTAGTAATTCAAACAGCAGCAGTTAGTTTTTTCTCAAGTCGATCTACAAATAATTTTCATCATTCTCAAAACAGATTAAGCAAGCAAGAATAAATAATTTATCCGATGATTTTGGTTGTCTAGTGCCTAGTATTTCCGATCGAGACAGTTGAGGCCACAGTATTTTTCTAGGTTTGTGTGTATGCATATATATTATATATATATATATATATATATATATATATATATATATATATATATAAAGAATAAGTAAACTTAATGAGTCTTAAAATAATATCAAAGAATGAAATTTATTGGCAAGTAAATCAACATTAGCCACAAAGGCATCCTGTCGATGCGTTTCGCCCTAATTGGGGCTCATCAGGGCAGGAGTAGCAAAAATGTAATATTTAACACGAACACATTATGGGAAGTACAGCATCACCTACCCCACAATTTGTGCCTTTGTGCTGTTTCACCTGACTTTGCAGGTTTTTATCTACAGTCGGCACGGAGGAGATCCGGTTCAACTGCCTTTTTTCATAGCCAAAGATTATAATTATAAAGAATAAGTAAATTTATTGGGTCTTAAAATAATATCAAAGAATGAAATTTATTGGCAAGTGACTCAATATTAGCCACAAGGGCATCCTGTCGACTGTTGATAAAAACCTGCACAGTCAGGTGAAACAGCACGAAGGCACAAATTGTGGGCTAGGTGATGCTGTACTTCCCATAATGTGTTTGTGTTAAATATTACATTTTTGCTACTCCTGTCCTGATGAGCCCCAATTAGGGCAAAACACGTCGACAGGATGCTCTTGTGGCTAATATTGTCACTTGCCAATAAATTTTATTCTTTGATATATATATATATATATATATATATATATTGCTATGGTTTCGTGGATTAAAGTTTTAGAATCGAGCCAGTGTCATTAACTGTTTTTCAAAAAGAATAAAAAATTCTTACCCATTACTTTCTGCCTCAAGAATCTTCTGCAGCTTCCCTGGCTAGATCAGCTGTGCCTCTTCTCGGATACCTAAATTTACAATCATTCTTCCTTCACACTTGCACACCATTCAATAAAATCACCAAATAATACAACAATCATACAATCTTTTATTTACCGCAATTTACAGACAAATTATTTACAGTTATAAACAGTTTGTTACACTAATCACAACTCAATAAGTGATATGTTTTAAAGTCCTTGTTTTAAATTATTATTTGCAAACACATTTAATACAATATGAGTAGATGGGCCCCAAATAATGCCCTAAATTTATTGTACACTGGAGTATGGTGAGCTCATAATAACCCAGTTTATTAATGTATGCCTTTTATCTTTCATAAACTAATACAAAACTAATAGACCCGTTTATCCTTAAGAATCCAATTTATATACATAATAAAATTTAGTAAGTTTTAAATACACCCTTTTTCGATATTTTTAAATAACCCCAATAATTGTCCAGTACACAAATCTTTTCCGATACGTTTATATAACCATAAATAACTCCAATATTCATTCACACATCACCAAATAATACAAAAGTTTATCAGATAACAGAAATTTCAAATAAGTTCCTGGAGAATGCTTCAGGCCTCCATCCCTTCGACGATGCTCACCAGAGTCCCTTGACTCGTGACTATGCGCTCTGATACTCCATATATTCATAGATGATAATCCCAATAAATTTGCCAAGCGCCTTGCTTCAAAATACCATTCCATAACTAGCTTGGTATAGTATTAGTTGGACCTCGGTTAATTTAATTCACTCGACACTACTCACGTTAATGACTATAAGGCCTCAACTACCAAGTTATAAGTGCTAGTACTACATTTACTGTATTATGAATATTTTTAATACTCACAAGAACTCTACTATAACGTCGGTCTATCGTTGTAACGTAGTATAAAACGATGAGAATACCAAGAGAGCCCTCCTAGTTCACCTAGAGTCTTTATATTTGTCAAAATGGCCACCTCCAGAACACACTTCACGCGAAAAACTTATTTTCAAATAACAATTCTGCAAATGGTACTATTCTGTGTCGTCATAAAACCCCGCCTGTAATATTTTTATTTCTATCTTATGCATATTTGATGTCGCGTTCCAAACCCCACTTGAGTTATAGAAAATCAATATTGCTGACAGCTTCTCATCACTCCACGTGGATTAGTACGTGCGTTTCGAATACCAATGCTTTTATATCCGTTTCTATCTGTAGCATATTACCGATCGTGCGTCTCCACTGCTCTTTAAGAACTTTGTTTGCTTGTTATTCGAACCACCTGACGGTTAAAAACTATTTTCTATGAAGTCCTGCTTTATTATGCTGATAATTTCGAAGAATGTAACCTTTTAAAAATGCAGGTGTTCTTAATTATAGACCGATTAAAACAACAATCCTTGGAGTTTATATTTTATCGTATCAGATAAAACTGACGTTCTTGTTTGTTACCAAGAAACCTTTTGCCTTGGGATTATTGATTTTCTTTATCCTGGTGTGTTTTCTAGTGCTTTTACATGTTGAATTAAAATAAATTAAATTAATTATGCGTTTCTATTTGTTTTTAAAACTGTTTTTCTTTATGTACCTTTAACCTTTCGATCATTAATTATAAAAATACGTCAATACTTGTCCGTTTAAATTAAATAAATTTTGCGCGTAAATAATTTGTTCGTTTCTCTATACAGGGTGGTCGAAATTGCATTGCTTACCCCAAATTTAACCCTTTGAATCCATAACATAATCCCCCTATTTCAATTCTAAGAAAACTCCCCAATGTTTTCTTGAATTTAAATATCTTCCTCTCTACCATCTAATCTTACATGCTATTTCTATACACCTATCTACTCACCTAACACTACCTATACCTATCTATCCAATCTATCACTACTTATCTACCTATTTCTATCTATTTCTACCTATCTCTACTTATTTCTATCTATCTACACCTATCTTTATTTATAACTAACTATTCACACCTATCACTACTTTCTACCTAACTATTTCTATCTATTACTATTCACCCTCTCATTTTTGTCTATTTTTTTTTTATTTTACCCTTTCGTCATTTATTTACTCTTTAAGTACCTCACTTGTGTACTTTTCTACCTATCTTCACTTTTATACTCTTCTAGCTATCTTCTCTTTATGTCCCTCTGTTGTTTTTAACCTTACCTACTATCACTATCTATATCTTATTCTAACTATACACACTTAACTCTATATCTACATCTAACTATCTTCCCATATTTATCCTATACCTAATTTTATTTTTCTATAAACACCTATCCGCATTTATCCTATTTCTACTTCTACTTTTCTGTATACACCTATTTATATCCCTATCTATTTAAATTTTACACTATTATACACCTATCTCTATATTTTTATTAATTAAGTTTCATTTTCCTCACTCTGTCTTTCCTCCGGTAAATAGGGAAATAACAGGCTCACGTGAAATTTCCCCCTTTCCGCCTGTGTCTCTATATCTTTCAAAACACAGGTACATTCCCCTACGACCTCCTCAATTTTAAATGGTCCTTCGTAGGGCAAGTGTAGCTTAGCACGTCATCAATTCTTGCCTGCCTACCCTCAAACTTCTTACTATTACCAGATCTCCAATTTTGAATTGTACTCTTTTTCTAATTTTTGCATTCATTGTACGGGTATATTTCTCTGCCCTTCTTCTTAATTTTTCCCTGACATCAAACAACAATTGCTGAAATTTATCCTCTCGAGGTACAATCTGCCAAGGTCTTTCAGGGTATTGCTGTTTTATCAGCATTATGGGGCTGGTTTCAGTTACCGTGCTGGGGGTTTCATTTAAGAAAGATTCGACCTTAGACAGATTGTTCTCCCATAGTCGATGGTCTCTGTATGATGCCAGACGTAAAAATTTTACTGTTTCCTGTATGTATCGCTCAGCTGGGTTTGCCTGAGGATGCCTTATACTGCAGAAGACTATTTTAACATTTTGTTGATCCCAATAATTCACAAATCTTTGATTATTAAAGTATGTGGCATTATCTGCCAGCACACGTTTAAATCTTCCAACCTCTCTACAATATAACTCTAATTTTCTATTAGTCTCTACCATACTACACTCTTTAGTTGGGTATAATTTAGTAAATTTAGAAGAAATATCTATAATTATTAGTATATGTTGATGCCCTTTCCTATTTCTTACTAAGTTACTCAAGTAATCAATTGCAATTAAGTCCAATGGGTTTTCTACCTGTATGCTCTGTATCACATTCTGACTCGTGTGATTTTTATATTTTTCCAATGTACATAGATGACAATTTGATCACTGATTTCACAATACTAATATCTTTCACGGAGAAAAAGTTTTCCCTAAATATGAGCCAAAGTTTCCTAACGCCTATTTGTCCATACTTAACATGAAGATCCTTCACAATCAACTCCGCTTGCACCCTATCTACTACATATAGCTCCAGATCCTGTACCCTCTTGCACAGAAATCCCTCTACCATCCTATAATTTTTAAACTCTGGTTTAGTTTCTAACCGTCTTTTGATACGTAGTAGCTCTTCACTCTGCTTCTGATTCCTCAGTACCTCTTCATGTCCGTATATGGATCCATCTTGTCTCAAAATATTTATGGCAATCATAATGTCACAAGGCCTTTTATTCACATTATCTTTGCTCCGACTGAACGCATCCGCTATAGAATTATTTTCACTCTTTATATATTTTATCTCAAAATCAAATTCCTGTAGCAACAAACCCCACCGATATACTCTATTATTGGAGAATCGAGTATTCATCAGGGCACACAACGCTGAATGGTTCGTCTCAATGACAAAATGCCGACCTATGAGATAAAACTTGAGTTTACTCACGCCAAAAACCACTGCTGTAATCTCCTTTTCACTAATTGTGTAATTCAGCTTATGCGGCGTCAGTGTCCATGAAACAAACGATATAGGGACTTCCTCACCATCCTGAACCTAGTAGAGCTCTGCCGCTAAGGCACTATCCGATGCATCCATCCTTAAGATAAACCCTACGTCAAATCTGGGATGCCTCAAAATAAGTTGTTCGTGAAACTGTTCAAACAGGGTTAAGTACGCTGCCTCTTGGCTCTCTGAACACTTCCATTTGACTCCCTTTTCAAGAGTTTGAACAGCGGCCCTGCCTTCTCTGAAAATGCTGGTACAAACTTCTTATAAAAATTGAGAACTCCCAAAAATGCTCTTAATTTCCGGATATTATTTGGTCTTGGATAGTTCAAAATCTCAGACAATCTTTCTTTGTCTATACACATACCCTCATTATTCACTACATATCCCAAAAATTTAGCAGTTTTTGAAAAAAAGTCACACTTGTCAATATTCAATCTTAAACCTGCTAACTTCAGCTCTAATAAAACTCTCTCTAAATGAGTGTAATGTTCCTTTTCAGTTTCGCTAAAAATTAAAATATCGTCCACATAGTGTTTGCAAAACTGCTCATACGCTCCTAAAATTGCCTGCATGGCTTTAATTAATGCTGCACTCGATGTCGACAAACCATACGGTACTACTTTAAAGTTGTACACTTTCCCTTCTACGGAAAACCCCGTATACCTTCTAGACTCTTTGTGTAATGGAATTAGCTAGAAATAATTCCTTAAATCTAACTTGCTGAATATAAATTTGCCACTTAATCTGGTCAAAAGTGTGTCCATGGACGGTGGACAATGGAATTGTGGTTTCGTCTGATTAATCTTCCTCGCACCCAAACATAAACGAATACTGTTATCCTTTTTCTTAACCACAACTAACGGATTTATAAAATGCTTATTCGAAAATTCGATTATGCCATCATTCAACATTCTAGTCAGCTCCTGATTCACTTTCTCTCTATATGCTGCCAGTATTGGATATACTTTTGTATTGAATGGTTCAGAATTGTCTACCTCTAAAACATGCTCATAATTTAACGCTGTGCTTGCCTCTACCCCTACTAACTCTTAATGTTTTTGTAATAATTCATGTACCTCCCCTAACTTTTCTTCCGGGCACTTAATGGTGTTGATCTCTTTCACTTCTATCTCATCTACCTCCATAACATTAACACATAACCCCATGTCATCCTCTGTGACATCATAACTTGCCTTCCAGGGCAATATCCTATCACCAATCCTAACTATTTTCCTCTCCATATCTATTATAACTCCTAACTTCGTCATATAATCGACCCCTAATATCCCTTTAAACTTTAGCCCAGGTACAATTATAAATTCCTGTTCACAGCTAACTGAACCTAACTCTACTTTTAAGATAACTACGCTATTTACAACAGCAAATCGCTTTTTATTCGGCGCAACCAGGTGACTTCTTTTTATTGGAATTATCCTGTCACACACTTTATCCTTAATTTCATTGACGAATTCCTCCGATACTAAACTCGCCTCAGCTCCTGAATCTAATAATGCTCCTAAATTTTTCTCAAAAATTTTAATATCAATTATGGGCAAACAAAATTTTTCTATTATTTCTGGCTCAACTTCTTCCTCTATTTTTAAAAATTCCCTTGGATGTTCATACTTGTACACAGTGATGTCTAGTGGTTTGTCCTTGTCTAAAAATCCTGACCAGGTCTGGCCTCCCTACTCGGTTCTGGTCTCGCTACTACCTCCGCATATGTCCGTAATGTGTCTACCTGGTTAGTATTCTGATTTTCCCTAGTGTTCGTCGTTGTCCCCCTTATGTCTGGTGAACTGTTTTGTCTTGTCATGCTCGGTCTAGGTGCAGGTCCCCTACCTACACTGTTGCTCCTGAAAATCGTCCGTCTAGGTTCCCAATTTTGTCTATTGTATGCAAAATTGGTCCCCGTCTTGCGTAGTTGTCCCGTCTTTGATCGAATCTAACTGTATTCACCTGTTGTTCCCTATTTTCACTAGGTTGTCCACTACTCACGTCATCATACCTTTGCAGGTACTCCTAAAACATCTCCCTGTCCACAATGTTTTGCAACGCTACATGTTGCCTCACCTCAACCTCGAAATGTCGTGATAAATACTTAATTATTTGTCTGTCGGTCAGTGGTGGATTTAGTTGTTTTGCTATGCTATATTTTCGTATAGCATATTGCTCCCTACTTCTTGCAAACTCCCCTTTTAAATTTTCCTGTGATAAGATCGTCTCGTACTTGGTCGTGTCGATGGTCACTCCAATAATGTTTAAGAAACCTGTACTCAAAGTCATTGTACGAGTCAATTTCCTGTCCGATTAAATTGTACCAAGCTTCAGCATGGTCTTTCAGTAACGCTTTAACAACATTCAGTTTCGCCTGTTCATCATACAAATTATTAACCAAACCCCTAATGTTATTAATAAATATCTGAGGATTTACCCTACTATCCCCATAAAATTTCATTTGTTGATCGAGCGACATATTACCTGTTACAAATCTTGGACCATCCCTCATCAAAGTTGCTACATTTTGTTTAATTCCTGTCACTTCTTTCTCGACCCTACCTAACTGATCCCTACATGAGTCCGTTACCTCGAGTCATTTTAACGTTAATCTCGTCCTCACAGAAAATTCTTACTTTTGTCCTTAATTGTCCCATTTCCTGATTTAAACCTCTAATATTACGCTCATTTTTATCTACCTTATTTTCTACTTCCCCCATTTTTACCGTTGACCTATTTTTAAAATCATTAAATTCTTGGGTAGACTTATCATTCTTTGCACCTAATGTTTCTGTCATTTTCTCCAATTTCCGATTTGATTCCTCACTCATCTGCTCTAATTTCCGGTTCGATTCGGCACTCATTTGTTCAAATTTTCTATTCGAGTCCTCTCTAACCCCGCTTAACGTCTCACTCATCTGATCAAATTTCTTATTCGATTCTTCCCTACCTAATCTCATATCCTCTAACATTCTCATCATTAATTCATTTCCTCGTTTTCCTGACTCCGTCCTCGACTGATCCCTACTACCTCCAGCTTCCTCCATTTTACTTTCTTTATCAAACAAGGCACTATCGTCACTTCCAATTTCCACTCCTTGACTTCTTAACCATTCCTTTCTCAGCATACGTTCAAATCACTCCCACACACACTCAAAATTTATTTTTAAATTTATACAAGACAGACTCTCTCTCTCTCTCTCTCACACATCGCCAGTTTCCTGGAATAAAATTGCTTAAGTTTTATTTGGAGCTCAAGCCTCACGTTCGGGTCGCCATAAGATTGTTGTGGTTTTGTGGATTAAAGGTTTAGAATCGAGCCAGTGTCATTAACTGTTTTTCTAAAAGAATAAAAAATTTCAAACAAAAAAAATTTCTTACCCATTACTTTCTGCCTCAAGAATCTTCAGCAGCTTCCCTGGCTAGCTCAGCTGTGCCTTTTCAAAACTAATAGACCCGTTTACCCTTAACAATCCAATTTATATTCATAATAAAATTTAGTAAGTTTTAAATACACCCTTTTTCAATATTTTTAAATAACTCCAATAATTGTCCAGTACACATATCTTTTCCGATACGTTTATATAACCATAAATAACCCCAATATTCACTGACACATCACCAAATAATACAAAAGTTTATCAGATAACAGAAATTTCAAATAAGTTACCTGGAGAATGCTTCAGGCCTCCATCCCTTCGACGATGCTTACCAGAACCCCTTGGCTCGTGACTATGCACTCTGATACTCCATATATTCATAGATGATAACCCCAATAAATTCGCCAAGCGCATTGCTTCAAAATACCATTCCATAACAGTATACAAACTCACGTATATTATACTTCTATTTATTGATTTACTAGCTTGGTGTAGTATTAGTTGGACCTCGGTTAATTTAATTCACTCGACACTACTCACGTTAATGACTATAAGGCCTCAACTACCAAGTTATAAGTGCTAGCACTACATTTACTGTATTATGAATATTTTTAATACTCACAAGAACTCTACTATAACGTCGGTCTATCGTTTGAACGTAGTATAAA
Organism: Platerodrilus igneus; assembly: GCA_036346225.1. Classification (NCBI taxonomy): domain Eukaryota; kingdom Metazoa; phylum Arthropoda; class Insecta; order Coleoptera; family Lycidae; genus Platerodrilus; species Platerodrilus igneus. The sequence continues at coordinate 99,472 of JARFIW010001467.1, read as the reverse complement.
ACGATGAGAATTCCAAGAGAGCCCTCCTAGTTCACCTAGAGTATTTATATTTGTCAAAATGCCACCTCCAGAACACACTTCGCGCGAAAAACTTATTTTCAAATAACAATTCTGCAAATTTTGATATAACCGACTTGAAGATTTTATTTATTTATTTACTAACAGTTTTGTTTGGTCTATCGTCTAACAATTAAGATAGATCGGACTTTTAGAGTTAGTGTAGTGTGTGTGGTTACGTTGGTGCTTTAGCCGTGTCTAGGATTTTTATTCCAGTCTTGCAGCGTGGAGACATTGTGTGCAGCGTTGAGTTGTTGCAGTTGTTCTGGATATGGTTCACCCTACTCCGTTACTATAGTCGCGTAGTCTATGTGTTCCCCAGGACATCTGCTGTCCCTCAACGGTTATTGCTCACCCCTTCTCCAGTCTGTCTGTGACCTAGACTTCATTACCGTCCCTGCCACGAGGAGGCAGCACTTACTTATTTTGGTGTTGGTTTGTAATATGATTGTTGTATGTGCTGAACGTAGTGTGTTGTGTTTGCGTTTGTATGTGGGTATGTGTGTATTTGTTTGTGGACCTGTGTATTTGTATATGTACCATTGGCTTTGTTGTTTTGTTGCTTGTTTCTGTTAGTCTTTGCTTTCGCTCCCGACCATCGACAGCCGGAAATTGGGAACGTTGGCTTCGACTTGGTCTGTTTTGCGTGCTCCGTGACCATTGGCAGCCGGAAATCCCGGATACACCCAGCTCTGGTACTATATTTTGTTTTGTGTGTGTATGTGTGTATTTCTGTGTGTGTGTGTGCTTGTGTGTGTGTGATTGTGCGATTGAAGTTGGAATTAGCATAGCGCTTGTATTCATACGAGTCTTTGCCTTTGATCCCGACCATCGGCAGCCGGAAATCTGGATCATTGGCTACGACTTGGCCTATTTGCGTGCTCCGTGACCATCGGCAGGCGGAAATCACGGATGCATTGCAGGCTTTGCGACTCTGGCACTTTGTGTGGTTTGTGTCTATGTTGTGTTATGTGTGCAGGTTATGTGCGTTTGTGCTTTATGCATGAGTGTTCATGATGTTTTGCGATCCCAGTACGCAGGCAGTGTAGGTGTTGTTTGGTGTTTAGTGTTAGTGCTATTTGTTATTTCAAAAAGTTAGTTTGTGCTACTTTACCTATTTTACTACAATTTTATATGTACATTACATTTTGTGATTTCTTACGTGCTATTTTTTGAGTTTTGGTCTATACTTTATTCTAATGTTATTTGTTTTGATACGATCTACACTAATTCTAAAAGATATTGTTTGATAGTTTTTGTCTCATATTGGTTATTTGATACCTAATATTACTCTTATTCTATTGTTAGTAAAAAGCCTTAATCTACTAGTTTATTTTCCACCACCAGGTTAGTAATTTCTTATGACTAATTATACCTAATAGATATGCCCTTATTGGTGCATATCTTTTGTCTTTGGCTCTCATTGTTACAATGCACTAGGCATTTTGAGTCCGTTGAGTGCGCGGTTCCTGAGGAGTATTTACTCCTGGTATCCGTAGCACTTGTCACATCCGGTTTTATGTCACTTCCGGTAAATTAGTCACTTCCGGGATTGATTGTATTAGTTTAATTGTTCTCTTCGAGGTGTCTTTTGTGCAGTATTGTCGTTGTTATTTGTGCAGCTCTGTTTATGTGTGGGAAGCTGTCTTCGTTCCAAATCATGTCTTTAGTGTTCATATATTGTAGTGCTCGTCTATCAGTTTGTAGTTCTTGCTGTAATTCTGTGCAGTTTAATACTATACTCCATTCCAGTTAAGAAGGCAGTAGATGGCGCTTGTGCTTGAGTCAGATTTACACAGATCAAAAATTTATTAGTTGCTGTATAAAAAAGTTGCCGGCGTCGGTTGTATATTTACTATTTTGTGACGATAGTTTTTCAAAAATAGCAATGCAAATGGCTGACTTTATTAGTTAATTTTTAAATATTATTGCATTCAGTAATTGCAATTTGGTGTTCTTCTTAAGGAATAAGACCACATTGCTTTTTGAAAATGATTTTATTGACGTTTCGATCCTTCTCCTAGGATAGTTGTCTAAATAATAACAAGGAGTATTTGTAATTTGGTATTAAATTTCAGAAGATAAAATTGGACTTGGAACTACATTAAGTTTAAGACGGACGAACTTAGCAATTCATAAAGCACTTAGTACACTCATACTTAATCAATGTTCCATCTCAACTTTTAGTATTTTTCCGAATACCAAAAATTGAGATAGAGCATTACTTAAGTATGAGTGTGGCTTAAGTGTGCTTTATGAATTTGCCCCTTAGTCTTTACTTAACAATTATGGTAGAAACAAACATTCACCTGGAGTTATAGAATGCTTTAATAAAATTCTGTCAGTTTCATTTTTTCGAAAGGTTGTAAGTTTGTTAACAATGATTGAAATTAAAGCAATGCATCGATGTTTATACAGATTTTTATTTATATTTTTTGCAAGATTGAGGTTTTGAATAAATACATCCAAGAAACACGGTTTTAAAACATATCAAGCATTATTGAACTTTATTTTCTACCTGTTTGGTTAAAGTTTAAATAAAATATTAATATAGAACAATATATAAGCTATTTTTAATTAAACACATCACAAAATATCAAAACAATGATATCACAAATTTATATTTAATCTACGTCCATATCATCCCCAGAGGTATCTTCGTCGTCTGTTGTACTTTCATATCCAACATTTATTACAATTTGTTCGACAAGTTCTTTGACAATGCCATCCAATTTCCACATTCTTTCTTCTTCTTTAATTATATGGCTAATACAATTAACCCAATGTCCTTTATCTATGGCTGCAATTCCTTCATCCAGAAGCACCTTCACGTCGTTAATTTTAAAAGTAGAATTGTTGGTAGCTACATGCTGCTTTACTCGAGCCCAAATCAGCTCAATTGGATTTAGATTGCAGTGGTATGGGGGTAACCTTAATACAGTTCTGCCAGAGCGTTTTACAATTTCGTCAACAACATAAGGTGTTGGGTGAGCTAGAGAGTGCTGCTTTACTAAGGCTAATAATTCAACTTTTAATAGCTCTTTGGTAACTTCAATGTATTTTGCGTTTAACCAATTATAAATTTGTTCTTTCCGCCAACTTTGATTTGGAACCTTATCGGCTTTGACGCTGTGATAAGGAGCATTATCAAGCACGATTACACTATCATTATCAAGAAGAGGTAATACACCTTTCAACCAAGTTGTAAACGCTTTACAGTTCATGTCTTCATGATAATCTCCTAAAACGATAATTATGAACTCAGGGTCCTAAGTTGTTTATAGTGTTAATACGCTACCTGTTTTTTTAGATTGAAAGTTTAAATATGCACCATTGACAAATCCCATATCACTAGCCATGTGCGCAACAATTAATCTCTTGTCCTTGCCAGAGGGATCTCGTATACCAGTCGATAAACCTTCGATTAATGCCTGCCTTGCTGTTTTTACAGTGGTGTCTTGCTATACCTTGTTCTTTACATGTCCAGTATTCACCCACGTTTCATCAGTATAATAAATTCTTTTGCCTTCAGCTCTATACTTTTTAATTGCAGTTAAATATTTTCTTCGCCACAACACAATTTCAGGTTTTTCAATTAAAATTGTTTTTCGGCTACGCTTTCCATATTTAAAACCCAATTTCATCATTACCCGATAAAGTGATGTGCGACCGAAGTTTGGTAAAGAGTCATCATTGTTTATTGCATGTAATACTTTCTCTAAATTTGGTAATTCATTTCTAAAGTAAAATACATGAACATGCCGTCGAATCGCACATCTTTCAAATTCTTCAAGTTCGTCGTAGATTGTTGTACGCACTCTTGTAGTCTTTGGCGAGGAAGCAGTACCAGTAGTTTCCATTTCTTTTACAATATTCCACATTGATCGAACACCTAAACCCACTTCTAACGCAGTTTGTTTCACAGATTGCGTTTTGGATGCATTTGTGGAATTTTTCAAATATATATTATAGGCAATAAGCTTTTGCCCGCTCATAACATGTTTGCCCTTCGGATTTTTAATAGGTTGGTGATCCATAATTAAATAAAAGTCTGAAAAGAATTCATTGTTAGTATTATATGCTTATCTTTAATGAGACATGCTTACATTATTATGAAGACACTGGTGTTTTATAGCTCTGACAAGAACTGTTTTGATGCTAAATATAAAATTAACACAAATTAATAAGGCCGAGCAAAATTTCAAAGGCAAACTAATAACAAAATACAATAAATAACAAATATGAAAATATGAAAGGGCAATAGCAAATGTCAAAATGCCAATTGACAATCTGTCTTATAATAAAAATGTTCAAGCAACCAACACAAACATACCGGATATTTATACTTGTGTACACTTGGCTCATCCATCCACCAATGAGAATCGCTAAAATTCAGTCCTATCTTTTTCTTCAGTACCTTCTTAACTGGAATGGAGTATAAGTGTTCAAGCGTTCCTACCTGTCCGCATGTGCATTGGTTGCCGTCCGTTAATTTCATTCTGTATTTGTATGTTGGATACGGTTTGTGTCCTGTTATAAAGTGTATTAGTCCTTGCGTCGGTATGATGTGTTTTGTGTTCAGTCTTTCTCTTATGTTCGGTATTAGTGTGTATGTTCGTCTTCCTGTGCTGCTGTTTGTCCATCGTGTCTGCCATTCGTCAAGTATTTTGTCCTTTATTTGTTTCTTTGTCCTTATGTTATTCGTTTTGAGAAGTTGTGCGATTCTGTCCGGTTCATTTTTGTGTAACCAATATGTTGCTGCTCTTTGCTTGACTTTTAAGTCTAGTGGTAATGTCCCGAGTGTTACGTAAAGTGCATCGTGTGCGACTGTTCTGTATGCTCCTGTCAATCGTATGAGTGCTGTTTTATATAATTTGTCCTATCCGCCCAGACACTTGCAGCATGACAAATCATGGCCGCAAGTGCGCTGTTGAGATAAAGTCTGCGCATTGGAGTGGTATTTTATATTGTCTTTGTGCTAGGCTCGCTATTGTATGCATTGTGACTGTAGCGTTTGTGCATACGGTGTTTATGTGTTGTTCGTAATTTTGTTTTTCGTCGAGTATTACCCCTAGGTATTTTGTGGATTTTGCTCGTTTGATTTTGAAGTCGTGTAGTTTTATGTTTGGGTCTCGTGCGAGGGTCCCTTTCATGATTATGTAGGTTGTTTTTTGTGGGGCAATACTCATTTTGTTTTCTGTACACCATTTCTGCACTGTATGTAGTGCTTTGTTTGCGTTTGTTTCGAGTTCCCTCCTGGAGTCACCTTCCACCGCTAGTAAGATGTCGTCTGCGTACGCCACTACAGACGACACCTCTCCAACAGTATTCAGTTTCTCCAGTAGATTTTCAATAACAATGTCCCAGAAGATGGAGCCGCAGACAGAGCCCTGTGGGCATCCTTTGCTAGTATGTGTCGTTATTGTGTGTGTGCCATGTAATGTGACGTATCTGTCTCTACAGTAGCTTCTTAGTATATGGTATAGTTGTTGTGGGTAATTTTTATTTATAAGTATACTAAATAATGTGGGCCACCAGAGGTTGTTAAAAGCCCCTTCTATGTCGATCATGATTAGTGTTACGTACTTGTGTTGTGAGTTTCTAACAGTATTTAGTGCGTGGTTGATGGCATCCTCTGTTGAGCGTCCTTTTCGGAAGCCGTATTGTCCTGAATGTAAGCCTATTGTTTGTCTGTGTGTTTGAATTTTGTTGTGTAGGAGTCGTTCGAATGTTTTCCCAATAGTGTCTAACAAGCAGATAGGTCTGTAAGATCCCGGTTGTTTGGGATCTTTGTCCTTCCCTTTCGGAATGATGATTAATTCTGCCTGTTTCCATATGTTAGGGTAGATGGTTTGTCGTAAACATTCGTTGTATAGTTTTGTCAGAGTTGGTATTAGTTTGTCCTTCAGCACTTTTCGTACTTCAATTTGAATCCCGTCCGGTCCTGGTGCTTCCTTGTTTCGTCCTGTACAGATAGCCATAAGGATTTCCTTCTCCGTGAAGGGTGATATATCCTCATGTCTGTTCCAGGGTCTGTTTCTATTGTTGTTTTGTGTTATTACCGTCTGTCGTTTTTCCTCGTGTTGTTGTGTTTCATCGTCTCTGTTATCTTGTGGCAGTAAGGTTTCTATAAGAAGCGTCGCGCTTTCGTGCCAGTTTGTAGTTTCGTTTCCATCAGGTTTGATTAATGTCGAGTATGTTGTTGGAGGTTTAATCTTATCTTTGACAATTTTGTAGGGAATTCCCCAGGCGTCAACTTGCAGGTGTCTTTCTACAAAAGTATCCCATGTCGTTCTTCTTGTTTCGATGAGTTTTGTTTGGTATATGTTTTTCAATGTTCTGTATATGTTTAGGTTGTGTTCTCGTTCTTGTGGTGTCAATGAGTTTTGGTATATTTTCCTGGCTTTCCTGGCTTGTGTTTTGAGTGTCTGAAGTTCGTTTGTCCATTGTACTGTTTTCAGTTTTTGTCGCGTGGGTTGTTTTGGTATTGCTTTTTTCATGCTTTTTAGTATTGTGTTTCGTAGTTCTTTGGCGTATTCGTGTACATTCTCGTATGGTTGTATTGATGGAGGTGGAGTGAATTCGTTTCGTAGCTTGTCCCAGTCTGCCTTTTTTGTGTTGTATTTTCGTTTGTGTGTGTTGTTATTTTCTTCGATGTGTGTTTGGTGTGTTTGTATATTGAATGTGATTAGATTGTGGTCACTAATTGTAACGCCATCGTGTACTTGCCATCCCTGAATTTTACCGTGTGCTGTACCGTTTGTGATCGTTATGTCAATGTTTGTTTGTGCACCTGCTCTGTTCTTGTATGTGTGTGGGTTGTTTGGGCAATTTAGTATTTCCAATTGTAGTTGCTGTATCATATTTTCTACCTTCTCCCCTCGCTCGTTCGTTGTGTCGTTGTGCCAGAGTGCAGATTTTCCATTAACGTCTGCTGCTATTAGTAAGTTTTTGTTGTTGTATGTGCGTGCTATGTTTGTAAGGTTTTCAATGTATGGTTCTGGGTCATGGCTGAATTGGAAGCTATTATCCAAGTTCCTGTGTGCTTAGTTGAGATCTCTATGCAAGTGTTCGTTACTTTGTTTTTGTATTGTCGTTGCAGTAATGTCCTCGTTAAAGAGTATTATGGCTGTCATTAGTACTTCTCCTATGACAATTTGTCTTACCCGTACCGGCATTCCGGGGATTTTCCGTTTTATCGTGTAAGGTTCCTGTATAAGTACTATGTCTAAGTCTTGTTGTTGTGCTATGTCGCGTATTTCGTGCATGACGGTGTTGCTGTGCATGGCATTGATCTGGCCTATTTTTAGTACCTTAGCCATCAGGATGGTATGTTCGTATTTTGCAGTCGGGCCATTTTTTGATGTAATCGAAAGCGATCCTGCCATGCATTATTATGAACTGTTTGTACAGCTCGGTAGTGTTGAAGTTTTCCTGACGTCGATTAAAGACTTGTCTTAGTAGGTGTGTTAGTTCCGCTGTTTTGGAAGGTCTTTGTAGTTTGTTTGTTTGTGTGCGTTCTGTCTGTGTTACCTGTTCGGTTGTTTTAGGTGCATCTGTAAGGTCCGTTGTAATCCCCGTGTCTACTGTTTCTATTGTGTGTCTAATTGTGCGAGTTTTATGTCGTTCTGCTCTAGTTCTGTCCCGTTCTCGTTGTGATGGTGGTTTATGTCTCTTATGTGTGGTGACTGTCGTAGTTCTTGTATTTGTATTATTGGTGCGTGAGTTGTTTCCTTCTCTTTCGATACTGATTTTTGGTGTATTATTCATAATCGGTTTTCTGGCTAAGTCTTTCCAACATTAGTTTGTAAGTTGGACAGTCTTTTCTGTCTGGCGTGCATTTTTTGTTTCTTTTCGTGCAGGGAACGCATGCCGGGGTGTATCTTTTTTCGGGCATTCTGCTCTTCTATGATTTGCCTCGTCTTGTCCACAGTGTCCACAAGTGTCCTGTTTGTGTGTACAGTATTTCGCGACGTGTCCTAGGTCTTGGCAGCGCATGCAACGAGGAACTACTAGGTAGTCCTTAACTGCAATGCACCTGTATTCGATATAGATTTTCCCTAAACGTGTTATTATGTTTCTTAGCTTTCCCGTTACTTGTGCTACGTGATGTACTACGACTTGAAGATTCTTGAAATTCACCTCGTGGACGCGCCGTATGATCCGAAATTGCTCCCACCTGTCGCATGTTCGTACGTTTGTAAAACTATCCGTTCCCAACCAATGGTACTATTCTGTGTCGTCATAAAACCCCGTCTGTAATATTTTTATCTCTGTCTTATGCATATTTGATGTCGTGTTCCAAACCTCACTTGAATTATAAAAAATCGATATTGCTGGCAGCTTCTCATCACTCCACGTGGATTAGTACGTGCATTTCGAATACCAATGCTTTTATGTCCGTCTCTATCTCTAGCATATTACCGATCGTGCGTCTCCTCTTCACTTTAAGAACCTTGTTTGCTTGTTATTCGAACCACCTGACGGTTGAAAACTATTTGTTATGAAGTCCTGCTTTATCATGCTGATAATTTCGAAGAATGTAACCTTTTAAAAATGCAGGTGTTCTTAATTATAGACCGTTTAAAACAACAATTCTTGGAGTTTATATTTCACCGTATCAGATAAAACTGACGTTCTTGTTAGTTACCAAGAGCCTTGGTGTGTTTTCTAGTGCTTTTAAATGTTGAATTAAAATTAATTAAATTAATTATGCGTTTCTATTTGTTTTTAAAACTGTTTTTCTTTATGTACTTTTAACCTTTCAATCATTAATTATAAAAATACGTCAATACTTGTCCGTTTAAATTAAACAAATTAAATAAATTTTGCGCTTAAATAATTTGTTTGTTTCTCTATACAGGGTGGTCAAAATTGCATTGCTTACCCCAAATTTAACCCTTTGAATCCATAACAATATATATATATATATATATATATATATATATTTATATATTTATATATATATATATATATGCATACACACAAACCTAGAAAAAATACCCTACACATCAGGGTTGTTGTTGGTTATAACTGGTTAAAATGAAAATACTCGAGCACCCAAAAGGGGATTATTTAAATTTAATTAATAAAATTACATGTTCATAGAGTAAACGAATGATTTAGTATAAAATTAGTCTGATAAAAGTGAGAGCGTGTGTTCCACATTTTGTACTATTATTAGGTAAATAAGATGCGCTCTGGCCTTTACTTCATTGTTGAAAATTAAAATTTGGCTTTGCAATTCTATACAGATTGGAATATATTGGATGCAAATTTTAGGTGTTCTGCCTAAAGTTTAATGAATTAACTTCATTTCTTATATAATACGCCTCCACAAAAATCCTAAGCTTATGATTAGTTTCAGAATCTAAAATTTGAACTTCATCATAAGTTGGGCTGTGATGAGTCATATCTATATGTTGTGAGAGGGCACAGCTGTTCTTCCCCAATTTTACATCTGACTTATGTTGAATAAGTTTATTTTTTAACCACTGACTAGAATTACCCACATGTCTTGTAATTAAAATATTTACCTACCGCGTGAGGGTATCCAATTAATAATAAATAATAAATAGGAAGGACCTCTAACACTATAGTACCCTCACGTTTCGGGACATGGCCTCGCAGCTGCTGCAGTCGGTGAGAAGGGAGGTTCATTAAACAACAACACACTAAGACAAAATTCCAATTGTTTTATTAAACGGCCTACTAACTAACTTAACCTAATTACATATGCATACAAAATTATACAATGATTAACAATATTTACAATAGGGCGCCACCATGGGAATTAAACGGCCCATGGACCGATCGCGGTAATAGCTTTCGTCGCACTTTGTTCGTGGCGATGAACTAAGATTGCAGGACAGAAAATACGTCACTTCACAGGGACAAATGTTATTAAGTTTCCGGCTAGCACAAACACAACTTAACTAAACAATTCTAAAGTCCTTATTTTATGAATATTAACAACAGTTCTGGGTGCAAACACCCCAATACATATAATTAATTAACGCTACCGTAGTCTAACTAACTTGCATACTGAAACGACCTTCCTTTAATCACGGGGTCATCAATAACAGGAAAAACATGACCTTCACACGGGTCAAATAGTACAATAACGGAATTCGTGGCTTAGTTATTACAAGCCTCGGACTACGTCGAAACACAATAAAATAAGAAACCCTTCAAAAGATGCGGTCTTTAACAATAACCTAAAGGGATTAAATACTGGAACGGAGATTTAACCCGAAGTTGTATGTTATGAAAGTCGACAGATATTGTATTTAAACAAATAAATGACTTATGATGCATAACACAGCTTTGAGTTCATAGTAATACCATATATAATAATTACTTACTCAGAAAAATAATTAACTTAGAACATAACGGCACGCACTTGACTTCAGAGAAATAAAACACTTCACTCAGTCTGGAAATAAACAACCAGCGTTAACCTCTATCGCGTCTGGAAATAAACAACCCCGATTCCCACCGGCTGGCATCCTTATATACATTTAAGTTAATTGAAAAATAACCCCTTTCTTGGCGCTCATACTCGGCTTAGGATACGCCGGTCGTAAATCTTTAAGATTAATTAAACTGCCCATTGCCTAAGATAGCCACACAAGTAGATCTCAGAACTAATTTTAGTTGAGTGCTCCGCTAATTGAAAAATTGCTTCAGACCACCCTGACATAAATAGGATCCTAAAGCATGATTGACATCTAATCATAGATAGCAACTAATCTGGCATGTTTAGTGCCCTTAAAGTAAGTGTCTTTAGAAAACTGATTGACTCTTGGATTAGATCTTCCTGGAAACTTCGCTAGGACGCTACTTGGGTAGTCTTGAAGCCGTTCGCTCCAAGACCTTCATTCTAATAATTAGAATGCTAACATTAAACTAGAAAATAACTATTTTTAGAATTCATAGAACTAATTAGAGCGATATTAAAACAGTATGTTACAGTCTTATTACAGGAACACGTTATCTTATAAATAGTGTTGGTACTTAACATTTTTCCGTCTTATCTTTCAGGTTAGTGAAAAGGTTTCCCACAGATTTTTCATAACTAAACGCTATTTTAATGTCTGGTTGTCTCAAAATTCTTGCCAAAAGAAGTGTTAAAGTTTGAATATACGTAACTTCCTGAACGAAACGTTTTTAGGTTGTTCAGTATTGTTCAGATGAAGAGTAGTATAGAGCAGCTTCTTTACTAATTGCTTAGGATAGCCATTGTTACACAAAGTAGTTTTAAGTAGCATTAGATTATTTTTCTTAAATTGTGGTTTCGATATCAAATGTATCCGTTGTTTCAGCACCAAAGCTGTATTAATCTTGTGACTAAACGAGTGATTGGAAAAATAATTGACATACCTGTCATAGCTCGTAGGTTTTTTATAACAATCGAAGATCAACTTATTGGTGAAGTCTCTAATGACTAAAGTGTCCAAAAATGGAATTTTTCCTTCAATTTCCTTTTTATAGGTAAACTGTAGATGTTGGTTAAAAGCATTGCAGTACTCTAAGAAATGCCCAATTTTATTAATTGGAGCAGAACAAATGATATCATCAACATACTTTACCAAAAAAACCATATTAAAACCCAACAGGTATAATAGCATCAAGTAGATGGTCCATAACTATTTGTGCTATAACCGGTAATAAAGGGGACCCTATAGAAGTTCCAAATTTTTGCAAATAGTGTACACCTTGAAAAACAAAATAGGTGTTCTTGAAAATTAGTGTAATAGATGCCATGAACAATGATTTTGTAAAGGTGATATGTGGTTTTATGTTATCCCATATTCTTAATTATATCAAGAGCCAAATCTAGAGGAATGTTGGTGAATAACGATGATACACTCAATGAAAGTAGAACATGATCTTGCGGTAATTGAAAATTTCGGGACTGATTCACAAAGATGAAAGTGTCTTTGGTATTATAATTCTTCAAAGGAAAGGATAATTGCAAAATTTTTGCACAAAAACTACTAATTGATAAGTGGGTGTATTCAAAGTACTGGTGATAGGACGTAGCGGAACATTTTGTTTGTGAATTTTAGAAAGACCATAATATTTCCCAGGTACAGAACTAGTGTTAGATAATTGCTTTTTTGGGGATCCGATATTTAAGTGTTTAGAATGTAAAACTTTGATGTGGTTGTTGCGTTTTTTCTGCATCATGAAAGTGAGATCCCTTTTAAGCTTTTGGTAGGTATTGTCATCACTAACCAAATGCAAAGACTTCTCTATGTAACCATTCTTATTCAAAATAACGGTGACAGCTCCTTTGTCGGCTTTAGTAACAACAATGTGTGAGTTAATTTTAACAAACTTTTACTTTACAAAACATAGTAGATTGATTGTAGACTGTCATCATTTAGATAATATTCTTATATTGTAAGTTTGTATTGATGTTTAATTTATATCGCATTTCTGTATTACTTATTTTAGAATCCTTTGAAAAAGAATAAAAAGCTATCCAAAAATTTAGGCAGTTGTGTGTGTATCTACACACGCAAACGCGCACGCGCGCGAAATTATAGTAATAGGCGATTTAGTATTAAAAAATGAAAAGAAAGCAATTGTCATAATTTTAAAACCAAAATGTATAGGTTTTGTTCCGACACATCATACATTAATTAATCATCAAGATTTTTCTAGTATTTTATTAGAATGTTTTCAATAATAATCAAAGAATGTAGATATGTTTTTAATTATTGTTAAGTGCTACAATTTAAAGCAGCTCTGGTTTAATTTTCATTACTATACAAAAGTACCTGTTTGGTGGCCTATTGAAATTGTTTCTATAGTGGAAGGTTTGCTTATATTGTTTGGATCAGACTGAATATTTTTAAAGGTAGCTTTACATTATGCAATTTTGACACGCTGCAAGGCAGTGCATTGCATGTCACTTACATGCCATTTTCTTTCTACACTTATGCAATTTGTATGTAATTTTAGCTCAATGGACAGTGTTATCAACGAATAAAAATAATATTTTATCAAAAGAAAATTTGCAAATAAATATAACTAAAACTATACTGTAGTGGGCCACTACTACCGCGTTTCACTAATTTAAAACAAGTAATAACAAGAGTCTTTATTACTCACTGTTCACAAGCCTAATTAACAGTATATGCCTTATTTATAGATGTTTTCAGTCCAATTAACAATGAAGCACTATTACACTAATGAATTTACAAGCACTAATATCTTCTTAAACTAAGTTCTTAACCATAGGTTTATTAACAACACTAGCACAACCATTCACTTATTACACTTTTGTCTATTTATGTATTCTACAAGCTGCATGTACATTAGACACGTTCAGCTCATATAAATTTATGTATACTCTCGGACTTCCAAAAGCTCAACTATTTAACTTTACACGATATAATTTATATTCGACATGCTGATATAGACTAACTCTTACATTTATTACCGGTCTTATATATACTCTGAATTATAAATGATAACTCATTCTCCAGTAATTGCTAGAAGTCTCTCGGTCCATGGAGAATATGCAGTGCCTACAGCGCTTGTATGTTTGACGGGTTGCCTAATAGTAGCTCGCAACAATACTAATTGCTGCATTCATTAACATCATAAATTATTTATATTATAATTATTCAGCATGTGTAAAATCATTATAAATATTTATGGTTCTGGGTCGGGACCGTGTCATTTTATAAACTAACGTCGACGTTTCGCCCACAAGAAAAAAAAATAAATAATAAAAATAATAATAGTAAAGATAAGAATGATAATATTAAGTAGACAAGTTAAAGTGTAAAGAATATGTAAACCAAAAACTTGGCTCCGTTATGTGGATGACACTTTTGTAATCTGGCCCCATGGACATCAAACGCTCAATAATTTTCTAGATCACGTAAACGATCAACATAAAGATATTAAGTTCACTATAGAAATTGAAAAGAACCGAACTCTGCCATTCCTTGACGTTCTAAGGGAGCGCCAACCCAACGGACGACTAGGTCATTCCGTATATCGAAAACCCCCACACACAGACAGATACCTACATGCGTCGTCACATCATCATCCGTCACAAAAATCATCGGTAATCAACTAGTCCACCGTGCAATTAAGATTTCACAACCAGAACATTTATCTAATGAACTGACCCATCTAAAAACTGGTCTTATAAAAAACGGCTATTGCAACTCATATCGGCAGAGTACTAATCCGGCATCTGCATCCAACACGATTCCCCATACCAGGCTGTAATTCAGACACACGATCTTTAACAATCCTTCCATATATACACAGAGTAACAGACCGAATTGGCAAAATTCTACGTAAACACAGCACCAAAACAATCTATAAGCCCACTAATAAAATTTCACAAATATTACCAACCCCAAAGGATTCCGAAAACTGTCTTAAAGTCCTAGCCATATATAGTATATTTTGCAGCTGCGGTTTAGTATACATAGGAGAAGGAGGACGATCAGTACAAACTAGACTAGACAAGCATAAGCGATGCTTAAGAACAAGCCAGTACAATCGCTCAGCGTTGGCCGAACACCAACATGAAAGAGATCATATCATTAACTTTGACAAGACGAAACTAATTGCCAGAATTCTATTTTTCTGTAATAGAAAAATCAGAGAATCCCTAGAAATCACTAAAAATTCTAACAATCAAAGCAAAGACGGTGGCTACTACCTTTCCCCCATTTGGAAAACAAGCTTATGTTCACAAAAGCTGTTACGTAAATTTATTACCTGGAACAAAAGAAACGTTGCCTGTTTGTACCGCGGCTAGTCAGAAGCATAATGGGTCGGGTTCTGAAAGCTCGATGGTACTGATATTTTGTTGAGCGCCAAGGCGGGCTCCGCGCAAAAAGGCAACTATAATATAAAACCAACCTTACCTGCCTAATTGGTTGATCCAGGATCCAGGACTAATATTACTGTAGATATTGTGTGAACTTCAGGTTTATGAGAACTACGATTAATATTTGCACACGTTATGTAAATATGTGTATATTGTAAACATTCAAATTAACACTAATTGAAGGGAAACAGCTGATTGCACCTGCAACTCCTAATAAGTCGCATAAAGTTAAAAACCAGTACTAGGGGTTGGTTTGCGCAAAACAACATTTTGTATATAGTGAAATGTATATAGTAAAATTACCACTATAGGCCCTTTCAACTGCTTTAACAGTGATAACGGAACAAAATGAAATTATTTTTATATATGAAAATTTGGTAAGTTGCAAAGTAAGCAACTAAGTCCGTCGGAGTATTCTTTATTCTTCCCAGGCCACTTACGTAAAAAAGGATACGTTAATACATCCTGGTGTGGTGTTTTGCTCTCTGCATGTAGCACTTGTCCCTCGCTGTAGATATGTAACTAAGCGATCAGTGTACAAATGAATAACAAGAAATGTAACATCTGGATCAAACTTGTATCTGCTGTACGTATACCAAAAATACAATAAGGCAATTCCAATAAAGGAAAACCAAAACGAGAACCATAACCACGAAAATATCAGAGAAGAGGATAAACAAATAAATAAACCAGTGGATAAGAAAACAAAAAAAAAACCCTAAAAGCATAAAATTGATTAATGCTCAAGCAATTGTACCAGCAAACCTTCAACGCTAACCAGCGTAAGGGTTTAATCATTATTTTTATAGCGACGCTATCTTCAAACAGGTAGCAACTTCAAACAATTCCTAAAAATACAGATTATAGTAATTGCACGCGGCGCAATCTTTACTTACAATGAATGTGCACCATCGACCTATAACATTCAAATACTTGAACCAAAGTTGCAGAAACTTCCAAATAAGCACAGCCCACGCTATATGCAACTCCAGAAAATTAACGTTTTGTTATATTTATATCCTGCAACGCAGCTAGGGAAATATCTTTTAGCACACGCTAACCCTTGGATAACGAAAACGTGTAGGTCACTTCACGAAGCGCATTCAAGACGAACCACGTTTAATCAAGAATGTATTAATTCGTATTTCTATTTATCAACAATTATCACACACCTGTCGGACCGATAAAGTCGCGTTGTATTTAATATTAAATGCTTGGCCCTGAATCAATATTTTACAAATAAATTGTTACGTCTAATCTAATTACGATATATACAGTGAGAGTCATTGTAACGTAACAAAGTGACCGTTACAACTCCCCCCTTCCTAAATTTAACCATCTCCCAAAAAAAAAATCATTGGAAACTCCAACTCAAAGAAGATGGAAGTATATCTAACTACCCTCAATCAAAGGATCCAAACTATGATCAATTTTTATGTCTTTAATATGCCAATTGCCTAAATTATGTCCAGAATGAAAATCGGATAACTGATAGACATTCGGCGAAATTTTTTTCTTTACATGACACTTAATAAACTTTGGGTTAAGCTTAGACGCAATGAAATCCGAAGCTTTAGACAATGTAAAATTTCTTTTCCACACAACTTGACCAACATCTAACTGTAATGGTCGATGCCTCAAATTGTACCGATGAGCACTTTTTTCGTAGGCGGCTGCTAACCTCTTTTTAACCATCGGAAATAAATCGCGAATAGATTTTAAATGATCTGTGATGGGGATTCGATCTTTAAAATCAAGCGGGTCTTCCTTATTGATTTCTATCCCTCTAAACATGTCCCCCGACAAATAAACTTCCCGTCCAAAATTTAAATAAAAAGGGCTAAACCCGGTGACTTCGTGAACGGCATTACGAAGCGCAAACCCAAAAGCCGGAAGTTGAACGTCCCAACTTCTGTGTACTTCACCTACGTATGACCGGATCATCGTTTTCAAAACTTGGTTTACACGCTCTGTGGGGTTAGCTTGTGGATGGTACGTAGCATCAAAAACTATTTTTGTTTTATAAGATTTTGCCATCTTCCGAAATTTATCGCTAACGTATTGGCTACCATTATCACATAAAATTCTTTCGGGCGCACCATATATTAAAAAGACATCTTCTTCAATATGCTTTACAACTGCGGAACCGGTAGCAGTTTTTAAAGGGAATAACAAAACATATTTTGTGAAGCAATCCGTTACAACCAGTATAAACCTATTCCTTTTCGACGATAACGGCAATGGACCAACCAAATCGGTTGAAATCACCTCCCACGGGCGAGAAATAATACGTTTGTACATAACGCCATGAGGCGCTTTTTGTTGTACTTTTTGTGCCTGGCACATTTGACAACCCCTAACATATTTAGCAATTTCAGTATTCATTTTTGGCCAATAATATTTCATACAAATGCGTTTACGAGTTTTAAAATAACCCATGTGACCAGCTGTGGGCGCATCGTGGTTTTCTAAAAACACTTCCTGCCTCAAAAATTTAGGAACAACCAATTTCCATTTATTACCGTCATCCAAGCGTATTCCTTCGTTATCCACCAACTTATAGATTTTATTATCTAGCACACGCGAATGTGGAAATTTATCAGGTGATCTTGAAATTTTCGCTTTTAAATCAACATATCAGTGTTCTAACGGTCCATCCTTGATGTCAATGAGACCAACAGCTCTAGACAAAGCGTCCGGTACTTGATGAGAAACCCCTTTCCTATGAACAACATTAAAATCATAACCTTGAAGACGTAACGACCATCGGGCTAAACGACCTGAAGGGTTCTGTAGTTTATGTAGCCATAAAAGAGAAAAATGATCGGTAATAACCGTGAACGAAACTCCTTCGATATAAGACCTAAATTTTTCGATACCCCACACTACAGCCAAACACTCTAATTCTGTAGTAGAATAGCGACGTTCTTGTGCCGTAAGGCTCCTACTAGCAAAAGCTACCACGTGCTCTCCGTCATCAAACTCTTGAGTTAGCACGCAACCTAGACCCACTTGCGACGCATCAGTTTGGATACAAAACTTTTTGGAAAAATCAGGACAAACTAATATCGGAGTGGAAATCAAACATTGCTTAATATCTAAGAATGCTTTTTCAGCCTCATCATCCCAAACAAAATGTTTCGATTTCCTTGTCAAGCGATTGAGCGGGGCCACACGGCAAGCAAAATTCTTGACAAACCTTCTATACCACGAAATTAGTCCTATAAAACGACGAACTTCTTTTACACTTCGAGGGGTAGGGTAATTTACCATTGATGTAATTTTTTCGGGATCGGCTCGTAAACCGTCTTGATCTACAACATAGCCCAAGTATCGGAGACTATTTTTGACAAATTCACATTTTCCAGGGTTTATCGTAAGCCCTGCTGAATTAAGACGTTTAAAAACTTCTTTCAAAACCTTAATGTGCGTGTCGAAATCCGATGTTGCTATGAGAATATCGTCCAAATAAAGCGACACCCAATTTTCTAAATCCGGCCCAAGAATTGTGTCAATTAACCGCTGAAAAGTAGCAGGCGCATTATGTAAACCGTAAGGCATTCTGGTAAATTGAAATAAACCTTTACCCGGTACAACAAAAGCAGTCTTCTCTTTACTAGTTTCTTCCAAAGGGATCTGATGGTACGCCGATTTTAAATCAATCGTTGATAAATATTTAGCATCTCTAAGACGATCTAAAATGCTTGAAATGTAAGGCAATGGGTACGCGTCTTTTTTTGTAACTTGATTAACTTTTCGAAAATCAATACAAAATCTAAACTCGTTGTTAGATTTTTTCACCATAACAATAGGCGAACTCCAGGCTGATTTAGATTTTTCAATGATGCCAAGCGCTAACATTTTATCTACCTCAGTATCAATCACTTTCTGTACATACGGGGATACGGGATAATATCGTTGTTTAATGGAAGGGTGATTTCCTGTATCGATCATGTATTGCACACCTTTAGCACAACCTAAACCTTGACCTATTTCTCTAAATGCTAAAGTCACCAATTTCTCTAGCTCCTGCTTTTGTACATTATTTAAAGAATCCTTGACGCAAATTCCGCTCAAATAATTATGGGGTTTAAACTCCCATTTGTTGCCTTTAATTACTGGAAAACAGCCATTTTACGTAAAAAATCAATACCCAAAATAATATCCTCAACCACCTCGGGGATGACTAATGCCTTTATTAAACTAACGTGGTTCCCTAATTTAATTAAAAGCTGCACAGTTCCGATAACATTACATGACCTGCCATCAGCAACGGTAACTAACAAATTATTAGATTCCAACTTAATACCAGCTTCTTTTAATTTAAACCAAGTCATACGACCAATTACAGTTTGACTTGCACCCGTGTCTATCAAACCTATACACGCAATATCGTACACCAAAACAGATGCAAAAGGGCGAGAGTCTCCTTCTTTATCTATAAATAAACCTTTTATTCGATCTTTCTGAAATTCAGTTCGAACAGTTTCAAGCCAAGATTTCCATGATTGATTTGCCGAGCTCGTATCTATGATCGCCGACCGGCTACTCGACGACCTGCGTATCCGTTTCCCGAACACACGCAACTAAATTTAGTAGTGCCACCTTTGCCACAACGAAAACAAAATTTCCTTGTTTTAGGAAGTTCACAATACTTAAACGCATGCCCCAATTGACGACAATTCCAACACTGTACGCCTGTCTCAAGAGGTGAGATACGTTTTTCCAAAATGGGTTTACTTTCCAGTTTAAACGGTGTGCCTAACAATTCGGGTTCTAATCGAGGTAAAGAAGTAATGGGTCTTTGACGTGTATCTGCAGCTAATTGTTTGTTCACTTCTAATCTTTTACATAGATTAAGCAATTCGTCCACCGTAGAAAAGTTTTGTAAGCCTAGACCGTGAATATAGTAAGGAGAGATATTCCGGCGAAGTATAGCTAATTTTTCTTCATCTGATAAAGGTTTTGAAAGTCTAGCAAACAAATTTATCATGCACGCGAAAAAGTCTCCTACTCGTTCTTGCGATGCTTGTTTCCTATTATATATTCCCGTCAGAAGTTCACGTTCATAATCAAACGGTAAATATTCAGAACGCAACCGAGAAACAAAATCTTGCCAAGACGTAATGGAGGATAGAACTGACCTATACCATATACGAGCATTTCCTCTCAATAAATCTATAATAGAATTATTTAAATCTATGACGCTAACATTGCGAGCCACCCTGTATTCTTCAACCCTTTCCAAAATTCGTTAACACTACAGTGGTCGGGGTCTCCAGAAAAGTAATTCCCCATTTACATACAGGTATACTTTTTGACGATAAAACAGGGGTGTTTATATTTCCATTTAGAAATTGATTTTCCGGAACAATATTCAACTCATGGGCACTTACTGTTTGTTCTGGTATCGCGTCGGACTCATCTAACAACACATCTATTTTCCTAAGCGCTCCATCAACGAATCAACCGCGCTCTGATATTTTTATTAGCATCTACTAAGGAAGTCGTACTAACCTTCCAAGCAAATGTTTAAGTTTACTTTCAGCATATAATATATTAACGGGTTATCCACTCAAAACTAAAGACTGAACTTGAGATTCTAATTCTGTAGACTTACTCTCACAAATACCTAACTCTTCTTTTATATTCGGAGCATAATTTTGTATAGTTTTAACCTCACCAAAAGATTCCTTTGACAATTCCTCTTTTACTTTTTTCCTTAATTCGCGACATGTTTCAGTAGCCGAGATTTTAATACCTCGTACCAACAATTCATACTCTAACTCGTCTTTGGACAATCGATAAGGGTCCATTTTTAAATTAATTTTATCACAAAGAAATATAACATACAAATTCAAACACTTTTAAACAAGTTTTTATACCTACTGATAAAAATTAAATTAAATTTTTAGCTGCAATTGATGTTCTCATAAACTCGTCCGTTACACAATAACTACACAAAACATTTTGTTAAATATTTTAAGCCTGAAGCTGATAAAAACGAGCCCCAAACGCTGCGGCGCCAAAACCTGTTACGTAAATTTATTACCTGGAACAAAAGAAACGTTGCCTGTTTGTACCGCGGCTAGTCAGAAGCATAATGGGTCGGGTTCTGAAAGCTAGATGGTACTGATATTTTGTTGAGCGCCAAGGCGGGCTCCGCGCAAAAAGGCAACTATAATATAAAACCAACCTTACCTGCCTAATTGGTTGATCCAGGATCCAGGACTAATATTACTGTAGATATTGTGTGAACTTCAGGTTTATGAGAACTACGATTAATATTTGCACACGTTATGTAAATATGTATATATTGTAAACATTCAAATTAACACTAATTGAAGGGAAACAGCTGATTGCACCTGCAACTCCTAATAAGTCGCATAAAGTTAAAAACCAGTACTAGGGGTTGGTTTGCGCAAAACAACACTTTGTATATAGTGAAATGTATATAGTAAAATTACCACTATAGGCCCTTTCAACTGCTTTAACAGTGATAACGGAACAAAATGAAATTATTTTTATATATGAAAATTTAGTAAGTTGCAAAGTAAGCAACTAAGTCCGTCGGAGTATTCTTTATTCTTCCCAGGCCACTTACGTAAAAAAAGGATACGTTAAATCATCCTGGTGTGGTGTTTTGCTCTCTGCATGTAGCACTTGTCCCTCGCTGTAGATATGTAACTAAGCGATCAGTGTACAAATGAATAACAAGAAATGTAACATCTGAATCAAACTTGTATCTGCTGTACGTATACCAAAAATACAATAAGGCAATTCCAATAAAGGAAAACCAAAACGAGAACCATAACCACGAAAATATCAGAGAAGAGGATAAACAAATAAATAAACCAGTGGATAAGAAAACAAAAAAAAAACCCTAAAAGCATAAAATTGATTAATGCTCAAGCAATTGTACCAGCAAACCTTCAACGCTAACCAGCGTAAGGGTTTAATAATTATTTTTATAGCGACGCTATCTTCAAACTGGTAGCAACTTCAAACAATTCCTAAAAATACAGATTATAGTAATTGCACGCGGCGCAATCTTTACTTACATTGAATGTGCACCATCGACCTATAACATTCAAATACTTGAACCAAAGTTGCAGAAACTTCCAAATAAGCACAGCCCACGCTATATGCAACTCCAGAAAATTAACGTTTCGTTATATTTATATCCTGCAACGCAGCTAGGGAAATATCTTTTAGCACACGCTAACCCTTGGATAACGAAAACGTGTAGGTCACTTCACGAAGCGCATTCAAGACGAACCACGTTTAATCAAGAATGTATTAATTCGTATTTCTATTTATCAACAATTATCACACACCTGTCGGACCGATAAAGTCGCGTTGTATTTAATATTAAATGCTTGGCCCTGAATCAATATTTTACAAATAAATTGTTACGTCTAATCTAATTACGATATATACAGTGAGAGTCATTGTAACGTAACAAAGTGACCGTTACAAAGCAAAACCGTGACGTTCACTGATTCACTACGAAACCCCTCTTTATTCATGATCACACATGCATCAAATTCTCGCCCTATATAAACTACCACTTTCGCTACTTTCACCAGTCACTTTGCTACAAGACATCTTTTGGCTTAAATAGGCTGGTGAGTCTGCTAGTTCAGAAGTACGTTTTTCATCATTTTTTTTACACTTTATCTTGTCTACTTAATATTATCATTTTTATTTTTATTATTATTATTTTTAATATTTATTTTCTTTTCTTGTCCTGATGAAGCCCCTTACAAAAGTGGGCGAAACGTCGACCTTAGTTTATAAAATGACACGATCCCAACCCGGAACCCAGCGCCGGACTAAGGGGTGGGCAAGCCGGGGACTGCCCGGGGCGCCAAATTTTGAGGGGCGTGGGGCGCCGATATAAAAATTAAATATTTTTTACATTCGTTACTTTTCTTAGATTTTATAAATTAAAATTGATCATTTTTCATGAGACATCGATTTTTTAGCAAGCAATAAATTGTTTTTTTTTAATCATACCAAATAAAGGTCACTTTTTTAATCATACCAAATAAAGGTCACAACACTAATTACTTTATTATTGTCAACAGATAATCGATAATCTATATTATACAGGGGGTTATAAAATAGTTTAAGACGTGTTCTCAATGCCCAAAAGATGGCGCATATGTTCCACAACAGACAAAATAATGAATTGCTATTACATTTGCCCCGGTAATGTAGTTATCTCACCTGACTCTGCATACAAATATCAACAAAATTATGAATATTCAAAGTTTTACGGGCACCTGTCATACGCCTTAATGGTTAAATAATTTTGTCATTCTCTAAACTTTGCATTAACAACACTTGCCGTGCTTTAAAGTAAAATATAAAAAAAGTTTTGTTACGTATTCATTGTGGAATTAATTAATTTTTATTATTTTTACGTTACATAAATTTCAGTAAGTATAGGTATCCGCGTAATAAATAATACAAATTAGTAATTAAATATATAGAAAGAAATCATAATATTAAATAATTTCAGACTAAAAAGGCTATTATAATGCCTCCAAAAAAATTATCAGGGTATCAAAATCGTAAAAGAAAACAACAACGAAAAGAAGAGGCAAGAAAAAATTACTGGATTCTTTAAACCAGTAGAAACGCAGATCCAATTAACTGAAAACAATTCTCAATTACAATTGAGTCTGGATTCCGGCGAGACTCCTGCATCTAGTTTCGAAGAAATACCCTCAAATCTAAACAATCAACAACCGAAAACACATCTGGAACTGACTACCGTTAGCGAACAAAATTTTAACGAAAATTTTAAATATAATGATCCGGGTACTTGACCACATGAACTAAAATCTTCATACAGAGATCATATCCTTGCATTCGATTTTTCGATAACAAAAGAAATTGATTCTAATATCACGCATCCACGAGATTCGGATAATCGTAATTTTAATAAAACAATGTATTATAGGATAAGTTCAAATGGAGAACGTTTTCTACGTTCATGGTTATCTTATTCAAGAAGTGAAAATAAGATATTCTGTATTTGTTGTAAATTATTTTGCACAGATAAAGTCAAGTCGGCCTTAGCAAAAACAGGTCATTTTAACTGGAAACATTTAAGTGAGTATTTAAAACAGCATGAAAATGCTACTGAACATTTAAATAATTTTATTAAATGGTCTGAGACACGGAAAAGATTTCGAACTTGTGCAGTAATTGATAAAAATATTTAATCAGCTAGCTATTGCTAAAGAACGGGAACACTGGAACAATGTATTAGGAAGACTAATGAATATTGTGTTATATTTAGCAGAACACAATTTGGATTTTCGTGGTTCATCTGATCAAATTTCACTAAAAATAATGGAAATTTGTTGGGGTTGTTTGAACTTGTTAGTAAATATGACGTTACTTTGCATGAACATGTTCATCGAATAATATCAAATGAAACATCAATTACTTATTGCAGTAAAACAATACAAAATGAGATAATCACATTATTGACATCTTCTGTTCTTGATGATATTTTGGAACGCACTCGTAAACCGATATATTTTAGTATTATTTTAGATTGTACTCCTGTCATAAAAAACAACTTTTATTTATGTTACGTTTCGTAGATATTAGTGACAGCGACTTAAAATCAAGGAGCATTTTATTAGCTACCAAGAAATTGAAGAATCAACAGGCCACTCATTATATGAGATAATAACAGTTAATGAATGATTTTTAATTGAACTTAGATGACAACGGCTCTAATATAAAGGGAAAAAATAAAGGTGTTCAAGCTCGTCTTTATAAAGAATATCCTCGTGCTTTTTTATGTCATGTGGATGCCACTCCCTCAAATTAGTCATTGGTGATGCAGCTATATCTTGCACCCAATCAACATCTTTTTTGGTATTGTATAACGTTTATACACATTTTCTGCTTCCGTAGGGCGATGGAAAATTTTAACTCGCTGGGAAAGCCGAAATAATTGTATCAAACTTTTGAGATTCCAAATAACTGAAATACACGATGCACTTTACAAGTACACAAAAATTTCAAAGATGCTGGTGCACGACATGAAGCATTATGTTATCAGAACAAATATGCGAATATTCATTTCTAGTATTAATAATTATTTGGTATGATCTGTTGTCCCACATAAACATTGTTAGTAAAGCCTTACAGGCCAATCCAATGGATTTAAATAATGCTGTTAATTTATTACAATCTTGTTCTAAATATCTTGAAAATTATCGTTCCAATGGTTTTGAAAAATGCTTGGTGGACGCGAGAGAGCTAGCTGAATTAGTAGGTACTGAACCGATCTTTATACAAAAACATATCCACCGTACAAGGAGACAGCATGATTATGAAGCTATTGATAATGTTGTTGTTGATGCGAAAGAACATTTCAAAATAAATGTATTCAACATATTAGTAGATCAAATTAAGTCTTCTTTGGTAGAACGTTTTGAACAAACCAATGATTTATTGAATAATTGGCGATTTTTGTGTAATTTAAAAAAGAATCTAAATAATGTTAAATTACGCAATGTTGCATGAATTTATATTTGCTTTTAAAAGACCAACAAAAATCTGATATTGATCGTACTGAATTAATAAATGAACTTCTATCTTTCAAAAGCTTAATTCCTGAAAATGTTAACAGTCCTTTAGAGATTCTCAATTTTATAAAAATTAACGACCTATATACAATTATGCCAAATTTGTGTACAACTTTAAAGATTTTGCTAACTATTCCTGTAACCGTTGCACGTGCGTGCAGTAAATTGAAACTTATTTAAACATATTTAAGATCAACGATGACAAATGAAAGATTAAATAGCTTGGCAATTTTGTCAATAGAAAATGAAGTTGCACAAAATATAAATGTGACCGAAAACATACAAAAGTTTGTTGATTTAAAAGCTGGAAAAAAATATTATTAAAGTATTTTTATGAAACATATTTACTTTATTTGTCATACATTTAAATTTCAAAATTTTGAGATTATAATCATTGTTTTTGTACTGCTTTGTATATAATGGTGCTATAGCATCACTTCCACACTTCCGGTACGTATTGCAAAAAGTCATATCATAACTAGAGCTGCAAAAGCTAAACAGAGAACCAACACTTTTATAAAATATTATAATACAAAAATATTAAAAATTGGAAGTATTATATTTTAATAATATCTAATATAATAACAAAATCGATGTGGGTAAGTTTTATGCAATTTTTTATAGTTTCGAATAATACAATATTTTAAATAATAATGTACGGGCTACTACTACCACGTTTCACTAATTTAAAACAAGTAATAACAAAGGTCTTTATTACTCACTGCCCACAAGTCTAATTAACAGTATATACCTTATCTATAGATGCTTTCAGTCCACTTAACAATGAAGCACTATTACACTCATGAATTTACCATCACTAATATCTTCTTAAACTAACTTCTTAACCATAGGTCCATTAACAACACTAACACAACTATTATTTATTACACTTTTGTCTATTTATGTATTCTACAAGCTGCATGTACATTAGACACATAATATAACATTTATGTATACCTTTGGACTTCCAAAAGCTCCACTATTTTTGCTTTACACGATATAATTTATATTTGACATTTTGATATAGACTAACTCTGTACTTCATCATCGGTCTTATTTATACAGTGAATTAAAAAGAATGACTCATCTCCCAGTAATTGCCAGAAGCTTCTCAGTCCCTGTAGAATATGCAGTGCTTGCGGCGCTTGTGTGTGTTTGACGGGTTGCCTAATAGTAGCTCGCAACACTGCCCCCTCTTTAAAACCGTTACGTCTCGTAACTGTAAATACATTTTGACGCCAACTCGATGACTGATGACGGTTTCGGCAGCTATCTCCTCTGGTGCATCCACCACGTCGTTGGAAATAACAATCAACACTCTTTTCTTGGTCTTGGTAGGCAACCGATTGATAACAACAAACAAGGACCTGGACGTTGGTTTCCTTGAAAACTACTTCTAGCATATTTCGCACTATCCTCCAATCTAAGCGATCCAGTCCACAGCCTAGCTTGGGCACCGCTAGTCTTGTTACTCCATTTTCCATCATCTAAGCCTTAAGATTCAGCAAAGCCTCGCATAGATGTCCATAACTAGGTCTCTGCCATGAAGAATTTTTGGCGACCAGATAGTAAACATAACGATTTTTATCCTGAAGAACCAAAGCTTTTCCTACAGTTGGCTGCTGTTGTACTAATTCATCCACACATCCAAACTTTTTCTTGAAAACAACAGCTATTCCCCTTGACATTTCCAAATCTTGAGCTACGCAATGTGCAAGGGAATACTCTTCTGGTGCTCTAAACAGATCTTGCTGTTTTTCAACAACAACGCCAAATCTCGCCTTAGCGGAACCACCATACGCCGCCATAATACTCTCAAAATCTACATTTGGTTCATGATTAATAACTTGCCGAACACCATTCTCATTATTGGAACCTTCTTGGTTGTTGTTAGCGTAGGATGTTAAACAGTCAAAGTGTACCACTTTCAGTTTACCACGGGGAGATTTTCTGATCCGCTACACTACATCATTAATCCTTTTCATCACTTCGTACGGGCCTTCCCATTGTCTTTGTAATTTTGGCGACAACCCACGTTTTCTTTGTAAATTATACAACCACACTAAATCTCCAGGTTGATAACCACCTTCTTGTGCTCTCGTGTCATATTGTGATTTCATTCGATCGCTTGCTGCCTGAATATTCTTTCAGACGTTTTCGTGAATGCTATTTGATCTTTCACAAAGCTTACTAACGTAATCTTCACCTGCGATCTCTTCTCCAGGTTTAAATCCAAACTGAAGATCACATGGTAGCCGCAATTCACGTCTTAGCGTTACGCAAGCGGGCGAGTATCCTGTGCTGTCATGTACCGAAGATCGGTACGCCAGTAGGAACAAATGTAAATATTGGTCCCAGTCTCGATAATGTTTAGAGACAACTTTGGCCAGGTACTTTCCTAACGTCTTGTTCATTCTTTCAACTATTCCATCCGATTGAGTATGAAGTGGCGTGGTTTTAGTCTTCCCGATTCCAAGATGTTTGCAGACGTTTTGAAACAACGCTGATTCGAAGTTCCGACCTTGATCGGAATGTAATTCCAACAAAACTCCAAAGCGACAAAACAACTCACTCACTAGTACATCTGCAACCGTCTCGGCTTCTTGGTTAGGTATAGCATATACCTCCGGTCATTTGGCAAAATAATCCATTGCAACCAAGATGTATTTATTTCCTTTCTCTGATTCAGGAAACGGCCTAGCTACATCAATGGCTACTCTCTCAAAAGGATTCACCACGTTATACTGTCTCATTGGGGCTTTCCGTTTTGTGACTGGGCCATTTGCAGAGGCACACAACTCACATTCCTGGCACCACTCCTTCACATCCTCATTGCAGTTCACCCAATAGAAACTTTCTCTCTTTCGAAAGTTCTTTTCACGCCAAAGTGTCCTCCGGAAATACTATCGTGCAAGTGCTACAACACTTCCGGCACTCTGCTTCTCGGCACTATCACTTGGAGTCTCTCATACCATCTTCACATTCCAGGCGTCGTTTCAAGATTTTATTTTCAATCACCGAGGAGTCCCGCTGTGCCCAATATGCCTTCAGGCTCCTACTTTAAATACTAATTTCTTCCCAAGCTGGTCGTTGTCCTCTACTTTTCCACTCAATAATACGTCCCAATTCGGCGTCATTCTCCTGGTCTTCTCGTATTCTTTCGGGTATCATCAGTTACCGTCATTCTATGGACAAGGTCTTCTTGATAGAGCGTCTGCATTCCGATGACTAGTTCCTACACGATGTTCTGTGTCAAAGTCATATTCCTGCAGCCGCTCTATCCACCTTGCAACTTGTCCTTCAGGATTTCGAAACTGCAGTAACCATTTTAGTGCAGCATGGTCTGTTCTCAACAGGAATTTACGGCCGTATAAGTACTTATAAAAGTGCTCTACGGATTTGACGACGGCCAACAGCTCCCTTCTTGTCACACAATAGTTCCTTTCTGGCCGCGACAAGACCTTGCTGAAATACCCAATAACTTTTTCTTGTCCGTCCTGCACTTGAGAAAGGACGCTTCCTACAGCTGTGTTATTGGTATTGGTATCCAACGCAAATTTCTCCTCCATCCGTGGATAACTCAAAATTGGTGCTGTAACTAATAGACGTTTCAGTTGTTTAAATGCACTGTGGCAGTCGTCATTCCAATCATATTCTTGTCCATCTTCAGTTAATTTTGTTAACGGTTTGGCAATGTTTGCAAACCCAAGTATAAAACGTCGGTAATATGTGCACAATCCTACAAAACTGCGTAGTTGGTGTATATCTGCCAGTGTAGGCCACTCTTGTACCGTTTTTATTTTGTCAGAGTCAACTCTTATTCCGGTCTCCGAAACGACATGTCCTAGGTATTTGACCTCTTTTCCAAATAGGTGACACTTCTTGGGGCGCAATGTAAGGTTTGCCCCGCGTAATGTTTGGAACATCTCCTCTAGGTTCTTAAGATGTTCTTCAAAAGACCGGCCTAACACTATCACGTCGTCTAGGTACACCAGACATGTTTTCCAGGACAGTCCACGCAGTATCGACTCCATCAAACGTTCAAAAGTATCAGGGGTATTGCATAATCAAATGGCATGACCTTGAACTGCCATAATCCAGTTCCAATTGTAAACGCAGTTTTTCTTTTATCGTTTGGCTCCAAGCCTACCTGCCAGTATCCGCTTTTCAAGTCCAAGGTCGAAAACCATTTAGATCCGGATAGAGTATCTAAGGTGTCATCAATTCTGGGCAAAGAATAACTGTCTTTCTTTGTCACATTGTTTAACCGCCGGTAGTCTACACAAAACCTTGTCGACCCATCCTTTTTCTTGACAAGTACTACCGGGGATGCCCATGGACTATTCGAGGGTTCAATCACTCCTTGTTTGTCCATATCGGTGATAATTTGCTCGGCTTCCTTACGTTTTGCCAAAGAAAGCCGCCTGGGGTGTTATCTTATCGGTTGCGCATCTCCAGTATTGATCTTATGTTGCACAACATTCGTCCATCTTTTCTCACTATCATCCAGTGCAAACACACCTCGATATCGTCGAACCAGTTCTTTTACCTTGCCCAGTTGGTCGCCGTTTATTCCTTGACACGAAGGTATCAACATATCCAGCAATTTCTGTGAGCAACCGTTGGCAGGTTAATCTTTCGTGTCGTCCACACAACGTTTAATATAGCATACTGGAATGCAACTTCCCACAATCATGTCTTTCTTCAGGGTCACCGTATGCGGACTAATGTTTGGCTGTCTTATCGGTTGCGCATCTCCAGTATTTATCTTGTGTTGCACAACATTCGTCCTTGCTTTCTCATTATCATCCAGTGCAAACACACCTCGACATCGTCCGATTAGTTCTTTTACCTTGCCCAGTTGGTCGCCGTTTAATCCTTAACACGAAGGTATTAACATATCCAGCAATTTCTGTGACCAACTGTTGGCTGGTTTATTTTTTGTGTCGTCCAAACAACGTTTAATATGGCATACTGGAATGCAACTTTCCACAATCGTGTCTTTCTTCAGGGTCACCGTATGCGGATTAATGTTTAGCACCCTTACTGGTATCATATTTCGAAACTTTACCAGCGTTCTTCCAATCAGTAATCTCTCCTGACCCATTTCCGATTCAGTTGCTTCCATCACGCATACTTGTCCTTCCCGGAGCGTACCATCTGGGCGTCCCATTACTATCATTTCCCCCTTCCGGGTATTTTCATATCACAAATCATTCGAACTTGCATCGTCTGGTTACTCGTCCCTTGAAATGAAATGTCATCATCATCTAGCCATAGCACATTATTTTTCATGTTCACATGAAACCCATATTCTCTCATGAGATCCATACCCAAGATCACTTCTTCTGTGATTTCAGCTACCAACACCCGATGATTAAATAGTTTGTCTCTAATTCCCAACGTTACGGCAGTCTCTCCGTGAGTAAAAATTTTCTCACCACTTGCCGTTCGAAAACATACCGATACAGGTAGCACTTTTTCACGACCAACCAAATCGGATCTCACAATAGTCCTTGTCGCTCTTCTATCCACGAGTAATCGGACAACCCTACCATTAATTCTACCATCGATATAAATGCTGTCCAGACTCCTCATCGACGATGCAGAACGGATGATAATCTCCGGGGCACTACGTTGTGCTGTCGGCGTTTCCCCCCCCACGTCGACTTGCTCTAGTTTTCCTGCTGCTCAACCGGTTGTGTTTTTTGGTTGCGTACAGCGTCTCTGTATATGACCAACTTCACCGCAGTTCCAGCATCGCAGACCCCATCTCCGCGATCGTTGTCTTTCCAGCCTTTCCGCCTTCTGCTTTTCAATCACACGGTTGATTATTTCTTGTATGCTGTTCTGCGATTGCTCAAGTTCTTCTAAGGCAGATCGAACTTTGTGACTCATCCTGTGTGACGTCTGCTTAGCTGCTTCAAATTCAAGTGCATGAGCCAGTGCGTCATCTAACATTTTGGGCCGTGCTAATCTTAGCGCTTGCTGTATTTCTCTGTCTTTAATGCCATCTACAAATGTTTGAACTGCCATTTGTTCGAGGAAACTATCTGATGCCGTTGGATATGCCAATCTAACTAAT
This sequence comes from Platerodrilus igneus, assembly GCA_036346225.1. Lineage (NCBI taxonomy): Eukaryota > Metazoa > Arthropoda > Insecta > Coleoptera > Lycidae > Platerodrilus > Platerodrilus igneus. The sequence continues at coordinate 67,842 of JARFIW010001467.1, read as the reverse complement.
CTGGCAATGTCAGCTTCAAATTCTTGCAGGCTTTCATTTGTCTTTTGAGATCGGTTCTTAACTTGTGCATGGTAAACCTGTTGAAGATGAGCGTCTCCATATCTCATCTCAAGTTTCGATGTTAAGAGGCCGTAATCATTCTGCTGGTGATCGGGAATCGTTTGTAAGATGTTAAGAGTTTCCCCCCGTAGGGCCACTATTAGAGAGATAGCCTTCTCTTTGTTGCACCAACCGTTGGCTATTGCCCCAGCTTCAAAATGTTTCAAATATGTGGGCCAAAGTGTTTTACCATCGAATGTGGGTGGTCTCACTTTAAATTTTGACGGTATTGACTCGCTTTCTTCCATGCTTTTTATTTCTGGAATGTTCTGACTTACAACTTGGTCTGCTAATTCAAGTGGCTGCGTTGTTAGTGAAATCATTTGTTCTTGTAGCTTCATCACATCTCCTTCCATTTTTACCAATTTACTGTCCAACTCTTGCTCAACTGTTTTTACCTGTTCAGTGACATTTTCTTTCAATGCAATGGAGCTTTCTATTAATCTTTGTTCTAACGTGGCCGTCTTTTCATTTAACTTTTCTTCCAATTTCGCAGCATTTTCACCTAGCTTTTCTTCTTTTTTCTCAGCATTTTCACTAAACTTCTCTTCTATTTTCTCAGCATTTTCACTAAACTTTTCTTCCAGTTTAGCCGACCTCTCTTTCATACCAGATTTAAAATCCTTAAGGAAATTCAATAAAGTTTCTGCGTCCATCTTACTTTGGCTTCTTGTTAAAGGATATACAAACTACTTAAATATCTTTATACTTGTGTTTTTTCTTTTAAATTAATCACTATATACCCCACACAGTGTAGTGGGCTACTACTACCGCGTTTCAATAATTTAAAACATGTAATAACAAAGGTCTTTATTACTCACTGCCCACAAGTTTAATTAACAGTATATACCTTATTTATAGATGTTTTCAGTCCACTTAACAATGAAGCACTATTACACTAATGAATTTACCATCACTAATATCTTCTTAAACTAACTTCTTAACCATAGGTCCATTAACAACACTAACACAACTATTATTTATTACGCTTTTGTCTATTTATGTATTCTACAAGCAGCATGTACATTAGACACATAATATAACATTTATGTATACTCTTGGGCTTCCAAAAGCTCCACTATTTTTACTTTACACGATATAATTTATATTTGACATTCTGATATAGACTAACTCTGTACTTCATCATCGGTCTTATTTATACCGTGAATTAAAAAGAATGACTCATCTCCCAGTAATTGCCAGAAGCTTCTCGGTCCCTGTAGAATATGCAGTGCTTGCGGCGCTTGTGTGTGTTTGACGGGTTGCCTAATAGTAGCTCGCAACACTGTCCCCTCTTTAAAACCGTTACGTCTCGTAACTGTAAATACATTTTGACGCCAACTCGATGACTGATGACGGTTTCGGCAGCTATCTCCTCTGGTGCATCCACTGCGCCGTTGGAAATAACAACCAACTTTCTTTTCTTGGTCTTGGTAGGCAACCGGTTGATAACAACAAACAAGGACCTGGACGTTGGCATTTACGCATGTATACCTGTATTCTAATATTTTAGAATATGTCGTAATAGTTATTGTTAATATAACAAAATTATTGCGATATTTAGTGAAGTTTATTTTATTGTGGAAGTTGTTTCGATTCCTGGTGTATCCAATTGTACCAACTTGATTAGTATAATAAAATTTCCCTAGTGTGATTTTCAAAAAAATTAATTTAATGAACTATGTTATTGAATTTTTGACAAATAGCATTACAAAAAATCTTGTATGTCACACGTATGCAACAAGAATAGCATAACTTACTCCTTCGTCGCTCGAACTTCAAATGCGCTCGTTAAACTCTTCCATATGTTGCATCACTTGTAAGTAAATAACTATTGTATTATTTTAAAAATAAATAAATTTTTTACACACTTCTTTATGTGTAATTTTGATTTTTGGCCTTTTTTTACTATTTTTTAATTTGCAATAAATTTGTATATTCTTGTATGAAAGGGCGCCAAATTTTGTTTCGCCCGGGGCGCTCAAAACTCTAGAACCGGCCCTGTCGGATCCATAAATATTTCTAATGTCTCCGGCCGTGAAGGCCTCCGACAATATGTGTAAAATCGTTATAAGATGAATTGCAATTACTTATAGCAGATACCCCCTGTATGTTTGTTGTGGTTTGTTTAGCATTTTTCTTAATCTTTTTTGGGAATTAAACCACTCATGGTTTTTAAAAATTATCTTTATTTACGTTTCGATCCATAACCTAGGATCGATGATTTTAAAAACCATGAGTGATTTAATTCCCAAAGAAGATAAAGAAAAATAGTTATAGCAGCTTGCCTTTCTTACATTGTTGCATTTTGGTGATTTATGTTGTTCAAAATTCAGATTAATAAAATATAGGTTATGTTATGATTACGATCATTTTATTTCTGATTTGGTATTTCATTTTTCACTAAAAAGATATTACCATAATTGCATAGAAATTGCTAGAAAATAAAACCAGTTCTATTTTTTACAATTTGCAACAGCTAACTGACAACTTGCTCGACGGCATGCACAGTATGTTGCATTTGAATTGCATTGCATCAAAATTGTGTAGTATAAAGTCACCTTGAGGTACTCTACCATTTGACGCTGCTTATTGGTTGCCATGGTTTAATGCGCAAATGTTGTAGATATTCAGTAAGTATAAATAACAGTCTTGTTTTAGTTACACCTAAATTGGTCTTGCATTTGGCCTTGAAATTATAACTGGTAAATCAGGTGTCTACAAACATTAACTTGTAATTTTGTCTGTGATGTAAAATATGTAGTATAACCTTAATAAACACTAAAAGTATTATAATTAAACTTAATGAGTACCAGATAGTTAAACTTTTGCCATAACTTAACAACGAATTTTACGTAGTACTAATTAACCTGTGCAAGTACAAATTAATAATTGTTGCATGTCAAGTTAGCATGTTTTACTTTTTGGCAGTAGACTGTAAATAACTGTAAGCATTCTGTCCAGTACAATTTATGCTTGAATAATCCAAACTAGTGATACCAATATAGGTTAGCACCAACAATATCCTCTACAAATATGTGCACACTATTGAATGACTACAAAAAATAAAACCATGTGTTATCCTGTATAAGTACAATTTTTAAAGGAAATTTTTAGATAATGGCCAGTAGTTTTGATCATGAAGATAGATCTAGGTATTTACATGTTTATATTAAAGTCTTTTAATATTTTCCACTTTTAGCTGGTATTTTGGGTCAATGAGTCGTCAAGAAGCCACCGATTTATTATTAAGTGAAAAAGAAGGTGGTGTATTCTTGGTACGTGATAGTACAACTAGTGTTGGTGATTATGTATTGTGCGTAAGGTATAATTATATAATTCTACACCTACGATATTTAATATTGGTGTCATTTATTTAGAGAGGATAGTAAAGTGAGTCACTATATTATTAACAAGATGCAACAGAATGATCAAATACGTTATAGAATTGGAGATCAGGTTTTTATTGATTTGCCGAGCCTTTTAAAATTCTATAAGGTACATTACTTAGATACGACACCTCTTATTCGTGCAGCACCAAAAAAAATCGAAAGGGTAGTGGCCAAATATGATTTTGAAGGAGTGGTATGTGTTAAACAAACTTATTATTGAGTATGCTTAATGCAAATATAACATGCTTTAGGATACCGATGATTTGCCATTTAAAAAAGGTGAAGTTTTATCAATCGTTTCTAAAGATGAAGAGCAGTGGTGGACAGCGCGAAATAATACTGGTGCTAAAGGATCGATACCTGTGCCATATGTACAAAAAGTAAGTGATTTAGAAAACTAATTATTTCCATAACTATGTTTGTATTGAAAAGTATTAGTGTCTCTTGATAGCTATTTAAAATATCAATATAGGAAAAATTATTCGTGATAAATGTATCTCATTATAAAAGTTTGTGGTGAAATTAAGAAATTCTAAATTTCCACTAATTTATTGTGAAAATGATAATTGTTTTGTTACATTGAGACTTCTTCAGAGTCTGATGTTAAACTAAACCATTAGCATATACTTAAAATTAAATCTAATGTCATTGTTAGAGGTGGTAGGAGAAAGCACAAGATGGATAAAGTACTAAGTGGTTTACAAACTCACAGTCAATCTGCAATTGCAGGGCAACTATCTCATTCTGCTTGCTAATTTAAAATGTTTGTTATAAATTCAATAAGAGCAATGATTGTGATTTGATTTAAACCTTTTAAATTGGAAATTTTGTGTTAGTCAAGCGTGTAGAAAATTCATGTTTTATTATGTATATTTCAGTTGCTGAAAAAACTTGAAACTAATTTTTATGCTAATCTTTATAAAAAATAAATATTTGTTTGCATAATATCAATATAACTATACGTTAGCGTCAAATCTATGTGTCGTTAGATTATCACATGGTGTAAAGAGGTGTAAAGATTGTATAAGGTGTCCAAAATCTGTCTATTGAATACAGAAAAAGAAAAAGCATATAAATTACCTCGAACGCTTCCAGTTTTGGCTACATGTTCCAAAAGTATACCTTTAACTATTCGTATCTATTTGTCTATCCTGCCCGTTTCAAACACTTAGATAGAGTTGTTGGTAATTGGGTCAAGGGACAAAGTAATAATGGCAATACTGCTAAAATAAATTAACAATTATGTAGACAATGATTCAATTTCATAAATTTTAATTTATTCTCAAAATCTTGAGAGTGAACGTGCTTAGTACATACATGCTTATTTTCCATACTAAACTTATCTTTCCTTTAACACTTCCAACCCAATCTTTGCAGATTTCTCAATTATTTGAAAAGGAAAGAAAAGTGCTCTTTTTAAACTCTCATTGACCTTTTTCGAATTACTTCTGCAAATAGCTACACTGTAAATTTTGCTATTTCTCATCTTTAAGAGAATAATGATTTTTTTACCTAAATAGGAACCATATGTAATTTTTTTGTTACATCCAATTGCAAAATACCAGAGTGTTTAAATCATATCTTGGTAAGAATAATGCACTAAACAAATGGAGTTTACTTGAATAATATATTTAAAACAATGTTTAATGTCTTGAAAATATTATATTTGTCGCGCGACAAAAATATTATAAAATGCAAGACGTCTAAAGTGATCATGTTGATAACAATCCGGAACACAAATGCTAATAATTAATTATCTATGGCATGCATGTAAACATTGACGAAAACCAGGCAGTATGACGTGCAATATGGCAGCAGATGCTGATCTTGAACTTATGTAGACCACCTATTACTTTATACATCTTGGGAATAGCACACCAGCAGTAATAGAAAAGATGTTTAATTATCAGTGTACAGTGAATTGACGAATTATTATAATATAACGATGAATAAGTAAAATGCCTTTACCTTTTAATTTATTAATTTCCAGTACTTACAATAGTCACGATTTGAAACATTTCTTTTGAAAATGAACTATTTGAAAATTGTTTTTAAAATTATTATTTTTATGATAAATGTGCTGTGTATTTTGAATATGATTTTTCTTTTATATTTTACAATTTACTATTTGAAGAATCTGCAAATTTTACAATAGAAAATAAACTATGAAGAATTATAATCTTACAGCCGATTTTAAAGTACTTTATTTTCAAAACAAACGTTCCAAATTCTAAGTATTGGAGGTATACAAGATTAATAAATAAAAAAAGTAAAAACTAATTACTTAATGGTCAGCCCGGTTGAAGTAATTTGGCATTGGTAACTAAGTAATTTTATAGATACTGTTGATGAGCAACTTGTACTACGTATAAAAGTAAAGTTACATTAGTTTATATTATGTTAGTACTTTAATTTAATATCCGAATCACAGAAGTTATAGTGTAACAAGCAGTTGTCATTAATACAATGTGTTAGTGAACATTTTATATTAATGCTGAAGAAGGGCCCATTCTATGCGAAACCAACCAAAAAATTTCAATAGTGAACCTGACCATTTCAGATTACAATTAAACGTCCAGGGATCATATTTCCTCTTGACATACATGAGAAAATATTTAAAACATTTTTTATTCCATTGGGTTTTCATGTAATTAATTTTCAAATGTTTGAAAAATAATGTTTTTTTGCTTGTATAAACATTTTCGATATTGAATTTCTCAGGTTCAATTGACCTCCCATTTTAAAGAGAATTTAATAAGCTTTAATTTGATATGTAGCTTAATTATTCTTAAGGTCATTCCATACCAAACCAACCAGTCAGTCAACTTGACCATCTTCGATCTCTTTGAAACTTTCAGAAACCATTTGCTCAAAATGTATAAATTGAAATATATTTTTAGAAGAATTACATTTATTAGGTTTCAATGTAATTCATTTTTAAAAATTTTTTCCGTTTGCGCTGACATTTTCATTCTGAACAACTTCTATTTTATAAGTTGTAGAAAGCTCCTTGACCTCTCATTTTAGAGAGAATTCCATAAGGTTTAATTTGATATACTCTTTGGCAATTGTTACAGGCGGAAAAGCTACTACGTATGCAAAATTATAAAATGGGAGCGGCCTGTAAAACAAAAATTAAAGGGGGGTCACCGGCACTAGCTAGCGGAAGGTCGTGGATCATATAGAGGGTTAAAATTTTGAAAAAAAGGGTTAAATTACTTTATAATATACTACAAAAGATTTGGCACTTACCTTTCAGAAAATATTGTGGCTTAATGACAATTGCCAAGGGCGCCAGACAAGTCGAGAATGTCTAAATGTTCGTACAAAACCTTGAGAAACTTGTCATCCCAAGGAGGACAATTGTTTCTTTTAATCAATTCCTCACTTTTTTACTACTTATATAAAAAAAATAAGAAAAACTATTGACTTAATCAACGGCAAACAAAACTATTTAATTCACAGAGCAATAAACGTGAACCTCTTACATTCATTAATTTTAAGTTAGAAATTTAAGTGAATAGGTGACTATGGAATTTATGAAAATTTTGAGTACATAAGTAATTATCAAACACTTGTATATGAAAGAAAACTTATATTATAAATCGTACACTAAATTAATCCTACGGTTTATGGCCAAAACGTCCTAACAAACAAACTAACTAAAAATTGGTCATGCTACTTGACTATAAAAACTTACTTAATAAAAATTGTCCATTGTTTGAGGGTTTGTTTTCCAACGTAGAACAGTTCTTAAATTTGGGGAGAGAATCTCGCTTGTTGCTTCTGTTTATAATTTTTAAAGAATGGACTGGCACACGAACCCGGCAGAATCTTCTTGTCAATATCACTTACTTGTGCGTCACACGCCTACAAGCTTTTTAATAGTTACCTTGTATCACTATAAATCCGCGAACATATGGGCATAACCCTCGCGAATTGGAAAAGTAATCACTTCTTTCCAATTTTTAAATATCGTGATACGAAGTGAAATATTATATCGGTGATGCCGTAGAACGCTACCCGCGAACTACGTTTCTTTCTACTTCTTGACCACGGACAGCCCCATTGGAAAAAACTCTCTTTTTTGGCTAAAGCCTTCAGTTATATAGACTAATTCCTACCTTAATCATTATGTACGTCATTTTCTGTTATCCAGTGACTGAACAGAACCTCCCACAAAATAAGATTTCAGAAACCAAACCCAACCCCTTTTTAGTTGAGAATCACGGAAACAATTATTTTCCCAAGGGTTTAAATTATGTTTTACCTTCTACGAATTTCTTAATTATTGCAATGTGGAACCTACCTATGGCGACAGTAGTCTGCCATTAACAAAGACCGGCTAACCTACTTGAGCCGAAATGGATTTTAAATACAATGGATGTCTCCAGACTACTTAAAATTACTTGTAATATTTGAACAAATCAAATTGGAAATAGTTTTTGCTATTTATAATGTTTCGTTTCCTATAACCCGCTGTCAATCAACGAAAGTATTAAGAAGGTTAAGCTTTTCAAACTGAAATTGGTTTCCTTTATTTACGCAAGAAGGTACTATTACATTTTAATTTTATCAGATTCGTCAGTCTGTAACCGACCTAAACTTTAAGAGGTTTATTGTATTTTATTTACGAGGGTAGAGCTTTAAATCATGATCTGTCGCTGGAATTTACAATAGTTTAGCCTGAAGCTATTTGTAAAGCTGGTCTTTTATTATAAGGGAGCCTAACTGAAATATGAATCAAGTAATTTATTGTGGAATTTTTTCTATAAGTTATGCACGTTACTGAATTTTAATTAATTAATTGATTTGTTTATTCGTAAACATTTCAAAATAATGTTACACTCCCCTTACAAAAGGAGATTTTTTCCAAAAATCTTGTGTTAAGAGATTCACTCTTTCATTCCTATTTACTAACTTATCCTTTTCTATCCTTATCTTTATCCTAACTAGTATTCTTAAAACTAAATTTTTGTTTAAAAATTTTTCCACTATAAGCGCCGTTTTCAAGTTTCTTAATTATTAATATTAGGTTATTTTTATTAATATTAGGTTTTCATAACTATTTTTATTCGTCATATCCAATTGGATTTGCTTTTAAATCTTTAACATGCCAAACTCCTCTGGATTGACCTGTTTCATCGGCTAACTCATATGTATTTGTTGAAACTTTTTCTGTTATGGTAAAAGGACCTACATATTTCGGTGCTAATTTGGCATTGAAATACTTTGATGCGTCTGAGAGTACAAAATTTTTCCTCCAAACTGTATCTCCCACTGAAAATACTACTTCTCGTCTACGTAAATCATAGTTTTGTTTTGATTTATTATACGCTATTTCTAATTTCTTTGTTATTTCCTGGTATACTTTATTTAATTCTGGAATACGCTCTATTAGTTGTTTTCTTTCTGAAAATTGAACATCGGTTAAGTTTTCTGAATCAGTTATTTCACCAAAAGAGGAATCATTTCTTACCATTTCTCTACCAAAATTTGCGAAATATGGTGACATGCCTATTACTTCATGAACTGCGGTACGAACAGCGCACGAAACCATGGGTAATATCTTGTCCCATACTCTCTGATTATCTGACACATAAGATGCCAACATTGTCTTTAAAACGCGGTTGACTCGTTCAACAGGATTTGCTTGTGGGTGATAATATGCATTAAAAATAATTTTAGATTTGTATTTGTTCATTAAATTTTTAAATAAATGACTTCGAAATTGTACACCGTTATCTACTAGAACATATTGTGGTGCTCCAAAAAGTAAAATTATAAACTCTTCTATCTTTTGAACTACTGACGATGCAGTGGCTTGTCTTAACGGGAAAAATAGGGGAAATTTTGTAAATGTATCAACTACAGATAATATACATGTATGTCCTTTAGTAGTTCTAGGTAGTGGACCTACTAAATCTATGGATATCATTTGCCAAGGTTTGGAAATTATTGGATGTCTTGACATTTTCCCTGCTGGAAGTTTTTGCTCTGGTTTGTGTGAAATACAAATTTTACATTGGTTTATATATCTTGCTACTTCTGCACGTAATTTCGGCCAAAAATATTTCCGAGATATCCTTTCATAAGTTTTAAAAATTCCTAAATGACCAGCCGTCGGTTCATCATGAAAACGTTTTAAAATTTCTTTCCTTTGTGATTTTGGAATTACTTCTTTCCAGTTGTCTGTCTCTTCAGTTAAATTTGGAAATTTTGGTTTAACATGTTTAAATAATTTCTGGTCTATTACTTTCCAACAATTATATTTTATTGGATATTTTTCAACATTATTAATCATCTTTTTACACCAATTATCATACTGAATGTTTAATTTTTGAATTTCTTCTTTATTGTTTTTAGTATTTTCGTTTACAATTTTTATGTCTGGTATTATTTGCGTAGAATTTTCAGCGTTGTTGTTTTCATTTTTAATTTGTATAGTTTCAATTATTGGTACTGCCCTCGATAATGCATCTGGGACTACATTATCTTTGCCTCTTCTGTGAATTATTTCAAAGTCGTATTGTTGTAATTTGATGGCCCATCTACACAGTCGACCATTTGGATTTTGTAAATTGTTTAACTAAATTAAAGAATGATGATCCGTTATGACGGTAAAATGTGTTCCTTCTATATATGGACGTAACTTTTCTATACTGAATAGAACTGCTAAACACTCCTTCTCTGTTACGGTAAATTTCCTTTCATTTTGAGTTAGAGATCTTGAAATATAACATATAACTTGTTCGTTTCCATCTATACTCTGCGTCAACACACCTGAAATTCCATAATCTGATGTATCACACTGAATTATAAATTTGTATTCGTAATTTGGGCAAGTTAAAATTGGTGCTGAAATTAGGCAATTTTTTATAGTGGAAAAGGCTGTTTCACAACACTCTTCCCAAACAAATTTTCTATTTTTCCTCAGCAATGCGGTCAATGGAGCTATAATGGTACTATATCCCTCGATAAATCGACGATACCAAGAAGCCATTCCGATTATTCGTCTTACTTCTTTTACGGTTTTTGGTGCTGGTATTTCTAAAATAGCTTTTACTTTATCTGGATCTACTAACAGACCGTTTACGTTTATTACGTAACCTAAATATTTTAATTCACTCGTACAAAAGTGACATTTTTCCTTAAAGTCAGTCCTGCGCGTCAAAGTCTGTTAAAAACTTCCTGTAATATTTCTAGGTGTTTGTCAAAATTATGACGTCATCTAGGTAGCAAAATACGAAAGGTTCTAATTCTGGACCTAACACTTTATCTATCAATCTAGACCATGTACTGGGTGCATTTGAAAGACCCATAGGTAAACGTGTAAATTCAAATAACCCTCGATTAGGTATAGTGAAAGCTGTATATTTATAAGAATCTTTATTTAGTGGAATTTGAAAATAAGCGGATTTAATGTCTAAAGTTGTAATAAATTTCGCATCGCGCAATTTATCTAATATGGAGGAGACGTACGGAATTGGACACGCGTCCTTTTCTGTTACTTTGTTTAACTTCTTGAAATCTACTACAAAACGATAAGAATTGTCTTTTTTCTTTACTAAAAGAATTGGATTTGACCATGAACTGTTGCTTTTTTGAACTACTCCTAATTGTAATAATTTATCTAACTCATTATCTATATGTTTTTGCATTGTAGGTGAAACTGGATAGTATCTTTGCTTAATTGGTTCGCTATTAACTTTAATTTTATGGTATACTAAATCGGTACGGCCTAATTCAGGTAAATCAAAAAAATATTTTTCAATACTGGTATCTAACAGTTTTCTTTGTGCTACTGTTAAATCTAATGTCGAATGTAAAATCGGTTCTTTCTTTTCAATAGTATCTAATTTTGCAAAGGTGTATTCGCCTTTAAAAATGTCTGGTATTATTCCTATATTTTTCCAAAAATCTATTCCTAAAACTAAAGTATGCTGAACATCTGGTACAATCAAAACGTCTAACACCACTAAACGTTGTTTTAATCTAATGGGCAACGTAACTTCCCAAAACTTTTAAAATTTTACCATTCGCCAATTGACATCCTTCTTCTTTCCTTTTTAATTTTAAACCTAATTTTGATAAAAATTCCCAAGTGTTTTCTTCTAAAATTGTATTTGTTGCTCCTGAATCTAATAAAGCTAAAATTTTTGTTCCTAAAATATCTACACTTACATAAGGACGTTCGTCATTTTTAGACTGTTCTATTACATAATCTAACATAACCTTATTTTTTTGAAATTTTTCTTCTTTATCATAAATCATATTTTGAACAAGTTTCGTCGAATTATAAAATGTGTGGGACACTATACGACTATCTAATGCCCCTTCCTTTAGTTTAAATTATTTCTATATTTTTGACAACGCGGACAACGGTTCAACGTAACATTGTCAGTGCCACATTTATAACAATAGTTCGTTCGTCTTATCTGTCTACAATTGATCTGAAAATGTCCTAACTGGTGACAATTCCAACACGTGGGTGCACGTTTGTTTACATAATTGTTTGAATTAACATTTTGTATTACTGAAATCTGGTTTCTATTGGAAGACCTACTCTGTGAAACGTTAACGTCTGTGTACGCTAAGTCAGTTTCTAAAGTATTTGTTTTTTCGAGTTGGTGGGATAAAGTTTTCTATTGATACTTTATGTTCCTCTAGTTTTTTTCCTAACTTTATTAGTTCTCGTATGGAAGTTATTTCGACTAAACTCAATTGTGACTGGTAAAAGGATAACATATTTTTTCGTAATATTTTCAGTTGTTTTGTCAAAGTGAGTGGTTCTGATAATCTAGCAAACATATTTGTCATTACTGCTGCATAGAGTCCTATACTTTCGTTTTCCCCTTGCGTTCTCGCTTTAACTTCGGTCATTAATTTTTCATCATAATCGGGTGGTAAAAATTCGTCTTTTAGTGCTTCTTTTAATTCGGTCCAATTATTTATCAAACATTTATTTGCACGATACCATATCAGTGCTTTATGTGCAAAAAGATCACATGCTTCTGCAAAAAGTTGAGAGTCTAACATATTTCTAGCAAATTTTAATTCTTCGACCCGTTCTAAAAATGCATTTACCGAAGTATCGCCATTAAATGTTATTCCCCATTTTGCAACTGGAGTAACCTTATAAACTACAGAACTATTATGAGATAAATTTTGATTATTATTTTGAACAGATATATTTATATTTTGCGTGTGCTCGTCTACGGCCCTAATTTTTTCTTGTTTTCTTGTAGATGATGCTAAGTCTAGTTTTTTGTCAAATTCGATCAAGTCTACGTTATTTATGTCAAATATTTCTGATGTTTCCTTTCGTTCTAGTTCATCTAAAATTGATTTATCCTCTTTGGAAGCAATTTGTGTTTTTGTCTTTAAAATGTCATTTCCTACTTTACAAAAAGATTCAATTAAACGTTTTAACTCTAATTGTAAATTATTCCTAATTTTTTCATCATTATCGTCATCTGGTAAACTTCTGGAAAGTCTCGAATAACAATATGCAAATTTTGTTTCTATTCTTACTTTATTACTGTCATAATTTAAAACATTTAAATCTGAAATTTGTTCATGTAAAAGCGTTAAAACATTTTTAACAACTGTCACGTCTTCTGTAAAATTAAATGGGTAGTCAAAATCTTCATCTGGTTCAGTTTCTGTTCTAATCATTTTTCGTAAGGTTTTTCTTAAATCAGTTACTGTCATATTTTCCGTGTTTATTCCTCGTACAGTTATTTCATAAATTAGTTCATCTTTTAATAACCTATCAACACTGTATGTAAATCCCATCTTTGTTTTAAAGAATGTGTACAATGCTATCATAAAATTCTCTTTAAAAAGTAAAAAATAATATATCTCAAAAAAATTTCTTTATAATTATTTCACACTCTAATTTTTCTTTCTTTCTTTCCAAAATGCCACATATCTTTTTGAAAGGTTGTAGTTTATATAAAATTGATAATGAAATAAGCAAGTAAAGATTTTAATTCTTCAAAAAACAAGACTCAATGACGTTGGGCGTCAAGAATTTTGATACATAACTAATCCCAAAGACGTTGGGCGTCAAAAATTTTGTTACATGCGTAATCCCAAGGAGGTTGGGCGCCAAGAATTTTGTTACAGGCGGAAAAGCTACTACGTATGCAAAATTATAAAATGGGGGCGGCCTGTAAAACAAAAATTAAAGGGGGGTCACCGGCACTAGCTAGCGGAAGGTCGTGGATCATATAGAGGGTTAAAATTTTGAAAAAAAGGGTTAAATTACTTTATAATATACTACAAAAGATTTGGCACTTACCTTTCAGAAAATATTGTGGCTTAATGACAATTGCCAAGGGCGCCAGACAAGTCGAGAATGTCCAAATGTTCGTACAAAACCTTGAGAAACTTGTCATCCCAAGGAGGACAATTGTTTCTTTTAATCAATTCCTCACTTTTTTACTACTTATATAAAAAAAATAAGAAAAACTATTGACTTAATCAACGGCAAACAAAACTATTTAATTCACAGAGCAATAAACGTGAACCTCTTACATTCATTAATTTTAAGTTAGAAATTTAAGTGAATAGGTGACTATGGAATTTATGAAAATTTTGAGTACATAAGTAATTATCAAACACTTGTATATGAAAGAAAACTTATATTATAAATCGTACACTAAATTAATCCTACGGTTTATGGCCAAAACGTCCTAACAAACAAACTAACTAAAAATTGGTCATGCTACTTGACTATAAAAACTTACTTAATAAAAATTGTCCATTGTTTGAGGGTTTGTTTTCCAACGTAGAACAGTTCTTAAATTTGGGAAGAGAATCTCGCTTGTTGCTTCTGTTTATAATTTTTAAAGAATTGACTGGCACACGAACGCGGCAGAATCTTCTTGTCAATATCACTTACTTGTGCGTCACACGCCTACAAGCTTTTTAATAGTTACCTTGTATCACTATAAATCCGCGAACATATGGGCATAACCCTCGCGAATTGGAAAAGTAATCACTTCTTTCCAATTTTTAAATATCGTGATACGAAGTGAAATATTATATCGGTGATGCCGTAGAACGCTACCCGCGAACTACGTTTCTTTCTACTTCTTGACCACGAACAGCCCCATTGGAAAAAAACTCTCTTTTTTGGCTAAAGCCTTCAGTTATATAGACTAATTCCTACTTTAATCATTATGTACGTCATTTTCTGTTATCCAATGACTGAACAGAACCTCCCACAAAACAAGATTTCAGAAACCAAACCCAACCCCTTTTTAGTTGAGAATCACGGAAGCAATTATTTTCCCAAGGGTTTAAATTATATTTTAGCTTCTACGAATTTCTTAATTATTGCAATGTGGAACTTACCTATGGCGACAGTAGTCTGCCATTAACAAAGACCGGCTAACCTACTTGAGCCGAAATGGATTTTAAATACAATGGATGTCTCCAGACTACTTAAAATTACTTGTAATATTTGAACAAATCAAATTGGAAATAGTTTTCGCTATTTATAATGTTTCGTTTCCTATAACCCGCTGTCAATCAACGAAAGTATTAAGAAGGTTAAGCTTTTCAAACTGAAATTGGTTTCCTTTATTTACGCAAAAAGGTACTACTACATTTTAATTTTATCAGATTCGTCAGTCTGTAACCGACCTAAACTTTAAGAGGTTTATTGTATTTTATTTACGAGGGTACAGCTTTAAATCATGACCTGCCGCTGGAATTTACAATAGTTTAGCCTGAAGCTATTTGTAAAGCTGGTCTTTTATTATAAGGGAGCCTGACTGAAATATGAATCAAGTAATTTATTGTGGAATTTTTTCTATAAGTTATGCACGTTACTGAATTTTAATTAATTAATTGATTTATTTATTCGTTAACATTTCAAAATAATGTTACACAATCGTGGGTAAAGAATAAAAAATATTGAAGAAATCAAAAACTTTTTTCAAAAAATTTTTGAGAAATGTTTTTAAAATTTTGGGGAAAAAATGTGTTATTAGTCTTGTTACAAACTATAAAACCTGAAATTTATAAAGTGGGATCTCAATGTGATAAGGAGTTATGGTAAAAAACTTAAAGCTATCGTGAAAAAATTCTCATTGTAGCGTGTTTACCTGATAATAGACTGAGTTTTTAAATCTTATTACATTATCCATCATACTAAATACAAATACATAGTCAAACATAAAACAAAGAAGAACAGTCCCAAAAAGCTAAAAGTTTTACCTGGTAAAAATTAATGTTTTTTTAGAGTTAGCAGTCAAAGGGGTAGTTACAGCAAAATAGCTACAGGTTTTTTTTGTTAGTCCTTTTTGTCGATAAATTCTTTCGATAGCTGTTGTAGGATCAACCTTTGTTAAAACTTCACTTTTATTCATAACTAGTATATCATTAAATTGTGGGTATTTGAAAGACGTAGAAGGGCCATGTGGTTCAAAAAAACTTATTTTTACTTCATCTCATTCTATTCCTAACACACAATCTAACCACTACTTGTATGAGTATTGACATGTTACAAAGCCAACAATGCCATTAATGTTCAAATCATCATCAGTGTCATCAGCTGACGCTATTTCTACACTGGGTTTCTCTGAAAATGAGTAGCGTTTCATTAAAATTCTTGTCTCATATAACTGTAACTATGAAATTGTTGAGTACATTTTATTATTGTTGCTGCTGCAAACCTACTCTTCAAGTTCTTTTCTTCTGCCTCATTTCATATGTAGTGGAATACAAAAAACAGATGTTCACGATATTGTCCTTGGCCCAATTATAATGTTGGTGTAGAGTCATAATTTGATCATTGTAAACCATTCATAAATTGGCTAATGCTGCAAGTCGTTTAACAGTTTCTCCAATACTGTTACATGCATTATTTCCATGTGATGATGCTAATTCCAGAATCTTTCTCATGATGGCAGAGATTGAGAAAGTTTGATTTGTTTTTATACTGTGATTCTGCTCCATCTGAAAAATAAGTCAGCTTTTTAGGTTTGTGGGGCAGATTCTGTTTAAGAAAGTTAATCATCAGGCATTGAAACAAATGAATAGCAACTGTTTATTCACGTGCTATTCCTAAATTTATCCATAAGTTTAGTAATTATTATCTATAATAGACAAAAATGTAAATTATTTACTTGTACTTAAAACTACATTATTTGGACCTTAACTCCTGTTCCCATCGAAATCCTGCTCTAAAATTATCAGAATTTAAAGCTTATAAATATTACCAAAAAAATATATTTTTTCATAATTTTAAAAAACACTACCTTTAAAATTTACATAATTTTTTATTTTAAAATTTAAAGTAAAATTGTTTGTTTCATCAAGTAATAATCGAGATACATATCAAATTAAAGCTTATTAAATGTTTTTTAAAATGAGGTATCAAGCAACTCTATAGCACTTATAGAGCCTGAGAAATTCAAAAATATAAAAATTACTTACATAAAAATACAATGAGATAAAAAAATGTTAAAAATATATTCTCATTTATGCCATTAGGGAAAATGATACCTAAAAGTTTCACTGCAATTTGAAATGATCAGGTTTAATATTGAATTTTTTTTATGGTTTGGCATGGAATGTGACCCTTGGTGAAATAACATTTTTATTTTAAATTTTAAAATAAAAAATTATATTAATTTTAAAATTAGTGTTTTTAAATTTTGAAAATAATATTTTTTTGGTAATGTTGAAAGCTTTAAATCCTTAAAAGTTTAGAGTGGGATCTCAATGGGATCAGAAGTTCTGGTCCAAATGATGTAGTTTTAAGTACTGGTTAGAGCTACATTTAACTTAATTGTAAGGTAAAAAGAAATAGAATATATTAGGTACCTATAAGGTAAATGATTTACATTCTTGTCTATCACAGATAAAATTTTTCTCAACTTACAAATAAATTTAGGGATAGCATGTGAATAAATAGTCACCAAACACAGGTATTCTCTAGTACAAGTCAGTTCAAGACTTATTTAATTAATGTTTATGCCCACTCTATCTCAACTATCACTTAGTTCCCACTAAGATTTCAGTGAGTGAACATAGTTGTTGGTAGGTAAATAATTTACATTCTTGTCTATTACAGATAAAATTTTACTAAACTTACAAGTAAATTTAGAGATAGCATGTGAATAAATAGTTGCCAAACACAGGTATTCTCTGGCACAAGTCAGTTCAAGACTTATTTAGTTACTGCTCCTGCCCACTCTAACTCAACTATCGCTTAGTTCCCACTAAGATTTCAGTGAGTGAACATAGTTGTTGGCAGTGTTACTTAGTGTTCCAAATAAAAATCTATTTTCACTGAGAAATAAGTGTTCTAGGTCGTTAAGTTATATGGTTATTAACTATTTCCTACATCTTTGTGTTTTAAACAACTTGGCCTATCTCCAGTTCAGAAATACAGTCAGTTCTATTTAGTCTTAGAGGCTTATCGTTTCAGACTATATGACCTTTACTATAACTCTGTGACAATATGGGTGAACCCAACACATCAAAGGATTTTTTGGTATATTGTTGTAATCCATTTAAGAAAGTGGGCCATGATTATTATAAGAAAAACTCTGTAAATGAAAATATTTTGAAACATAATGCCATTTTACAAGAATAAGATATGTGATGGGTCCAATAAAGCTATACTAAAGTCTCCAGAGATTTTGAGTGAACAGGAATACATGCATCCAGACATCTCAGATGATTTTAATGTTCGTGAAGTACCAATTCCGTTGATTACATTCTCAACTCTAGAAAACATAGAGGCAATTGCAGCTTTGTACATACGTCTGACTGTTATCGAAGAATCCTTTATTAATACAAAACTTTTGATTGAGAAAACATCCAGAAGCAAAGATTAGAAAAGTGACTCATACTTTTCGAACAAAAATATTAGAATTAAATCCAGGTACCACTAACACTGCCAGAAATTATGACGAAGAAATTATTATTCAATTAAATGAGAAGATCAGTGCTAGTACAAACAAAAGTGTTAGAATGCAAATTCTTCTCAAAAACTTGACTCTAAAAAATGGAGACTGAATTTGGCGTATTCAACTTTATTGATAAAAAGGCAAAAAAACCTGTTACTTGAAAAAGGTATCATATCATCCCCTCACTCAAAGCCTGAAAGAACATTGGATCCTGGAATGCTAGCCCTAGTCAGAGAATTCTATCAAAATGATGAGATTAGTCGTAAAATACTTGATATGTTCAAAAGTATTTAATTGTAAGTTCATTAAGGGAATCATATGTATAATCTAAGGAATGTTATCCTGATTAGAGAATTGGATTTTCTAAATTTTGTGAGCTTTGTCCCAAGCATTGCGTTCTTCCTGCATCCAACGGCACACATCCTATCTGCATTTGCACAATATATCAGAATGCCAAATTAATAATGGCTGATTTGTGTAAAATTCTTGAATTGATAAATGGTGAATTTTTGATTAAAACCTACAAAAATGTAACAAGCAGTATAATTTGCAAAATACTGACATCTAAATGTTACTTTGGAAATTGTGTTAATTGTCCAGAAAGTGATTATTTGAAGACTTGGTTGAAGAAGCTTTTAACTTAATAGTATCGAATATGTGAATTTCAAACAATGGATGCATTTACATATAGAGAGGATTTGTAGTAGTAGTATTAAGACACTGGGATACATAATGAGAAACTGTTACAATTTTAACTGTATCTATTGTTTCATAATACTTTATAATTAATGGGTTAGATTGAGACTTGATTATGCTGCTGTTATTTGGTCACCAAATTTAAAATCCCATAAGCAGAAAATTCCAAGGATTCAAAATTAATTTATTAAATTTATTTAGTTTAAAAAGTATAGGCATACACCAGGATTCTTTTCGTATGAACAGCATAGGCTGGAGTTTAACTTACCAAAGTTGGAACTTAGGAGAATTATACAATTTATCTTACTTGTAGTTAAGTTACTGAATGGGCAAGTAGATTGTAGAGTACTACTTAGTAGGATTAATTTAAATGCTCTGTCCTATAGGGTAAGGACATTTAAAATTATGCACATAAATAAATGTAAAACATTGACTAGAATGGACTCGCTGCTACTTACTTCTTTTAGGTTTGTAAACCATTAAATTTGTTACGTTCACCCTCTACATTACCTAATGTTGGCATTTCTTGAATGAAAAATCCCTTTACCCACTTTCTGTTACACCTATGTTTAATTATTGACTCAAGTATGCCTCTCCGATCTGGTCTTCCCATTATAATGTACACATTCAAACTCTTGAAGGGGTGCAGAATAGGTTCCTAAGATTTTGTGCATATAAGTATGGATCTTAGCCTGATTAGTTTTAGGTTACCACTGCGTAATACCAGAGATACATCATTATCTTTGTGCCTTATCATAGGTTAATTATACTTATTTATGCCCCCTAACTATAATGATTAGGTTTGCTAATGTGCATGGTTACAATGTATTAGGAATTTCATAATCAGAATTTAAAAGAGAGTGTAATCAGCTGTTTTTAACCCCACAATGAGCTTCAATAGTTTTTATCTATTTTATGTATTTTATGAATTTGATATGCATTTTATAATTCATGTTAAGTTTTAATATTTTGAATTATTGTTACTGTTAGTATTCTTTATAGCGTTATTTATCAATATTAAAGGTGTAATCCGTATATGTGAATAAATAAATAAATAAAGTACATGTATCATATTTTGGTCTTCTTGGCTATTTCTAAGTTTATACCGTCATAGATAACATATTTTAATCTGAATCCATCCATTAAAATATATCTGGTTTGCCATTCATAGTATAATCTTTGCTTAAACATCTGTTTAAAATTTGGGTTTTCAAGGAAAGGTTGATATCGGTTATCTAAATATTTAGTCACTAAAATTTATTTTAATTCTGCACTTCTTTCTAATACACGCATTTTTCCTATTGTGCTAGTTGTGAAATTCAATGAGCAATTACAACTTTCTTCGTCTTACGTTCTATCGTCTTTGTGATTGGTATGTATCATTAGCTGTGACTAAGTATCACCACCTCTTACCTCTGTTCTTTTAGCTCATTTTTTTGTGCTGAAGTTACATGGTTGGTTTCCTTTCTGTTTGACTCGAGTTATCGTACTAAGTCCCATCGACCATTTGATTTGCTGAACGATTCCCGGTACTGTTGATGAAGACTGCACTATACTGCTTGGTAGTTAGTAGAGTTCTGCACGGATTCCTAAAATTTCTACGGCTTTCGTTTATTAAATATTTTGTTACTAACTTACTAATCACAAGTAACTGTAAAATAGGGAATTATTATGAGCATAAAGGTCTATAAATCTGGTACTTAATTACATGAGTAGCTTATTTTATAAATATTTAAATATTATTATGGTTGTGGCACGTCGTGCAACGTATTCTAAATTAGTAGCGTATATAGATGGTGTTAATATTATCCTAAAAAGGATACATTTCACCATAGAAGTTTAGTTCTGATAATCTTAACGAACTTGCGATGTACTTATTGAGTACTGCAATCTTACTCTCCTGTTATCAGAATATTAAGCAAGATTTAGTTGTGTTTACGAGCTTGATAGGTACCTTTAATTTAGATTCAAAGTAGATTTGTATTGAATGTTGTTTGATTTTTGAATAATTCACAGTGTACATTTCTCAGCTAAGTGTTATTCGGAAATTTTCAATTAAGATTGTACGTAAATAAATGAACACCTAATCACTATTTCTTGACTATTCTTTTCTGATAAACAGACTAATGCTGGTATGTTTATTTGATATTAATGTTTTCTTATTTCAGCTCGGTGAAACGTTGCCTCTTAATCTTTTTTGCTTATACGCCCACCTCATCATTATAGGTAGGGTTCATATTAGGGTGCTATATTATTGTTACATTGAAGTATGAAAAGCATGTAAATAGGTTGTTTACCTGTATGTTTTCAAAATAAATAAATGTGTGAAAATAATGTTGAGGTTTCACCTTAGGCTAGTAGTCGAAATGTTTTACTACTAAGACCAAAATAATCGAATGGATACATGTACGGAAATAGCGTTGATGCATAAATAATGCTGAGGCGAAAATAGTCTTTAGATTTCACTTAGGTTACTAGTTGAAATGTTTTACTGATAAGACAGAATAATCGATCGGGAACATGTGCAAATATAGTGCTGAGCCGGAAAATAGTATTGAGGTTTCTACTTAGGTTCATTGTAGAATTGTTTTACTACTAAGACAAGATAATCAATTTGTACATGTGCATAGATAGTATCTAGGCAAAAATGTTGTTGAGGTTGCAACTTGGGTTAGTAGTTGAAATGTTTTACTATTAAGACAAAATAATCGATTGGGTACATGTGTGAAAATAGTGCTAAGCCAGAATATAGTATTGAGGTTTCTTCTTAGGTTTGTTGTAGAAATGTTTTATTAGTAAAACAATATATTCGATCGGTACATTTTCGAAAATAGTGTTGAGGTTTCAACTTAGGTTAGTAGTCAAAATGTTTTACTACCAAGGCAAAAATAATCGAACAGGTATATGTGCAGAAATAGTATTGAGGCATAAATAGTGCTGAGGTGAAAATGGTGTTGAGTCGAAAAATAGTGTTGAGGTTTCTATTTAGGTTAGTTGTAGAAATGTTTTACTACTAAGACAAACTAATCGATCGGTACACGTGCGAAAATAGTACTGAGGTTTCACCTTAGGTTAGTAGTTGAAATATTTTACTGCTAGGACAAAAATAATCAAATGGATACATGTTTGGAAATAGTGTTAAGACATAAATAGTACTAAGACGGAAATAGTGTTGAGGTTTCAACATAGGTTATTAGTCAAAATGCTTTACTACTAAGACAAAATAATTGATTGGGTACATATGGGAAGATAGTGCTGAGCCGGAAAATAGTGTTAAGGTTTCTACGTAAGTTATTTGTATAAATGTTTTATAACTGGGACAAGATAATCGATCTATAAATGTGTGAAAATGGGGTTGAGGTTTCAACTTAGGTTAGTAGTCGAAAAGTTTTACTACCAAGACAAAAATAATCGAACGGGCACTTGTCGGAAATAATGTTGAAGCATAAATAGTGCTGTGTCAAGAATGGTGTTGAGGTTGCAACTTAGATTAGTATTCAAAATGTTTTACTACTAAGACAAAATAATCGATTGGGTACATGTGCAAAAATAGTGCTGAGCCGAAAAATGGTGTTGAGATTTCTACTTGGGTTAGCTGTAGAAATATTTTACTATTAAGACAAAATAATCAATCGGTACATGTGCGAAAATAGTTCTGAGGCGAAACTAGTGTTGAGGCTGCAACTTAGGTTAGTAGTTGAAATGTTTAACTACTAAGGCAAAAATAATCGAATGGGTATATGTGCAGAAATAGTGTTGCTTTATATTCCTGAACCCTTCGGCTTCGTGATTATGCACGCTGCTCTACCAGATATTAATAGATGAAAACTCAGTCTAAGCTGAGTTTTGTGCTACCAATTAACATCAATTCCAACATCTAAATCCATGTATATTACACTTGTTTATTATTGCATTATTAGTTTACGAGCTTGTTAAGGTATTCGTTGGACCTCAGTTAAATTTAATCACTCGCCACTACTTGCGTTACTAACTATAAGGCCCCAAATAATCTAATACTATTTTACTGAATTTTACAAATTTTTAATACTCACAAGCCTCGTCGGTTGATTATTATACGTTGATAAGCGATGCGAAATTAAAGAGAGCCCTATTAATTTTCTTCCCGTATTTATACGATAAAAACAGGCTCCTCTTGGCCACACTTTACTTGAAATAACTTCCATAAATATTCCCTCGTCAACACGCTATATCATACAAACTATCGCATCCACCTGTCGTGTGTTCGTCTGTTCTAAAACTATCTATTTCGACCAATGATACAGTTCAGTGACGTCATAAAACTCCGCCTGTAATATCTTTGTTCGTGTCTTATGCATATTTGATGTCGCGTTCTAACCTTTACTTGAGTTGTAGAAAATCGATGTTGCTGACCGCGTCTTATGGACTCCACGTGGATCGAATCCGTGCGTACTCAATCGAATGCTTTTATACCCGTCTCATTCTGTAGCATATTATTGATTGTGCATCCCTTCTGCTCTTTAAGAAACCTTTGTTAGCGTTTATGCAAAGCCACCTACGGTTGAACAAAATTTTCCTTGAAGCTCGCCTTATTATGTTCACAAATAAGCAGAAGTTGACCTTTCCAACATGCAGGTGTGCTTAATTAATGATCGTTTAAAATAACAGTTCTTGGAGTTTACATTTCACGGTATTCTATATAACTGACGTCTGTTTGTTGAAAGCTTTTCGCCTTGGGATTATTGATTTTACATGCTCTGATGCGTTTTCTGACGTTATTACCCGTTGAATTAAACTAAATTAAATTAATTATGCGTTCTATTGGCTTATAAAACTGATTTTCTTTATGAACTTATTACTTTTTAATCCCTAATTATAACAATACGTCAATACTTGTTAATTTAAATTAAATAAATGAACTAAATTTTGCGTGTAAATATGTTCCTTTCTCTACACAGGGTGTTTGAAATTGCACTGCTTACCCCAAATTTAACCCTTTAAATCCACTACATAATCCCCCTATTTCAATTCTAGGAAAACTACTCAATGTTTTCTGAATTTAAATATCTACTCTCTAATCTAATCTTACATGCTATTTCTATACACCTATCTACTCATCTAACTCTACCTATACCTATTTATCCAACCTATCACTACTTATCTACCTATTTCTATCTATTTTTACACCTATCTCCACTTATTTCTATCTATCTACACCTATCTTTATTTTTAATTAACTATTCATACCTATTGCTACCTTTTACCTAACAATTTTATCTATTACTAACTCTTCACCCTCTTATTTCAGTCTATTTTCTTTTTTTAATTCACCCTTTCGTCCTTTATTGACTCTTTAAGTACCTCTTTTGTACTTTTCTCTCTATCTTCACTTTTTATACTTTTAACCCTACCTACTATCACTATATATACCTTATCCTAACTATACACACTTAATTCTCTATCTACCTCTAACTATCTCCCATATTTATCCTATACCTAATTTTATTTTTCTATACACCTACTTTTACTTTCTATATACACCTATTTCTATCGCTATCTATTTAAATTTTACTCTATTATGCACCTATCTTTACGTTTCTATATACACCTATCCATATTTATTCTATTTCTACTTCTACTTTTTTATATACACCTATCTCTATCTCTAACTATTCTACTTCTACACTACCATTCACCTATCTCTATATTTTTGTCCATTAAGCTTCATTTTGCTCATTCTGTCCCACCTCTGGCAAATAGGGAAATAATAAGCTTACATGAAATTTCCCCCTTTCTGCCTGTGTTTCGATATCTTTTAGAACATAGGTACACTTTCCTACGACCTCCCCAATTCTAAATGGTCCTTCGTAGGGCAAGTGTAGCTTAGCACACGTCATTAACTCTCGCCTGCCTACCCTCAAACTTCTTACTATAACCAAATCTCCAATTTTGAATTTGACCCTTTTCTTAATCTTTTCATTCATATTACGGGTGTATTTGTCTGCCCTTCTTCTTAATTTTTCCCTGACATTACACAACAATTGCTGGAATTCAGCCTCTCGAGGCACAATCTGCCAAGGTCTCTCAGGGTATTGCTGTTTCATCAGCATTATGGAACTGGTTTCAGTAACCGTGCTCGGGGTTTCATTTAAAAAAAGATTCAACCCTAGACAGATTGTCCTTCCATGATCGATGATCTTTGTATGATGCCAGACGTAAAAATTTTACAGTTTCCTGTATGTATCTCTCAGCTGGGTTCGCCTGAGGATGCCTTATACTGCAGAAAACTACCTTAATACTTTGTTGATTCCAATAACTCAAAAATCTTTGGTTATTAAAGTACGTGGCATTATCTGCCAGCACACGTTTAAATTTTCCAACCTCTCTACAATATAACTCTAATTTTCTATTAGTTTCCACCGTGCTACACTCTTTAGTTAAGTATAATTTAGTAAATTTAGAAAAAACATCTATGATTATTAGTATATGTTGATGCCCCTTCCTACTTCTCACTAAGTTACTTAAGTAATCAATTGCAATTAAGTCCAATGGGTTTTCTACATGTATACTTTGTATCACATCCTGACTCGTGTGATTTTTATATTTTCCCAATGTACATAGATGACACAATTTGATCACTGATTTCACAATGCTAATATCTTTCACGGAGAAAAAGTTTTCCCTAAATATGAGCCAAAGTTTCCTAACTCCTATGTGTCCATTTGTCCATTTGTATGTCATTTACAAGTACGTTACAAAATTTTGTAACGTACTTGTAAATGACATACAAATAGGCTTAGTTTATTTAGTTGTTAAATGTATAACGAATAGAATAGTTTAGGGTAAGTGACAAAATTATATAAGGGTAGGTTAGTATATTAGTAAATTAATTTATAGGAATGACTGAACCATTGAAAAAGGCTCAAGCAGTCGAAACGTACGTATGGTCGAGTGAGGTTATGGCACAATAAAATGTAAAACTTTATATTAAGACCTATAACTCAAGAAAATCATCCTCAAACAAATATATATATATATATATATATATATATATATATATATATATATATATATATATATTGCTGTGAAACTTTTTTAATTAGAATCGAGCCTCACGAATTGGGCGTCAAGAATGCTGTGAAACCTACAAAAAGCTATTAACTTAACTAGTCCGTCATTTTCTTCTGTTACTCGCCTCTTTACTCTTTTCCGCCTCGGCTGCTCACCTAGTTAAACCTTCATCTTCATTCATAAAAAAAAACAAACACATTCCTACCACAAACATCAACGTTAACTCTATTTACATCAATATTCACAATACATTAAAATTTCAAAATTAAAATTCAGCATAAATTTCGGTATCAGAAAATTTCAAGATTAAATCTGTTATCATTTTAATGTGCATCCAGAACTAAAGTCTTTGTAGGATGCCTACTAATTACTATAACAATATATGCAGACCTGAGTCTGAGTACAAAGGGAGCATCTTCCACCCCTTTACGTTAATTAACCAGGTTCGTCTAATTGAGCTCAAAGACATACCCAAATTTTCATCATAATCCAGAACATAAATACTAAATACTCCTTTCTACTTAAACAAGAAAATGTCACCTTAAAATTAAAAATTTGTTGTTAGTACAATTTCACTACTGTCCATTTTAAGTAAATAAATTATAAAGTTATTCAACACACACCAAACATCAAAAATCGAACAACAAAACATAAGTTACCTGAAGGTTAATGCACTCGGGCTCCAATGTACATCGTCCTCTGTTAATCACACCAATCCAACTGGGTTATGTTTACGTCCTCGGATTACTGGTCGCTTTTAAACATTTTCTCTACACCACCATTCATCTAAAGTTGTTTCAGTGCTTTTCCGGAACTCATTTGTGTATATCTGAAGCTTGTTTTGTGGATCCAGACACGTTTACGAATCATTTAATTATTAACACCCCCGAAAAATAGCAAAGAAATTCATACTTCTTTCACAAATATATGCCAAAACTGCCTACTTTTGTGTATTCATTTGTCGTTGCAAATTTGACTAATTGGTACAGTGATACTAGACTTTATTACCTTGTATCTTCTTTTCTAAGTGCACTAAATTACATTCATTGTAGCACGTAAAGAACAAACTGTTTTAAATCACCAAAATATACGAGCAAACTGTTTAAATTATTTAATCAAAATCGGAAAACTAAAAGCACTGTTTAACGCATTGAATCAATTCGAAAATCTAAGAGAGCCCCACTCCTATCAACCCGGGTTTAAATAGTGGTTAGCCTGTCTGTCGGTCTTGTCCCCAAAACGGACAATTTCCAGAATTTCGTATACTATGTTACCATCTCGACCGCCTGTGAGTCGGTTCTTATTAAATTTGCACTCGCACCAGTTAAATCTCAGAAATTTCGACACGGCTCGCAACGTCTGGAAATAACTAATTAATTTTTATACAGAAATGTTATTTTTACCTCTCAAGTTTGCCTTTTACTTTCAACCAATCGCAACCCAGTGACGTTGCTCCACTCACGCCTTTTACTATATGTGTCTCGGTCTTGCGCATATTATCTGTCTCTATCTACCCTGTTCTTATTGGTGCAAATTGATATTCTTTATTATCGATTATTTCAGTCCATGTGGACTGTGAAATAACCCACCTTATTAGCATTTCCCGTAACTATTAAGCTACGGTTTCTCCAGCATTCTCTGTAACCATTTGTTATCTGAAAAATTTATGCAGAATGAGCCTTTTAAAAATACGCAGGTGTTCAAACATAATACTTCTAAATAACACTTCTACGATTTGAATATTCTTGGGTTTTACAAGCTTTTTATACATATTATATGTTACTAATGGTTCAATTAACTCCAATTAAAATAATACCCTTTAATTTTTAGTGAATCCTAATCAAATATTCAATTATTATCTGTACATTTTGTTTAATACCGGTTAC
Source organism: Platerodrilus igneus (assembly GCA_036346225.1). NCBI lineage: Eukaryota > Metazoa > Arthropoda > Insecta > Coleoptera > Lycidae > Platerodrilus > Platerodrilus igneus. The sequence goes on along the minus strand of JARFIW010001467.1, from coordinate 39,786 downwards.
TTAAAATTGAGTTAATTAATATAAATTTTGCACGTAATTTCCATTTGTTTCTTTACTCGGAATAATTAAATTACACGTAGAGCATTTTAATACTGCTTCCTTTTTTTATAGCAAGCGTCTTGTAAATGATTTAAATCTCTTATTTTTAATGAAACGAATGAATTTTTTTTCTCCACGGTTTTTTTTAATAAAGCGTATTATATAATAAAATTCCTTATACACGGTGATTAAAATTATTTGATGTGATTATTTAATTTTCTACCCTGGTCTAAATATGAGTATTTTCCCCCTATTTGAATACAAATAATCCCACTTATTTGAATGCAAATATATAACATTTAGACTCCCAAAAAAAAATTTACAAAAAAATTGCCTATCTCTCTCTACCCTTATCTATCTATCTTACCTAACTTATATCCAATCCAAAAAAAATTATTTACACCTATCCTATATCCCTATCCTATTCCTAACTCTCACCTAATTCTATAAACTGAAATTATCGCTAACTTCATCTTACTTATCCATCTAATCCTATATACATCCTATATACCTATCCTATTCCTAACTTTTAACTATACTCACTTCCCCCTACCTAATCCTATATACCTATCCTACTCTTATTCTATTCCTAACTCTCCACTAATCTTATATGAAATATCTATACTTAACCTATCTTATTTTCTTCCTACATTTAATCTTTATTCTCATCCTAAACACCTATTTCTATCCCTATATTTTGTTCATTTAATCTTCATTCCTTATTTAAATTTTACTCTATTATACACCTATCTACTCTCTATTCTATATCTATACTAAAATTCACATATCTCTATCCTTTGTTCATCAAGTTATTTAAATCTAACTCTCTTCTTGACCCTCCACGTCTTTCTTCTTACCATCCTAATACTCTTCATCCCTATTTCTCCCCCTTCGATATCTATACTTATCATCCCTATTATCTCACATACAATAAACTCATCCCTATTATCCTGACTCTTAAATACTGCTTCTTCTTCAGTCCCTACACATGTCTGTTTCTCATTTACTATTTTTTTACTTTCTGCCGACAAACCAAACGATACTACTTTAAAATTATCGATTTTTCCCTCTATGGAAAATCCTATGTACCTTCTAGAATTCTTGTGTAATGGCATCCGCCAGAATAAATTCCTTGAATCTACTTTATTAAAAACAAACTTGCCAATTAACCTCGTCAAAAATGTGTCCATGGACGGTGGACAATGGAATTGCGGTTTGGTCCGTTGATTAATTTTTCGTGCATCTTTAATTAATTCTGCCTTCACCTGCTCCTGATATGCTGCTGTTGCTTCTACCCCCACTAATTCTGCATCTTTTTGTACTAAAGCTTGAACCTCTACTATCCTATCCTCTGGACATCTTATCGTGTTGATCTGTTTACCTTCATCATCTTCTACCTCTACTACATTAATACTAAACCCCGTGTCATCCTCTGTGACTTCATAACTGCCCTTTCATGGCACTACCCTATCCTTAATCCTTATTACCTTCCGTTCCATATCTATTAAAACCCCTAACTGCATCATACAGTCAACACCTAAAATGCTCTGAAACTTCAATCCAGGTACAATTACAAACTTCTGTTCACAGCTTAAACCTCCTATATCTATCCTAAGCACCACAACACTATTTACTACAGCAAACTTCTTTTTATTTGGAGCTACTAAATGGCTACGCTTTATAGGCATAATTCTATCACAAACCTTATCCCTAATTTTGCTGACGAATTCCTCTGATATTAAACTCGCCTCTGCCCCTGTATCAAGTAATACTTCTACATTATTCTTAAAAATTCCTATATTAACACTTGGCAAACATAATTTTTCCTCAGTTTCTGGCTCTACTTCCTCCTCAATTTTGAAAAATTCACGTGGATGTTCATATACATTTACACTGAAATCTAGTGGTCTGTCGCGTTCTAAAAATCCTGTCCAGGTCTGTTTTCCCTACTTGGTCCTGGTCTAGCCGTCACCTCAGCGTATGTCCTAGGCGTTTCCACTCGTTCCATGTCTGTATTAGCAGTCCCCCTCATGTCCGGTGAACTATTCCTTCTGGTAGGTTCCGGTCTCGGTGCAGGTCCCCTTCCTAAACTATTACTTCTAAAGTATGGTCGTCGCTCTTCCCAATTCTGTCGCTGGTATCCGTAACTATTCCCCCTTCTAGCATAGTTGTCCCGTCTATTGTCAAACCTAACTGTGTTGATCTGTCTTTCCCTATTATCCCGAGGTCGTCCACTACTTACGTCGTCGTACCTCTGCAGGTATTCTAAAAACATTTCTCTGTCCACTATGTTCTGTAGTGCTACGTGTTGTCTTACTTCTACCTCGAAGTGTCGTGATAAATACTTGATAATTTGTCGGTCCGTCAGTGGTGGGTTTAGTTGCTTTGCTATGCTATACTTGCATATAGCATATTGCTCCCTACTTCCTGAAAATTCTCCCTTAAATTTCCTGTGATTAAGTCGTCTCGTACCTGGTCTTGTCTGTGGTCACTCCAGTAGTGCTTTAAAATCTGTCTTCAAAGTCCGTGTAGGTGTCAATTTCCTGTCCTACTAAATTGTACCATGCTTCCGCGTTGTCTTTCAATAAAGCCTTTATCGTATTCATTTTAGTCTGTTCGTCAAATAAATTTCCCACTAGATTTCTTACACTATTAATAAAAATTTGTGGATTTACCCTGTTATCGCCATAAAACTTCATGTGTTGGTCCAATGATCCTCCACCTGTAGAAAATCTGGGACCATCCCCCGTTAAATTTGACATGTTGTATTTGATACTACTAACTTCGCGTTCTACCCTGCCTAACTGATCCCTACATGAGTCCGTCACTTCAGTCATTTTTATATTAATCTCTTCTTCACAAAATATGCGTACTTCGGACCTTAAATGTCCCATTTCCTGTCGAAGACCTGTAATATCACGCTCATTTTTTTCAACCCTATTTTCTACTTCCCCCAGTTTCACGGTAAGACTATCTTTAAATTCTGTAAATTCTCTAGTATTTTGTTCAATTTTCCCGCTTATCTGCTCTAATTTTTGGTTGGACTCCTCCCTCGCTCTATTCGATTCTTCTCTAGCTCTATTCGATTCTTCTCTAGCTAATCGCATTTCCTCTAACATTCTCATCATTAACTCATTTCCTTGATCCCCTGATTCCGTCCTCGACTGATCTCTACTGCCTCCAGCTTCTTCCATTTTAGAATTTTTCTCACACAATGCACTATCGTCACTTCCAATTTCCACTCCTTGACTCCTTAACCGCTCCTTTCTCTGCATACGTTCTACTCACTCTCACACACTCTAAAATACTCTTAAATTTATACACACACAGAAACTCTCTCTCTCAGATCGCCAGTTTCCTGGAATAAAATCATAAAAATTTTATTTGGAACTCGAGCCTCACTTTTGGGTCGCCATGATTGCTGTGAAACCTTTTTAATTAGAATCGAGCCTTACGAATTGGGCGTCAAGAATGCTGTGAAACCTACAAAAAGCTATTAACTTAACTAGTCCGTCATTTTCTTCTGTTACTCGCCTCTTTACTCTTTTTCGCCTCGGCTGCTCACCTAGTTAAACCTTCATCCTCATTCATAAAAAAAAACAAACACATTCCTACCACAAACATCAACGTTAACTCTATTTACATCAATATTCACAATACATTAAAATTTCAAAATTAAAATTCAGCATAAATTTCAGTATCAGAAAATTTCAAGATTAAATCTGTTATCATTTTAATGTGCATCCAGAACTAAAGTTTTTGTAGGATGCCTACTAATTACTATAACAATATATGCAGACCTGAGTCTGAGTACAAAGGGAGCATCTTCCACCCCTTTACGTTAATTAACCAGGTTCGTCTAATTGAGCTCAAAGACATACCCAAATTTTCATCATAATCCAGAACATAAATACTAAATACCCCTTTCTACTTAAACAAGAAAATGTCACCTTAAAATTAAAAATTTGTTGTTAGTACAATTTCACTACTGTCCATTTTAAGTAAATAAATTATAAAGTTATTCAACACACACCAAACATCAAAAATCGAACAACAAAGCATAAGTTACCTGAAGGTTAATGCACTCGGGCTCCAATGTACATCGTCCTCTGTTAATCACACCAATCCAACTGGGTTATGTTTACGTCCTCGGATTACTGGTCGCTTTTAAACATTTTCTCTACACCACCATTCATCTAAAGTTGTTTCAGTGCTTTTCCGGAACTCATTTGTGTATATCTGAAGCTTGTTTTGTGGATCCAGACACGTTTACGAATCATTTAATTATTAACACCCCCGAAAAATAGCAAAGAAATTCATACTTCTTTCACAAATATACGCCAAAACTGCCTACTTTTGTGTATTCATTTGTCGTTGCAAATTTGACTAATTGGTACAGTGATACTAGACTTTATTACCTTGTATCTTCTTTTCTAAGTGCACTAAATTACATTCATTGTAGCACGTAAAGAACAAACTGTTTTAAATCACCAAAATATACGAGCAAACTGTTTAAATTATTTAATCAAAATCGGAAAACTAAAAGCACTGTTTAACGCATTGAATCAATTCGAAAATCTAAGAGAGCCCCACTTCCTATCAACCCGGGTTTAAATAGTGGTTAGCCTGTCTGTCGGTCTTGTCCCCAAAACGGACAATTTCCAGAATTTCGTATACTATGTTCCCATCTCGACCGCCTGTGCGTCGGTTCTTATTAAATTTGCACTCGCACCAGTTAAATCTCAGAAATTTCGACACGGCTCGCAACGTCTGGAAATAACTAATTAATTTTTATACAGAAATGTTATTTTTACCTCTCAAGTTTGCCTTTTACTTTCAACCAATCGCAACCCAGTGACGTTGCTCCACTCACGCCTTTTACTATATGTGTCTCGGTCTTGCGCATATTATCTGTCTCTATCTACCCTGTTCTTATTGGTGCAAATTGATATTCTTTATTATCGATTATTTCAGTCCATGTGGACTGTGAAATAACCCACCTTATTAGCATTTCCCGTAACTATTAAGCTACGGTTTCTCCAGCATTCTCTGTAACCATTTGTTATCTGAAAAATTTACGCAGAATGAGCCTTTTAAAAATACGCAGGTGTTCAAACATAATACTTCTAAATAACACTTCTACGATTTGAATATTCTTGGGTTTTTACAAGCTTTTTTATACATATTATATGTTACTAATGGTTCAATTAACTCCAATTAAAATAATACCCTTTAATTTTTAGTGAATCCTAATCAAATATTCAATTATTATCTGTACATTTTGTTTAATACCGGTTACTTAAAATTGAGTTAATTAATATAAATTTTGCACGAAATTTCCATTTGTTTCTTTACTCGGAATAATTAAATTACACGTAGAGCATTTTAATACTGCTTCCTTTTTTTATAGCAAGCGTCTTGTAAATGATTTAAATCTCTTATTTTTAATGAAACGAATGAATTTTTATTCTCCACGGTTTTTTTTAATAAAGCGTATTATCTAATAAAATTCCTTATACACGGTGATTAAAATTATTTGATGTGATTATTTAATTTTTTACCCTGGTCTAAATATGAGTAATATATATATATATATATATATATATATATATATATATACACACACACAATATATATATATATATATATATATATATATATATATAGGTCTGTGGAGACTTTATTAATAAATAAATAAATTTTTGCACATGTATCGAGCGATTATTTTGCCTTAGTATTAAAACATTTCTACAACTAACCTAAATAAAAACATCAACACTATTTTCCGGCTCATCACTATTTTTGCACATATATATAATTTATTATTTTGTCTTAGTAGTAAAACATTTCGACTTCTAACCTAAGTTGCAATCTCAACACTATTCACTTTAGCACTATTTATGCCACAACATATATTTCCGCACATGTACCTGTTTGATTATTTTTCACTTAGTAGTAAAACATTTTGACTATTAACCTAAGTTAAATCCTAAACACTATTTTCGAATATGTGCCAATCAATTATTCTGTATTAGTAGTAAAACATTTCTACAACTAACCTAAGCAGAAACCTCAACACTATTTTCCTGTACAGTACTATTTTTGCCCTGGTTCTATTTATGCCTCAACACTATTTTTGCACATGTACTCGTTTAATTATTTTTGTCATAGTAGTAATATATTTTAATTACTAACCTACGTTAAAACCTCAACAATATTTTCGTCCCATCACTCTTTTCGCACATGTACCAATTGATTATTTTGTCTTAGTAGTAAAACATTTTTACAACTAACCTACGTAGAAACCCCAACACTATTTTCCTGCTTAACACTATTTTTGCCTCGGCACTATTTATGTCTCAACACTATTTCTGCACATATACCCATTCAATTATTTTAGCCTTAGGAGTAAAACATTTCGACTACTAACCTAAGCTGCAATCTCAACACTAGTTTTCACCTCAGAACTTTTTATGTTACAACACTATTTCCTCACATGTTTCTATTCGATTATTTTTGCAATAGTAGTAAAACATTTTGATTACTAACCTAAGTTGAAGCCTGACCACAATTTTTGCACATGTACCGATCGATTATTTTGTCAGTACTAAAACATCTCTACAATTAACCTAAGTAGAAACCTCAACATACATTTCCGGTATCGCATTATTTTTGCACATGTACCGATCGATTATATTGTCTTAGTAGTAAAATATTTCGACTACTACCCTAAGTTGCAACCTCAACACTATTTTTGCCTCAGCACAATTATCACATGTACCAATTGTTTATTTTGTCTTAGTAGTAAAATATTTCTACAGCTAATCCAAGTAGAAACTTCAACACTATTTTTCGGCTCAGCAATATTTTTACACATGTACACAATCGATTATTTTGTGGTAGTAGTAAAACATTTTGACTACTAATTTAGGCTGCAACCTCAACATTAGTTTCACCTCAGCACTATTTATGCCTCAACACTATTTTCTCAAATGTACGCATTTGATTATTTTTGTAGTAACACATTTTGACTACTTATATAAGTTGAAACCTTGTACTATTTTCGTCCCAAGACTATTTCCGCACATGTACTCATTTGATTATTTTTGTCTTGGTAGTAAAACATTTCGACTACTAACCTAAGTTAAAACCTCTACCCCATATAACTAGTTTGATTATAATAGTAAATATGTTTGTTATGATAAAGTCACTGATAACTGTTTAAGGTAGAGATTATGTAGTATCTTATTTATCAGTTTGCTGCTGCAGAAAGCATGAGTGAAAACACTTATAAATTCCTCATTTGCAATTCTGTTCAAGTTATAAAATTGGTACACGTATATTTCTGGAAAAGAAGCACTTAATTTGTAGAGCACGTAAATATACACGTATTTGTTGACAATATACATACAATTCCAATTTCACGGTACCAAGGTGTTCCTGATGTATAAGCTTAAAACATTTTTCTGTAATGAGCTAGGAATTAGTAACTGAGTATCATACAGTAAATAACCATCACATTCTGCAATATTGAAACAATACTGAAAATACGGTTGTAGCTCAAGATTTAATTAATTTTTATTATTCAGCCAGCTCTTCTTCAAAAACTCGCATAGTTGTTTGCAAACAGGGTCTTTATTTTGTTTAAATTTAATTTTATCTAACAGATACAGTGTTATTTCAAATGAAGTTTGATTAATAATACCTAAATATCAGTATCGATAGTTAGTTCGAAAATGTTTTGAGATAACATATCAGCAATGACTACTTCTTTACCAGCTACATAATAAATTTCATATTTGTAACACATTAACTTTGACCACTCGAGGGTATAGATCGTCAATAGCATTGGTTTGTACCTCTTGCACCAACGGTTTATGATCGGTTTATATACTAAATTTTATTGTAGGATTATATTTAGAAAATATCTTGCAGGAAGAAGTTATTGCTAGACCTTCACATCAATTTATACATCATGCTGCTCAGTTTTAGAATATAATAATAATAATATTTATTTACGCAAAAAACTTTTACAGTATTCAAAGTAAGTTTTATGGTATACATATCTTATGCCTATGTAATTTAAAAAAGAAAAATTACGTTTTGGAAATAAGGAAGGAGAAGAGGATTAATTGGCCAATGGATTTATTTTATCAGTGTACTTTTTACACCCTTCCATATAAAATTTATTGTAACACTTTTCCTGTCTTGTTAAATTGAAATTTTTTGTTTGTGGCATTCAGATGTTTAAGTAATATTAAGGTAATTTCATGTCTGGAGCCTGTTCTATAAAGAAAACTACTTTTGTTCATACAGGGTTCACATCTCGTTCTTTACAATCACAAAGAAAAATTTTGTGTACTGAACGAGAATGGTAAAAGGCATTTGTATTCAATAGAACGCAATCACTGTAGATTAAGATACAGTTATTGTTTTAGCACCTAAGTGACATAGATACAACTTATGTTAAAGCATAATAAAAATTTGAAATCCGTACGTTAAAATTATCAGCAAAACAGAGATGCAGTGGTGATGTTTCAATATAATTAATGCAGAAATTTTTTAATTTGGTGCTAATGATGCCTGAAAAAGTGGATAGCAAAATTTGAAAGAAACTTTTGCTTGTGGCCTGCTTTACTTTGGAGAGATGCTGCTGTACATGTATGAACGTAGGAGTTGCGGCAACCTATATAATTGGTTTTAATTATATAATATTAATTCTACTTCCTAGAAAGGTACAGAACTCATAGACAACATATTTCCTTCCAATTTGGTTGAGATCTAATACAAGATGATTGACATAATCACAAAGAATTTTAATGTGTGCACTTGCATACTCAGTTTTATTCATCGTAACAGATCAGATCGGAGAACACATTATGGCTCTGCTGTCTCTCATTCTAGATGCCATGACTGCCTATGATGTATAAATAGTGCAGATGAAATATGTTAAAACTTGTTTAAATTTTATTTCGCTACTACACATACATGCATTAGAAAGAACTTATGACTACCGAGTACTGTATAATTCATCGTATACATGGTTATAATGCCATTAAAGAATACATGGAGATATATTATAATGAGGAACTGATAATATAGAAAGTATTCCCTTACCCGGCAGTATTGATGTAATGCCTTATTGTTTATCGAAATGTAGATGTAAATGCAACCACTGTACCGTTGTACTGACTCAGAAACTTAAGCAAAACTTTAAAGCCTCAGATTGAACAGAGATTAATATTCTGATACCGATGGATATTTCATGCCTGATGGTTCAAATTGTCTCAGTCTCAGAGGTAATTGCAAAGATAATGATAAACATCTATGGGTTAAAGTGTTAATTAAGGTACGATAAGGTCTCCACGAGCCTTATAATAGGGGATAAAGAATACTACTATAGTAAGCCTGCTTATCGTAAAAGGCGATTAAAAGGCGCAGCAAGAGACAGCAGCCTTGCTGGCTAAAAGATATTGGAGGAGGGTCGGTTGGTCTCGGGTGATCCTCAATAATTTACAAGCTTGTTGGGGGTTGGCCGTGACGGATGCGGCTTTTTGCTAAAATCTTTAAAAACTGCGTTGTGGAAAGATATGGGAGCCTACCACAATATTTCCCAGGTGTACGTGGCCTAAAACACGAAATACATATGATGGAGAGCTCACAAGTAAAATTCTTGTCCGGAGGTAAAATACTCCCTCATTCGGATCTCCGGGAGGGGGTACTTGGGGTTCGTCATCGTAAGAATATAAAACAACAGTTCGATTTAGTGATAGGGACTTGGAATGTAAGGTCATTACTTAGAGTAGATAAGTTAACGAATTTATTAGTCGAAATGAGAAAGGAAAAGCTAGACATTTTAGGTATTAGTGAGGTGAGATGGCCAGATAGTAATGACTTTTGGAAAGATAATTATAGAATAATTACAACTTCTTCAACTAATGAACAGGCAGGGGTAGGAATAGTGTTAGGTAAAAGATTAGGGCATAAAGTTAAAGAGTACTTACAATTTAGTGATAGAATAATTAGGGTTAGATTGAGTACGAAACCCACAGACACTGTTTTAGTACAGGTTTACATGCCAACAACTCAGTACGATGATGAGGAAGTAGAAAAGGTATACGAGGATATAAATAGTATAGTAAGAAAAGTAAAAGGAGATGAGAATTTAATAGTTATGGACGATTTTAATGCGTCAGTGGGAGAAGGTAGTGAGGGAAAAATGGTAGGAAAATTTGGGTATGGCAGACGAAATGATAGAGAAGAAAGATTAGTTGAGTTTTGCCAGGAACATAGATTAGTAACTGTAAACACCCTATTCGAACAACATGTTAGGAGAAGATATACCTGGAAAGTGCCAGGTGATAGGGCTAGATACCAAACAGATTATATTTTAGTTAAACAAAGATTTAGAAACCAAGTTAAAAACTGTCGTAGTTATCAGGGGCTGACATAGATAGCGATCATAACTTAGTTAAAATGAAGTGTAAACTAAAATTCAAAAAATTGAGAAAGGTTAAACGAGAGGAATGGGATCTAGGTAAGCTTAATGATAGTAGGGTAAAAGAGGAATATAAACAAGTATTAGATAATAAGAGCAAATAGATAGCTGTAGGAGGGAACGTAGAAAATAGATGGAAAGAAATAAAACTGACTGTACATGATACAGCAACACAGACTATAGGTAAGAAAAAAATAGAAGCGAGAAAACCCTGGGTAACAAAGGAGATATTAGATTTAATAGAGAATAGAAGAAAGCTTAAACCTTTCAGAGAAGTGGATAGTGAAAGTAAGCAAAAATATAATACAGTTAGAAATAAGATAGTACATGAGTGTAGAAAAGCTAGAAATAAATGGATGGAGGAGAATTGTAAGGGAATACAAGATGATTTGAGAGTAGGTAAGACAGACAGGGCTTACAGGGCAGTTAAAAAGTTTTTTGGGGAAGATAGGAAAAAATATAATGGTATTAGAGACGAGAATAATGAGCTTCTAATAAATAAAGTTGAGGTAGCAGATAGATGGAAAAGATATTTAGAAGATTTATATAAGGGAGACGATATGGATGAGTTAGAGAACGACCAAGAAGAGGATGTAGAAATAGGGTTCTCAATATTAAGAGAGGAATTTGATAGAGCTGTTCGAAATCTTAAACTAAATAAAGCGTCAGGGATAGATGATATTCCCGCAGAATTAATAAAATATGCAAGTCAGAAAACTTTAGACAGATTATATGAACTAGTGGAAGTAATATATGACACAGGTGAGGTTCCAATAGATTTCGAAAAAAATATTATTATCCCAATCCCAAAAAAGTCAGGAGCTGATAGGTGTGAGAATTTTAGAACGGTTAGTTTAACTTCTCATGCTTCCAAAATACTAACAATAATAATTAAAAATAGAGTAGAAGCTTTGGCTGAGAATTATTTAGGCGAAGACCAATATGGTTTTCGTAAAGACAGAGGGACTAGAGAACCGATATTAATGATTAGGGTAATTATCGAAAAAAGTTTACAAAAAAATAAAAAGACTCATTTCGCGTTTGTAGATTTAGAAAAAGCATTTGATAGGGTTAATTGGATTGTTATGTTCAGGGTTTTGCAAAAAATAGGAATCTTTCATAGGGATAGAAAAATTATTTACAGTCTATATAAAACCAAAGCGTAGTAATTAGATTTGATGAAATAGAAAAGGAAGCTAAGATTAGAAATGGTGTTAGACAGGGTTGTATACTGTCTCCCTTGATTTTTAATGTTTATATTGAGGAAGCTTTAAACTTAGCTAGAGAGAGAAAAGACATAGGTATTAGTGTACAGGGACAGAAAATAGACATGTTACGTTTTGCAGATGATATAGCCATTATAGCAGAGTCTAGAAAAGAGTTAGGAGAGTTTTTAAATATTTTAGATGAGATACTACAGAGTAACTAGAGTATGAGAATTAACTCAGTAAAGACAAAGATAATGACAAGTGAGTTACAGCCTAGTTCTAAACCAAAATTAAAAATAGGTAATACCGAGTTAGAGGAGGTAGATGAATTTTGCTATTTAGGTACTATAATTACAAAGGACGGACGTAGCAGAAGGGATATAGTAGCTAGAATAGCTCGAGCTAGAAAAATGTTTTTTAAAAAAAAAAACTTACTAATAGCTAATAGTATTGGTTTAGATAATAGAAAAAGTTTCTTAAAGTCGTACGTATGGAGCGTTCTACTATACGGTAGTGAGACTTGGACAATTAAAGAAGTAGATAAGAAAAAGATAGAAGCTTTTGAAACTTGGTGTTATAGGAGAATGTTAAAGATTAGTTGGACAGATAGAGTAACAAATGAGGAAGTTTATAGAAGAATAGGTGAGGAACCCTGTATGTGGAAACAATTGAAGGTCAGGAGAGATAGAATGATAGGGCAGCAGTTAAGACATGAGGGACTATTTAGTAAAGTCTTAGATTATAGACTACCAAATAAAAATAGAGTAGGAAGGCCTAGACAAAGCTATATTAGTCAAATTATTAGAGATTTAGGTTGTGAAGGGTATGTGGACCTTTTTAGACTAGCTCAGAATAGAAAAGAATTTAGAGCTGCGTCAAACCGACTTTAAGTAAATTCGAAAACAAAACAAAAAAAAATAAAAATCAGTTAACTAAATGTCACCAGGACATAACTCACAATTAGTTAGCGGTCTGGCATGTTGGTAGTGTTTCGTTGCTTAAGCCTTACCAAAACATATAATTTAATAAACGTCACGATGACATAACTGACAATTAGGTAGCGGTCTGGCATGTTGTCGTTGCTTAAGCCTTACCATAACATATAATTTAATAAACGTCACCATGACATAACTGACAATTAGGTAGCGGTCTGGCATGTTGCCGTTGCTTATAAACGAACGTTGACTTTTAAACTGAAAACTTTTGCGTTTAAAATTATTGATTTTCTATGCTGGAAGCTTCCTTTTTGCTTCCATGCGTTTGATTTAAAATTATTATAATTACTTATGCGTATCCTTGAGTTTTTATGTACTCTAAAGCTTTCTTCCCTTATGCAATTTTAACCTTCCAATATACAAATAGAAAAATACTTTACCAACGCTCCGTTTTTACTATATAAATTAATTAATTTGGCACGTAATTTGCTTCTGTTTCTATATACACAGTGTTTAAAATTTTACTGCCTGGGCCTATTTAACCTCTAATTCCACAACAATATATATACCTGCATCTTAGTCTTTCCGGGACCATGCGTTTACCACTTACGCCACCGAGACTGATAACAATAATTGGAAAATTACAAATCTAAATCGTGTACGCAATCATACATAAACCTAAGTTTCAATTACGTTTAGCAATTTTGTCAATCATATCTGACATTGTCAATTTTTTACATGTCAGTATAGACAGAAAGCAACGCTCAAAATTACGGCTATAAGGCAAGTATTAAATATATAAATATTCTAGGTAGTTTTTACACAAGGTAAGCTGATAAATACTAACGCATTACAGTTAATAAGTTGAACTAATAGCTTAGACTTTGGGATTTGCATAAAAGTCTAAGTTATTATTTAGTTATTATTTCCCGGAAAAATTTGGGTTGGTACTCAGAAATTAGGAACATTCCTAGAAATCCCTAGAACAATTCAATTACCAAAATAATTCAAACATTTTTAATCGGTTAAGTCAAATTACTTTAAATACACTATTCAAACATTAAATAGTATTAATTTTTACTTAACATAGCACTATTTATTTTCACTATTTACTATTTCACTGAAATACCAAGAATCATCCTCTTTAATTAAGTCTACTGTTATTTATAATTTTTCATTCGGATTATGAAGCATTAGTTCCAGGATTTTCATTCCATGCCTTGTGCTAAACTTGTAGAATGGCACATGCACCGTGTACCAATGCTGGAACTATTTTAAAAACTTTGGCTCCTATTTATTGAATGCTTTAATTTTCATTAGTTTAATGTCATTATCATATGTAAATTTTACTAATGTTTATTTTCAATTCATTTTGTAATCGCATTATGTAAATAACAAACTTGTTTTGATAACGCCTTTATCAATTGCAAGTGTTGGTGGTTTATACAACGAAAACTTGCTAGCTTATGTGACCAATTGAAAGTATTGCGTTTATAATAAGAATTTGAACTTCCCAATTTAACTTTTGCGTTAATTTTTCTATATTAGTGCAGTTTGCAGTTTAAATAAATGCGTTTATCTCATTAATAACTTTCAATGCTAAATGAACGAAAATATGCATAAAATGTTACTCCATTTCTTCAAAATAAAGTGCACTTTTAATAAATGTTACTCAATTCCTCCAAAATAAAGCGCATTTTCAACACCAAATGTCTTTAATAAAAGTTTGGTTCTACATAGCTAATCACTTTGAGTTGGTATTTAGCCCATATGAAATAAGATGGCGTCCTTTTCTTAATATTTTTCCGCAAATTAGAATATGAAATTTTGAAGTTAACAATTTTTATTATTTTATTTTTTTTAGTTTTTCCATTACTTCTTGTCTATATGGGTAAATAAGATTGATGTGGAATTTTCCTCGTATTCTATCCTTTACCATATCTTTGACGTGTGTTGCACCTTCTAAATTTTACATTTTCTTGAAAAATTTATATTTCCCCAAGTTCAGACAAAGTCCTGCAGCATTTAATTCTAACAAGATTCTTTCTAAATGTATTAAGTTCTGTTCTAAATTGTCATCGAAAATCAGTACATCGTCTATATAATGGATGCAAAAATTTGCACAGTTGCAAGATACATTGCATTGTTTTGTCTACATGTCAGGGATAGCTTTAAATTGATAGATTTTACCTTCAGCAGAAAAACCTGTATATTTTCTAGAATCTTTCTAAAGGAATCAACCAAAATGAATTTTTTTAATCTGACTTTGAAAATATTGGCCTTTTCCCTAATCTAGGTAAAAGGGAGTACTATAATACTGCGGTTTTGATCGTTGATTTATCTTTCTGACATTTAAGCATAGATGAATGCTGCCATTATTTTTCTTCACCACCACAAGCAGATTTACAAACTGGCATCAAATTTAACATCATTTAGATGAAGTTTTCCTGCTTCCTTTTTCAAAACTCCTACTTTACTACGTACATAGACATAAACGGAAGGGACAAGGAAAGAATGACCGGGCTCAATCGGCAAGTATTCGGGGTTTTACACCGTACACAAATTTTGGAGTTTGCATATTCAGTAACATAAAGGCAGATAACTAATTACTACAAGTTTAAAGACCTCAAAAGAAACGTTTAATATCCATTCTCGCCTTCGGGTTAAAACAAAAATTTAAAACAATTTATAGTGGATACTTTACATCACTTGCTTAAGACTGTGTTTAAATACTATACTGTATGTATCCTTAGTATATTCAAAATGTTCACCAACTATGTATACTTATGTATTGTCTACAAACACTGCTTAAAAGTAAATTTCTGATAAACATAAACGAAAAATTTTGATAGTATACAATAAGCAAAAAGAGAAAAAAAAACCTTTTACTACTGAAATGAATTTCCTGAGTAATGTCAACAATTATGTAATAATAGCATCCACTTAAACTTATGTCTATATTATTTAAACCTGATTATACTGAAATCTACCACATACACAATAGGATGAACCAAAAGAAAATCCACTTAAGAAAACTACAAGAAACACTCAAAAATCAACAAAAGAGTTTTCGTCCGGCTTGAAGAACAAGTATTCCGGACTAAATCAGGAAGTTTAAAGAAAATAGGAAAAGGAAAAGTAGAAGGTAGCAATCATTGAGGACAAAGATGGAATGGCCTAACACTGAAGAAAAGTCGTCGGAGGACGGATATCTCTAGTAAAGAAACAGTAAAGTATTTAACCTCAAGAAAAGAATTTGCTTTTTTGCGGAAAAACCCAAAGTAAAAAAAGAAACGAGGAAGAAAACCAACAGTACAAGTCAAAGTGAGACAATAACTGTCAAGCCTCAAAATAAGCCAGCGAACAACAAGAATGCTGGATAGAAAATAAATTAAAGTACTTCAAGCTGTGGTACCAAAATAACCGAAAATCCAAAACTGGTTTTACGAAGAATATTGTCGGGACGAAACGTTGAGTATAGGATATCAAGGCCGAGAAAAGCGGGTAATATAGGAAATTAGGCAGAAAAAAAATCAGTACACGTTGGGCGCCAAAATTTATGCTACGTACATAGACGTAAACGGAAGGGACAAGGAGAGAATGACCGGGCCCGATCGGCGAGTAGGCCGAGTTTTATACCAAGACATCCTTTTTTTCTGTATGCATAGCCAAATCATCCTGGAAAGTAGTCCACCAATAGGAATAGTAGACGTAGTTGGATATAATTCAAACACAACCAGTAGGCCTACGCAGTTTATCAAAGTAAACGTACATCGCTCTCGAAATAATAGGATGAGCAATGAAAAAAAATAACATGTAAGAATGAACTGCAGAATCAAATTGAACTTGTTTTATCGCAAGAATTAAATTTAATCCCAGCATCATCAAACACACAGGTGTTAATAGAAACTCGAAACAAACTTTATCAGAAAAGTGTGATCCATTATTTCAACGAGTCTTTAGGTTTGGGTATTATAAGAATTAATCACACTCTATCGTCATATGTATCAAGCCGACGGATACTTGAAACAAGGTACCGATTATTTAACTTACAGAAGAACTTTCCATCTCACAGCAAATAGGTTTAAATAAAATTGTAGTAAAGTGTACTTATTGTCGTAATGTTTCATGTACAGGGTGGTGTATGAGTATCAAAAGCAGAATCTATGCGAATTAATAATTAAATGAAATGGTGTAAGGTTTAGTACATCGTCGAAAGGCGGACCTAACAACTTCTATTTCCAATTTACTAAGAATTTCTCTAACTTGTTCTAATGTCACTCTCGTATTTTGCCGGTTTTCCTATGACTTCTTGTAGATTATCCACAGTACGATCAATATTATCCATCTCCATATTTATTTCTGTTTTCGCCTTTGACATACTCGAGTAAACCACTTCTTGAACATCTTGTTTCGCGAGCAATATAAATTATTGAATCTGTTAATGATTTTATATCTTGGCGGAATTACTCCCTATTTTGTTTTAATTCATAACAGAATTTTTTATGACTTTCTTCTAATTTCTGATCTAATTTTTGATATAATGCTTCCAGATCTTTGCTGAATTTTTGACTTAACGTTTCCAGATTTTTAGTTAGAATGTTCATCATGTCTATTATACTAGATTCTGATTTTTCTTAACCTCTTTCTATTTTATCAAAAACTTTGAAGAGCAAATTTACTAAGAAAAATTTTAACCTACTCTAGTTAAGTCAACAATTTTATCGAGTCACTTACAGTTTGGGCAGCAATATTTTTTTCTTTGTGATATCTTTACCAACAAGCTAATTACAATGTAAGTTTTAAGAGATTCGAGCCTCTGTGTTGAATCATTAAATGTCGTGTTATTGAGGTTGGCATATTGATTATGCTTCACAGTTTGGACATCAATTATCTGCTGCGATATAGAGAGTAAGTGTTGAAATCTGTGTCAAGCTTATGTTGCAGGTGCCAATATTCTGACGTGATATTGGAATCTACAATAGTATAACCTTACGTTGAATGCCAATTTTCCTTCGCTTCAGAACTTATTGTCAGTTTCTCTATTCCACAATCACAGAATTTTCTATCTTAATAAAAAGAAATCACTTCACGGCTATTTCGTGGATTGAACATAAATTCTCTCTGACTTAATTGATATATTAAACCTCACAAAAATTTTAATTGTATAAATATTTATAGTTAATACAAATAATACATAAAAATTAAAGCAGAGCGAGGCAAATCACAAAATATTCAAAAAGTTTACCTAAGTATATTTACCCATGTCGTATACTGATAATACCCTCTCAGGGTTAGAGTACTTACACCTTCGACTATTGCTGACAGTTTAATCCAACAAATCTAACAAATTTTATTCCAGCTGCACCGAACCGATTAGATTATAAGAAATATTCTCAGTGAAAACATTAATTGTTGAAGAATTGTTTGCAGTACTATAAACAATTTTCTTTTGAAACGATTTTCAACTCGTAAGAATCATACATAAATGATTTTCAGAATGCTACTCAGGGCATTGCTTAAAATACTTAGATAGGTGCTCTAACATTAGGAGGGTTCTCAGAAATACTTGATGTGGTGCTCAGAAATGAGGAAGGAACTTGAAAACGGCACGTGCACCGTGTACCATTGGTTGAGCTGTATTTTGAAAACTTTAGATCTTATTTGTCGAATGTTGTAATTCTCTTTAGTCAGGCATCATTTTCGTATGTAAATTCCACTAATGTTTATTTTCAATTAATTCTGTAATTGTAAATAAAATTTTGCACCAATTTTCAAGCACCCTATATAATTTTTTCGGATATTTTTCTAAGATTTGGAAAACTACATGTCTTACTTGTGAAAAATCTTGAAAATATTTGAAATGACACGATTGGATATCGAAAAAGTAAATTTTTAAGCGGAGGACTCAATCTGCTAAAAGACAATGAAAAAACTGAAATAACTTAAAAATGACACACTTTAGGCATATGATGTCTTATATAAAGTTACATGGTAAGTTAGCGTAGATTCCAAAAATTCAGTAAAAATCCGAGTAATCCATTTAAATTAACGAAGTTGGAGTCCATTTCAACCAGAAGTAATGGAAAATTGAAAATATTATGGCCAGAACGAGACTTCTGGAAAACTCCAATATACTAATTTTTAGGCTCTTGTAGTTTCCCATATACATATCGACTCAGCTCATCATGATGGAGCCTATATATATATATATATATATATATATATATATATATATATATATATATATGCATAATAAGTGGTTTGTGACACCTTGGGAATATGGTGTCGTAAACCATTGAATATATAAAAATATATTGGAACTAAAATATTAATACGGATTGTAACGCCAGGTTCTTCTCCATGCTAATTTATATCACTAATGGTATACAGCGACATAACGTATAACTGCTATCGGCATGTGGGTTGCGGAATTTTGTAATGCTATTTCGGTTTGTATTGTGGGCTGCATACCAATCATTGATTACGCTTTAAGTTGCTGAAAATTATAGGGTATTTTAATTACTATCAATAATACGTATTTATTCTATCTTATAATTGTGATAATATTTATTGCATTTGTGTTTGTGTTCAACCGTAAACCGCAAAAAGCGATAATTAATTCACGCACTAAATCACCAATAGGGGCGCTTTTGATTTAATTTTTTTATAGCGTTAATGGCAGCGCTAGTATTTAACTGTTTTCTAGCGACGGTTGTATTAACCCTTTATCCCCAAAACTAAAAATCCGCCCCAAAAATGACTTATGCATGTACAGTATCGATTCACAAAATCCAATAGCCTACATTTCATTTTTGGAAGAATTTTTAAATTAGGATCACCCCTTTAACCCTAAAATTAAAAAACCACCGCAAAAATAACGTATGCACGTGAAGTACCAATTCTCGAAATTCAGCAGCCTAGATTTCATTTCTATGCAAATTTTTAATTTAGAATCACGCCTTCACCCCTATAATTAAAAACCCAAACTCAAAAATAAAATATGCACATGAAGTATCTATTCTTAAAATTCAAAAGCCTAGATTGCATTTGCAGAGAAATTTTTAAGTTAGGATCACCCCTAAAATAAAAAACCACCCAAAAATGACTTATACACGTGAGATATCAATTCTCGAAATTTAACAGCCTAGATTTCATTTCTGGGCGAATTTTTAATTTAGAATCACGCATTCACCCTTAGAATTAAAACCCACCCTCAAAAATAGCTTATGCACGTGAAATATCTATTGTTAAAATTCAAAAGCTTAGATTGCATTTCTGAACAAAATTTTAATTTACGATTACCCTTTCTCCCCTAAAATAAAAAACCACTTCAAAAATGACTTATGCACGTGAGGTATCAATTCTCGAAATCCTGCAGCCTAGATTTCATTTCTAGACTAATCTTTAATGTAGAATTACGCTTTCACTCGTAAAATTAAAAAACCACCCCAAAACTGACTTAGGCAGATACAGTATCGATTTACAAAATACAAAGGCCTAGATTTCATTTTTGGAAAAAGTTTTAATTTAGAATCACCCCTTCAACCCCTAAAATTTAAAACCCTACTCAAAAAATGACTTATGCACGTGATGTATCATTTCTCAAAATCGAAAAATCTAGATTTCATTTATGGAAAAATTTTTAATTTAGGATCACCTCTTCAACCCCTATAATTAAAAACCTACCCCAAAAATGATTTATGCATTTGAGTCTCAATTCTCAAAATCTAAATGCCTAGATTTCATCCCTTGAAAAATGTTTAATTTAGCATCACCCCATCAACTACTAAAATTCGAATTGTTTCAATAAAAATTTTCAAAAATTAAATTTGGGCGGTGGTGAGGGTGGTTTAAGAAAAGGTGGTGCACGAATTACATTGTTTTCTAAAAATTGTAGTATATTTTAATTTTGAAGGGTTGGCCGGCTAGGGTCACGTGACCCTGGCCGCACGGTTTGGATTTAGACAAGCTTAAGGAGCACTTTAATCTTTTCTATGCAACGACTTTTCATGTGTAGATATGGTATAAATAGGTCTAACTAAGAGTCATACTTGTTTTAATATATTCCTCTGCTGTGCAATTAGTCAGTAATAAAGAAATATAACTACTACCTGTTCCTGTTCAATACAAACTAGACATCTTATTTGCATTCAAAGAGACATTTAAGTTCATTTGTATCCTAAACTGTTTACTACGGGTTAGTATTAAACAAATAGAGTGTACTGCAACTTACACCCTTTTATTCGCAAATGGTTATCAAAGCGTGATTTTTGAAAGAAATCGGAATAAATATCACTTACGTCCGTTTTATGCAAACGGCGGTTAAAAACATTTTCTCATAAATAGACCTACACTAACATACATCTATTATCTTATAAATGCTTGCGATAATAAATTGCTGATAAAGAAACATATGTCATACAAACGTTGTCTTCCACGGCTCCGTGACCCAGCCGGCCCACGACAAAATTTAAAAAAAATAATAACACAGGAACATTGCACCCCTTATGCACCCATATGCACCAACCTCACATTTTATTGCAACCCCTCAGTTAAAGATTTATCCACAAATTTGTAGTGCGCGGCCAGGTTCACGTGACCCTATCCGGTCGACATTTCAAAATAAAAATTGGAACATACTACCGTTTTTAGAAAGCAATGCACCCTTGTGTTCCACCAAAATGAATCTTCTCACCCTTTCCTAAACCACCCTCACCCCCTCCCAAATTTTATTTTTTGAAAATTTTTATTAAAATATTTATATACAGAATGCACTCATTATGCACCATCTAGCACTTACCTCACATTTTTTGCACCCTGTTGATTAAGGGCTTATTTGCAATATAAATAAAAAAATTAAGTCATTTTGCAGTTTTATATGTATTAGGTTTTGGTAATTGAATTTATTTAAATTTTCACGCATTTTGGGAGTGATGTACACGAAATGCATACATTTTACTTAAGCATTCATTGTAGAAAGAGGTTTATGTTCGTTTTGCTCTGCACAAATATGTTTTGATTATTTAGAAACCTTGCCTGCTTCATTACTATAGGTAGTAATTGAAATTTAAAATAAAAATTTACTATTTACTTTAATTTTTCAGAGGCGTAACATGATTCGTATCATACTTCTGTTGTAGCAAATGTCTATTTACGGAATGGGACGATACGACGCCGTCGTTTCGGCACAGCCGATTCGGCACAGCCGATTTGGCACAGCGGATTCGGCGCACGGACGTGTCGGCACAAGAACGTTTCGGGGTAGAAATGTCTCGACGCGTAAAATTGCTTGCTATTTGTCCATATTGCAATATTGCATATCTGCAGTGTTGTGGTGAAAATAGTGTTGAGTTTTCAACTTAGGTTAGTAGTAGATTTGTTTTACTACTAAGAGATAATTATTGAGTCGGTACATGTGCGAAAATAGTGTTGAGGCGAAAACAGTGTTGAGGTTAGTAGTTAGGTTAGTAGTAGAAAAGTTTTACTACTATTAGAAAATAATGGATTGGGCATATGTATCGAGGCAGAAATAGTATTGAGGTTTTAACTTAGGCTAGTAGTAGAAATGTTTTACTACTAAAACATAATAATCGAAAGATGCATGTGCGAAGATAGTTCTTGAGACGAAAATAGTGTTGATGTATCAACATCTCGGTACCGAAAAGCCCCTATGCCAAACCGTCTCTACGTCGAAACGTCCCTGCGCCGAAACATCATTGCGCCGAAACGTCACTTCTCCGAATCGGCTGCCCCAAAACGTCATAGACTGATTTATTTAAGTATTAGGTTTGTTAGACCTTAGTATATAATACGAAATAATTGATTTTAATTATAGATTTGTTAATAGTAGGCCTCTGGTGACTTGAGTTTTTAAATTTTATTAACGTAGGGCTCGAGGGGTTGATTCTTTATCAAATATGGTGTACAAGGGCCGTCAAATGTTAAATATCGAGCAAATGTTCAAATGTCACTCAAATGTTTCAGATGTCAAATAAACCTACTCGAGTTTTGTAAGTGATCAACCCCTCGGTAGCGCTTCAAGTGGTTTGTATGAAACATTTTAATGTCTACATCCCTCTAATATTATAGGCAATATTATTCTAAATACCACATTCAAAAATATAGGTCAAATATTCATATTGTGAAATATTAAATACAGGAAGTATTTACAATATAACAAGCCACTTGGAGCTGCCGCCATGGCGCTGCTGCTTCTGCTTGATCGAGTACAAAAGCTTTAAAAAATGTTAATTATTCTAGTCTCTAGGAAATATTCAGATTTCTTATATGTTTTCCAGCAAAGCCATAACAATAACTTTTTGTTTCGGAGTTTTAATAAAAATCTTCAACAAATAAAATTTGAGAGGTGTTAGGGTGGTTTAAGAAAGGGCGAAAATATTAATTTTGGTGGAGAACAAGAGTGTATTGCTTTCTAAAAACATTAGTATGTTTTAATTTTTATTTTGAAGTGTTGGCCAGCTAGGGTCACGTGACCCTGGCCGCGCAGTTTAATTTTATCATTAAGTACTTAATTAAATGAGTGCAAAAAATTGTGAGGCGAGTGCTAGATGGTGCATATTGAGTGCATTCTGTATGTAAATGTTTTAATAAAAATTTTCAAAAAGTAAAATTTGGGAGGGTGATGGTGGTTTAAGAAAGGGCGAGAAGATTAATTTTGGTGGAGCATAATGGTGCATTGCTTTCTGAAAACGGTAGTGTTTTAATTTTTATTTTAAAATGTCGGCCGGCTAGAATCACGTGCTTTGACCGCACACTAGGTATTTGTCAATAAATCTTTAAATGAAGAGGTGCAATAAAATGTGAGGTTGGTGCATAGTGGTACATAAGGAGTGCGTTCTGTATATAGATGTTTCAATAAAAGTTTTTGAAGAATTAGTTTTGGGAAGGGGTGAGGGTGGTTTTAGAAAGGGTGAGAAGATTAATTGTGGTTGTGCACAAGGATGCATTGCTTTTTGAAAACGGTTTTCACCATTTTGTTCATCATTTTGTTTTCGACCTTACTTAAGGTCTGTTTGCACAGCTCTAACTTCTTTTCTATTCTGTGCTAATCTAAAAAGTTCCACATACCCTTCACAACCTAAATTTCTAATAATTTGACTAATATAGCTTGGTCTAGGTCTTCCTATACTCGTCTATCTTTTTCTTATCTACCTGGCTCTACATAGATATTAGCAACCTGATGGTTGTTAAAGAACTCCAATATGTGAACATTATTCCCATTTATAAGGAAATGAAATATAACCTGGTTATCCCCTTCAAAAAAAGAAAAGTGTTAAAATATATGTTATGGTTAGGCTTAAGCAGCGAATCGCTGCCAACATGCCAGACCGCTAACTAATTGTGAGTCATGTCATGGTGACATTTAGTTAACTGATTTTTTAAAAAACGGTAGTATGTTTTAATTTTTAGTTTGAAGTGTCGGCCGGCTAGGGTGACGTGATCCTGGCCGCGCACTAGAAATTTGTCGATAAATCTTTAACTAAAGGGATGCAATAAAATGTGAGAATGGTGCATAGGGGATGAAGTGTTCCTGTATTATTATTCATTTTATTTTGTGAAGTGGACCGGGTGGGATCACGAAGCCGAGAAAATGAACATAAACCTCTTTCTACAACGAATGTTTAAGTAAAATGCATGCGTTTCGTGTACATCACTCCCAAAATGCGTACAAATTTACAAACATTAAGTTACCAAAACCTAATACAAATAAAACTTTGCAAAATGGCTTAATTTTTTATTTATATTGCAAATAAGTTCTTAACCAAAAGGGTTCAAAAAATGTGAACTACGTGCTAGATGGTGCATAATGAATGAATTCCGTATATATGTTTTAATAAAAAATTTGCAAAAATTAAATTTGGAGGGGGTGGATGTAAATTAAGAAAGGGTAAGGGTTTTGGTGGTGCACAAGGGTGCATTGCTTTCTAAAAACGGTAGTCATCATCATCATTAGGTCTTCAGTCCTAGAACTGGTTGGAGGCATACCCTCATTGTTTCCTAGTCTGAACCAACCTATACATTTCCCCGAAATTTGCACAGTCTGTATCTATCACTATCTGTTTGCGAAAGTCTGATCTCAGTCCACCTCTACCTCCATTTTCCTATCTCTGCTTGTAGTATATCCCGTACTATTCCCCAGAAATGCCTTAGAACGTATCGTGTCCTTCTATTTCTCTAATTTTTTCATTTTCCACAGATATCTTTATTCCTCTACTATTTATACAACCAATTTGTTATTAACTTTGTCTGACTATGCTACAATCCTCATACATCTAAAGCACAACATTCCAGAATGCCTCTATCTCTTTCTGTCTGCTTTTCCCACTGCCCCTATTTCACTGATGTGCTCTGCTGTGCTCCACACTATGCTTTGAACAGTTTTCTTCTTGTATCTATGTTTGTTGTCTTTGAACATAGCTGACGTTCTTTCTTGTTTGATGCAATTCGGTCACCTTTTATTGTTTTACAGTTATATACCCTATTTCCCCTATATTCAGTGGTAATCGAAGGGGGGTAAGCAGACTTTGGCTGCCAAGTTCCCCCAGCACCTGAACCTTTGCCGAATTAATAATTTTTTCAATTTATCCTTTCGCACAATCAACATTAGTTGAAAATATTTCACAACCAACACCTGCAGTTGTTTATAATAATCATCAGATTTAAGAGCACTTACTTTTTCGTCATTGGCAAACTGGTTGGAATTGTACTTCAGCTTATTTATGTTCTGAGCTAGCCTACACAGTTTCCTGCAATTCTCACAACAGCTTATATACAGCTCGATTCCCTTCTATTGTTTTCTAATTATATTCCCTATTTCACCGAGATTCAGTGGTATGTGAAGGGGGCTAAGCAGCCTGTGGCTGCCAAAGATCCCCCAACACTAGGACATTTACCGTATTAATAGTTTTCAAGTATATCCTTTCGCACGATTAACCTTAGTTGGGAGTATTGCAAAACCAATATCTATAGTTGTATATAATAGTCACCATGTTTAAGTACAGTTATTATTTTTATCGTTAGTTTTTCCATCTTGCGACTGGTTGGAAGCGTACCTCCATTGATTTCTATTCTGACCTAGCCTACACATTTCCCATTTCCCTGAAATTCTCACAGCCTGCATCTTTCATTATCCTTTTTCTTATCTCTGCTTCTAATATATTCCGCACTATTCCCTCATGTCTTAGTATGTGGCCTATCATCCCATCTCTTCTATTTTTTACTGTTCTCCTGTCTTCCCCTACCATTTCTAGTACCTCTTTGTTCTTAACTTTGTCTGTCCATGGTATGTATCTTCATCATACGTCTGTAGCACCATATTTCAAAGGCTTCTACCTTTTTCTTGTCTGCTTCTCCTACTGTCCAGGCTTCACAGCCATACAGTGCTGTGCTCCACACATATGTTTTAAGCAATCTTCTCCTTGTTTCTATGTTTGTGGTCTTTGAATGAAGTAGTTGTTTTTTCTTGTTAAATATAGTACGACCTTGTGCTAATCTTTATTTTATATCTTTTGTGCTTTGCCCATCTTGCGTTATTTGTCTCCCTAGGTAACAATAATCCTTAACATCTTGTAAGTTCTCGTTACTTATTTGTATTCTTGTTTTTGATTTATTTTACTCTCTTTTGCATACTAGAACTTTAGTTTTATTTTTGTTAATTTTCATACCATATCTCTCCGTTAGAACTGTTTCCATTTCATTAAGAGTAGCTTCTAACTCTTCTTTGCTAGATGCTAATACCGCTATAGCATCTGCAAATCTAAGCATATCAATCTTTTGTCCCTGCAAATTAATTCTAATTGTCTTCCTTCATTTGACAGTATTCATTGCATCTTTTCTGTACAAGTTAAAAATTAATGGGGATAAGGCACCTCCCTGTTTCACTCCTTTCCTAATATTTACTTTTCTACTTTCTTGCTCTAATTCTATTACCGCTGTTTGCTCTTTGTATAAGCAATGTACTATCCGTCTATCCCTAAAGCTCATTCCAATCTTTTTGAGTATTTCGAACATTTTTTTCCACTTTACATTGTCAAATGCTTTTTCCAGATTTACAAACCCTATATATACGCTTTCCCCCTTCTCTATTGTTTTCTCCATTATCACCCTCAGAGCTAAAATAGCCTCCCGTGTTTCCCTGTTTTGCCTAAACCCAAATTGCACTACTTCTACTAGTATTTCTTCAGCTCGTTTTTCCATTCGTCTTTGTATAATTCTAGTTAATATTTTTGAAACGTGTGCTGTCAAGATTTTTGTTCCAAAATTTTCACATCTATCAGCGCCTCTTTTTTTTGGTATAGTTACTATGATGTTACGTTTGAAATTTTCTTTGTATCTCGCCTGTCTCATACATATAGCTCACAAGTCATAAGAGACGTTCTGTTACTGCTTGTCCAGCGGCTTTTAGAGCTTCTGCTTGCACCTTATCGGTGCCTGGCGCCTTACCATTTTTCAGACTCATTAATGCTAATTCAAACTCATCTCTAAGTATAGAACATCCCTGGTCATCATTTTCAATGTCTGATTCCTGTTCTAATGCTGTTAATTCCTCTCCCGAATATAAATTTCCTATATATTCCTGCCATCTAGCTACTTTCTCTACATTTTCTATAATGACGTTTCCTCCCGCATTCCTTATATTTTTGCTATATAATTTTATATCCCTAAAATTCATTCTAATTAATTTGTATGCTTCATCTGTCTTTTCTATTTCCATCTTAATTTGTACCTCTTTGCACTTTTTATCGATCCACTGGTCTTTAGCTTTCCTGCATTTGCGAATAATTTCCCATTTTATGGCTTTGTATCTCGGTTATCCTGTTTCGTCTGATCTACTTTTTTATTTTCGTCTTCTATTAAATTCATGATATCCTTCGTTATCTATGGTTTATTATTTTCTTTTTGTGTATACACGAAAATATTTCTGACCGCCATGTTTAAGCTGGATTTAATGTTATTCCATTCTGTTTCGACTTTCTTAGTATCAGAAATTTTCTCGATATCTTTCAGCAATTCATTTGACTGTTTTTCAAATCTTTCGTGGATATCTTTATCTTTTAGCTTCTCAAAGTCAAAGTGCCTTTTTCCGTTCCTCTTTTTCAGATTTTTAAATTTAAGTGCAGCCTTCATAATTACGATGTTGTGGTCAGTGTCTATATCTGTGTCTTTTACTTGATTTCTAAACCGTTGTCTAACAATAATGTAATCTATTTGATATCTTCCTATATCTCCTGGCATCTTCCACGTGCATCGTCTTCTAGCATGATGTTGCAATAATGTATTTGTGATGGTTAAGTTGTTCTTGTCGCAAAATTCTACCAGCCTATTTCCCCTGTAATTTCTCGTGCCTAAACCAAATAAACCTACTATCGCTCCTTCGCTACCCTCACCTACCATTGCATTAAAATCCGACGTAATTATTAAATTTTCATGTCCTTTTACGTGTCTTAATATGTCTTCGATATCTTTGTAGATTGCTGCTACCTCTTCCTCACTGTAGCTTGAGGTGGGCATGTATACCAGTATTATTAATGTATTTACTGGTTTAGATTCAAATCTAATCATGAGTACTCCTTCGTTCTTTTGTAAGTAGTTTTCTACACGTCGTCCTTTCTATACTTTCCGATAACATCCCCCGAAGTAATCCCCTCCCAGAGATCTGAATGGGGGACTATTTTACCTCCGGAATCCTTTACCCCAGAGGATGCCATCATGTTTAACAATTTCTGTACGCATTGTACTTGGGAGGTAATGTGGTGGTTTCTCGTTGCCTTCCACATCGCAGCAGCGTGTCGTAGAATGTCTAAGTACTCTAAGTACTCTAAGTACCGAAAAAGTTGCTGCCCTCTTTCGGGGACCTGTCTTAGTCTGGTTCCTCACTAAAGACCCCACTAATTTGGTTAAATCTATAGTTCGGCTCTTTAGCTCATTGAAACGCGCAAGCCATTCTACCTGTTCTAGTATTTTAGAACGTCGTCAAGGTGCAAGTCCGTTCAGAATGAAAAAACGGTAGTATGTATTAATTTTTATTTTGAAGTGTTGGCCGGTTAGGGTCACGTGACCCTGGCCGTGCAGTTTAAATTTGTCAATAAGTCCTTAACTAAATGGATACAAAAAAATGTGAGACGAGTGCTAGATGGTGCATAATGAGTGCATTCTGAATATAAATGTTTTAATGAAAATTTTCAAAAAATATATTTTGGGAGGTGTGAGGGTAGTTTAAGAGAGAGTGAGTAGATTAATTTTGGTGGTGTACAAGGCTGCATTGCTTTCTAAAAACGGTGGTATGTTCTATTTTTATCTTGAAATGTCGACCGACTAGGATCACGTGGCCCTGGCCGCGCACTATAAATTTGTCAATAAATCTTTAACTGAAGGGGTGCAATAAAATGCGAGATTTCTGTATAATGGTGCATAAGAGGTGCATTATGTATATAAATGTTTTAATAAATATTTTCAAAAAATTTATTTTGAGCGGGGGTGAGGATAGCTTTAGAAAAAGTCAGAAGATTAATTTTGGTGGTATACAAGGGTGCATTGCTTTCTAAAAACGGTAGTAAGATTTAATTTTTTATCTTGAAGTGTCGGTCGGCTAGAGTCACGTGACCCTGGCCGCGCACTATAAATTTGTCCATATTGCAATATTGAGCATATCTGCAGTGTTGTGACGAAAGTAGTCTTGAGGTTTCAACTTAGGTTAGTAGTAGAAAAGTGTTACTACTAATAGAAAATAATGGATTGGGCACACGCACGAAGATGGTATTGAGGCGAAAGTAGTGTTGAGGTATCGACGTCTTTGAGCCGAAACGTCCCTACGCCGAACCGTCCCTGTGTCGCAACGTTCTTGTGCCGAAACAACCTTGTGCAAAAACGCCCCTGTGCCGAATCGGCCTCGCCGATACGTCGTGGACTGGTTTATTTAAGTATTACGCTCCTTTAGACCTGTAGTATGTATACTGGGTAATTGATTTAAATTTTAGGTTTGTTAATGATACGTCCCTGATGAACGGAGTTTTTTGTCTATATTTAATTAACGTAGCACCGAGGGATTGACTAGTAGTCAAATATGGCGTATAAAGGCCATCAAATGTTGGTCAAATGTCTGGAAAATGTTCAAATGTCGCTCAAATGTTTCAAACGTCAAACAAGTGTACCCAATTTTTGTAAGTGATCAACCCCTCGGTAGCGCTTCAAGTGGTTTGTATGAAACATTTTAATGTCTATATCCCTCTAATATTATAGGCAATATTATTCGAAAGACCATATTCAAAAAGATAGGTAAAACATTCATATTGTGAAGTATTAAATACAAGAAGTATTTAATTTAATATGCTAGTTGGAGCTGGCGCCATGGCGGTGCTGCTTCTGCTTAATCAAGTACAAAAGCGTTAAAAAATGTTACACATTCTAGACTAGGAAATATTCAGACTTCTTAAGATTAATTTTGATGGTATACAAGGGTGCAATGCTTTCCAAAACGGTATGTTTTACTTTTCATTTTGAAGTGTGGGCCGGCTAGGGTCGCGCGACTATGGTCGCGCAGTTTAATTTTGTCAAAAGTCCTTAACTAAATGGGTGCAAAAAATGTGGGAGGGTGCTAGATGGTGCATAATGAGTGCATTCCGTATGTAAATGTTTTAATAAAAATTTTCAAAAATAAATGGAGGGTAAGGGTGGTTTAAGAAAGGGCGAAAAGATTAAATTTGGTGGTGAATAAGGGTGCATTGCTTTCTAAAAACAGTAGTATGATTTAATTTTTAATTTGAAGTGTTGGCCGGCTAGGGTCACGTAACCCTGGCCGTGCACTATAAATTTGTCAATAAATCTTTAACTGAAGGGGTGCAATAAAATGTTATGTTGATGCATAATGCTGCAAAAGGGGTGCAATCTTTCTGTAATATTATTATTTTTAAACTGCGAAGTGGGCCGGCTGCGGTCACGGAGTCTTGATTTTGGGAGAACCGCTGGCGATGCGAGATTTATAATGCAGGCTTAGAACAGCTCAGAAAAAAAAGTTATCCATTGTAGCATGAAGGGTAAGGTACGTTTATTTTTGGTCCGGCAGCCGAATACGTTACAAATGTTTTTTTATGTATTTTGAAAAATCGTTTTGATATGGAATTGTCATTTTGGAACAACTAGAACAATAATAATCGAAGGCCAAAACTTCGTTATTGAAAAATGGGGTGCCAGGAAAAAAACGTTTTTTTCCGTTTTTGAAAAATCGTTTAGATAGGAATTGTTTTTTTGGATCAATGTTGGGAACAACTAGAACGATGTAGGTGCGTGAAGTTAGCGGAATAATGTCGGCAGGAATAATTTTAATTGGTATAATTGTTAGTACTTCGTTAGTGCTTTTTAGTGCCAAATATAAAAGTTAGCGGATTATTCAAACAATAGTTATAAGCAGTTAAAGTTAACCCGCCAACTTCACGCCTGGCGGAAAAGTGTCAGCAACAATAATTGTAGCCGTTGTAATGGTTAGTGCTTTTTAGTGCCCAAATATGAATGCCAGCGGACTACTCAAAAAATAGTTATAAGCAGTTAAAGTTATGCCGCCAACTTCACGCCTGGCGGAAAAATATAGGCAGGAATGATTGAAGCAGGTGTAATGGTTAGTGCTTCGTTAGTGCTTTTTAGTGCCCAAATATGGATACCAGCGGATTACTCAAAAAATAGTTATATGCAGTTAAAGTTATCCCGCCAACTTCACGCATAGCGGAAAAGCGTCTGCAGGAATAATTGTAGCAGTGTAATGATTAGTGATTAGTTAGTGCTTTTTAGTGCCCAAGTATGAATGCCAGCGGACTACTCAAAAAAAAGTTAGATGCAGTTAAAGTTAGTTCGCCAACATTACGCCCAGCGAAATAGTGTCGGCAGGAATAATTTTAGTCGACGTAATAGCTAGTGCTTTGTTAGTGCTTTTTAGTGCCCAAATATAAATGCTAGCGGACTACTTAAAAAATAGTTAGTCCGCCAACATGACGCCCGGCGGAAAAGTGTCGGCAGGAATAATTTTAGGCGACGTAATGGTTAGTGCTTTATTAGGATTTTTTAGTGCCCAAATATAAATGCCTGCGGACTACTCAAAAAAACTTATATGCCGTTAAAGTTAGTCCGCCAATATGACGCCCGACGGAAGTGTCCGCAGGAATAATTTTAGCCGATGTAATCGTTAGTGCTTCGTTAGTGCTTTTTAGTGCCCAAATATGAATTCCAGCGGACTACTTATAAAAAAGTTATATGCAGTTAAAGTTAGTTCGAAAACATGACGCCCCGTGAAAAAGTGTCGGCAGGAATAATTTTTATCGACGTAATCGTTAGTGATTCGTTAGTGCTTTTTAGTGGCCAAATATAAATGCCAGCGGACTACTAAAAAAAAAGGTAGATGCATTTAAAGTTAGTCCGCCAACATGACGCCCGGCGAAATAGTGTCGGCAGGAATAATTTTAGTCGACGTAATAGTTAGTGCTTCGTTAGTGCTTTTTAGTGCCCAAATATAAATGCCAGCTGACTACTCAAAAAACAGTTATATGCAGTTAAAGTTAGTCCGCCAACATGCCGCACGGCGGAAAAGTGGCGGCGGGAATAATTTTAGTCGACGTAATGGTTAGTGCTTCGTTAGTGCTTTTTAGTGCACAATATGAATGTCAACGGGCTACTCAAAAAATACTTATATGCAGGTAAAATTATTCCGCGAACTTTTCACCTGGCGGAAAAGTGTCGGCTGAAATAATTGTTGTCTGTGTAATCGTTAATACTTCGTTAGTGCTTTTTCTGTGACCAAAGATGAGTGTCAGCAACCTACCCAAAAAATAGTTAGACGCAGTTAAAGTTATTCCGCTAACTTGACGCTTTTAAGTAGTCCGCTGGCATACATATTTGGGCACCAAAAAGCACTAACGAAGTACTAACCATTACGTCAACTAAAATTATTCCTGCTAGCACTTTTCCGCCGGGCGTGATGCTGGCCGACAAACTTTAACTGCATATAACATTTTTTTGAGTAGTTCGCTGGCATTCATATTAGGACACTAAAAAGCACTAACGAAGCACTAACAATTCGTCCGCTAAAATTATTCCTGCCGACACTTTTTCGCCGGGCGTCATGTTGGCGGACTAACTGCCTATAACTGCCTATAACTTTTTTTGAGCAGTCCGCTGCCATTTATATTTGGGCACTAAAAGGCACTAACAAAGCACTAACCTTTGCGTCGGCTAAAATTATTCCTGTCGACACTTTTCCCACCGGGCGTTGTGTTGGCGGACTAACTATTTTTTTAGTAGTCTGCTGAAATTCATATTTGGGCACTAAAAAGCACTAACGAAGCACTAACAATTACGTCCGCTAAAATTATTCCTGCGGACACTTCCGCCGGTCGTCATATTGGCGGACTAACTTTAACTGCATATAACTTTTTTTGAGTAGTACGCTGGCATTTATATTTGGGCACTAAGAAGCCCTAACCATTACGTCGACCAAAATTATTTCTGCCGACACTTTTTCGCCGGGCTTCATGTTAGCGGACTAACTTTAACTGCAGATAACGATTTTTTGAGTATTCCGCTGGCATTTATACTTGGGCACTAAAAAGCACTAACGAAGCACTAAAAATTACACCATTTAAAATTATTCCTGCCGACATTATTCCGCTAACTTCACGCACCTGAACAATGTTAATTGGGGGTCAAAACTTCGATTTTTCGAAAAATGGGGTGCCAGTAATAAAATGCGTTTTTCCGCATTTTCGAGGAATCGTTTGGAATAAAATAATGTCGAATTAGCAAAATGCGGTACAAGGTTAGAACAATTTGGGACAACTTTCAAAATCATCATTTTCAAAAATTAGGGTGCCAACTTCACACACATCAAATCCGAGGAAATTCGGACGGATGGAAACCCTACATCCAACAGGCATTTTTAAAGAACTACATTAATATGGGTCAGTGCATTTATCTACCTCACTAGAAAATTTAAAATGCAATACTGAAATGTTGCACGTCAGTTAATAATGTTTACGCCAAACAGAATCCCAATAGGCGCCGGTGCGACAGTGTTCTAGTCCCCATCTTTATATGTTGTGCTTTGATTTCGGTGCATCAGCATTAAACTTTTAAGACCAACGCTCCCACACCAAGCATTACCGACTACTTTGTTTTGCTGCGTATGAGATTTGCTTTTCGATTGCATGGGAACGGAAATATTACGTATTGTAAATTGCAGACTGCAACTAAAAACTCTACTAGGAGTAAAATAAATTATAATATAGGTTGCATCGTAG
Organism: Platerodrilus igneus; assembly: GCA_036346225.1. NCBI lineage: Eukaryota > Metazoa > Arthropoda > Insecta > Coleoptera > Lycidae > Platerodrilus > Platerodrilus igneus. The sequence goes on along the minus strand of JARFIW010001467.1, from coordinate 5,804 downwards.
ACATAAACATAATAATAATAATAATATTTCAATTATTAAGTGCATTATGCCTAAACTGACCATTTATATTTTTCGTCAGAGCGGGACACCTACAGAATTTTTAACAAAACAAAAACTGATTGATGTTTTAACTGCTTTTTTTTATTAATAATAAGAAAGCCAATGAATAAAATAACGTCTCTAGATACTTGTTTTACATTTGTCGGCGGAGCAAATCTGTTTCAAAATATCGGATCTCGTTTTCAAGTAAGAATGGAGCTGATTACATGATTTGTTGATGTTTGTCTTGGTGATCAATATGGCACACATTTAGCTAAAGTAGGACACTTTTGCTCTTACTGGGGCAACGGGACAGACAGACTGTCCCGCCCAAAGCAGGACGTATGGTCACGTTAATTAGACCTCATAATTGAAATTAAATTTGGAATCTTATACTGAAAAGCCTTTCATTCAAAGAGTGAAAATGTTTACAAGATATTAAAAATGATCAAATGCATAAGTTCCAATCGGGTACCAATAATATCAAAATGTGAAGTATTATTTTAATATCAGTTTGATGTTATGAGTGACAAATTAGCATCTCATTTTTTAAAAATTATGGTTTTGAAAGTTGTTTCAGATTGTTCTAGGCTTGTCCCGCATTGTTCCAGTTCGATATTATTTTAGTCCAAGCGATTCTTGAAAAATGCGGGAAAAACCCATTTTATGATTCGTTACTGGTATTCTATTCTTCGAAAATCGAAGGTTTGACGCTCGCTTAATATTGTTCTAATTGTTCCAAAAGGACAATTCCGTATCTAAACGATTTCTCAAAAAACGGAAAAAACATTTTTTTGCTGGCATCACATTTTTCGAAAACCGAAAGTTTGCCCTCCCCGAAGAGTGTTCTAGTTGTTCCTGACATTGTTCCAAAAGGACAATACCGTTATCTAGACGATTCTTTGAAAAATGGCAGAAAACATCTTTTGACAAACAAAACTGCCGGACCAAGAACAAACACACTTTTACGTCTGTGAAGATATCCCCGCTCATGCAAGATTTTGAAATGTTGTCAATGCAAATCGCTTGGTTAGGGTTTGTATAGGTTTGCTTTGCGATTTTCGACATCTGCTTAGGTCTACAGATGCGCGGATTTTGAAAAAATTAATTGGATTGGACCAAATTTGCAACAACCGCGTCCATGCAGGATTAAAAAATTTTGTCATGGCAAATCGTTTTGTTATATAACTTAGTTAACTTGTCCATGACATAACTCGCAGTTAGTTAGCGGTCTGGCATGTTGGCAGCGATTCGTTGCTTAAGCCTTACCATAACATATATACTTATCACTTTTCCTTTTTTGAAGGGGATAACCAGGAAATATTTCATTTCCTTATAAATGGGAATTATTTAAACATGCTGGAGTTCTATAACAACCATCAGGTTGCTAATATCTATGTAGAGCCAGGTAGATAAGAAAAAGATAGAAGAGTATAGAAAGACCTAGACCACGCTATATTAGTCAAATTATTAGAAATTTAGGTTGAGAAGGATATGTGGAACTTTTTAGATTAGCACAGAACCTATAGAAATGAAGTTAGAGCTGCGTCAAACCGACCTTAAGTAAGTCGAAAACAAAATGATGATGAATGATGACGAAATCGTTTGTGTAGCGTTTGTTTAGGATTGTGTTCCTATTTTGGAGGTTTGTTTAGGCCTACAGATGCGTGGCTGTTTAAAAATCAAATTGCATAGGGCCACACTCCTAAACAAACGCTAAACAAACGATTTGAAATGACAAAATTTTAAAATCTTGCAAGGGTGCAATGCTTTCTAAAAACGGTACTATGTGTTTATTTTCATTTTGAAGTGTGGGCCGGCTAGGGCCACGTGATCCTGGTCGCGCAATAAAATTTTGTCAATAAGTCCTTAACCAAATGGGTGCAAAAAATGTAAGGCGAGTGCTAGATGGTGCATAACAAATGCATTCTGTATATAAATGCTTTAATAAAAATTGTCAAACAATTAACTTTAGGAGGGGGTGGGGGTGGTTTAAGGAAGGGTGAGAAGATTATCTTTGGTGGTGCACTAGGATGCAATGCTTTCTAAAAACGGTACTATGTTTTAATTTTTATTTTGAAGTGTCGGCCGGCTAGAGTCACTGTGGCCCTGGCTGCGCGCACTATAAATTTGTCAATAAATATTTAACTGAAGAGGTGCAATAAAATGTAAGGTTAGTGCATAAGGGGTGCAATGTTTCTGTATTATTATTTTTTTAAATTTTGAAGTGAGCCGGCTGGAGTCACGGAGCCCCGTGACCCCAGCCGGCCCACTTCACAATTTAAAAAAAATAAGAATACAGAAACATTGCACCTCTTATGCACCATTATGCACTAACCTCACATTTTAATGCATCCCTTCAGTTAAAGATTTATTGACAAATTTATAGTGCGCGGTCAGGATCACGTGACCCAGCACAAACATTTGCCGAATGAACTGTTTTCCAGTAAATTCTTTCACGCAATTAACATTAGTTGAAAATATTGCAAAACCAAAACCTGCAGTTGCTTATAATAATCAAAGTTTAAGTCATCATCATTTTGTTTTCGACTTTACTTAAGGTCTGTTTGACGCAGCTCTAACTTCTTTTCTATTCTGTGCTAATATAAAAAGTTCCACATACCCTTCACAACCTAAATTTCATATAATTTGACTAATATAGCTTGGTCTAGGTCTTCCTATACTCGTCTATCTTTTTCTTATCTACCTGGCTCTACATAGACATTAGCAACCTGATGGTTGTTATAAAACTGCAATATGTTTACATGATTCCCATTTTTAAGGAAATGGACTATAACCTGGTTATCCCCTCCAAAAGTGGAAACGTGTTAAATTATATGTTATGGTAAAGCTTAAGCAACGAATCGCTACCAACGTGCCAGACCGCTAATTAATTGTGAGTTATGTCATGGTGACATTTAGTTAACTGATTTTTATTTATCTATTTCTTTTTATTTGTTTTCGAACTTACTTAAGGTCGGTTTGACGCAGCTTTAAATTTTTTCTATTCTGAACTAGTCTAAAAAGGTCTACATACCCTTCACAACCTAAATCTCTAATAATTTGACTAATATAACTTTGTCTAGGTCTTTCTACTCTATTTTTATTTAGTAGTCTATAATCTAAGAATCGTCGCTCATGTTTTAACTGGTGCCCTATCATTCTATCTCACCTGACCTTTAATTGTTTTCACATACAGGGTTCCTCGCATATCCTTCTATAAACTTCCTCATTTGTTACTCTATCTGTCGAACTAATCTTTAACATTCTTCTATAACACCAAGTTTCAAAAGCGTCTATCTTTTTCTTATCTACCCCTTTAATTGTCCAAGTCTCACTATCGTATAATAAAACGCTCCATACATACGACTTTAAGAAACTTTTTTTATTATCCGAACTAATACTATTAGGTATTAGTAAATCTTTTTTAATAACATTTTTCTAGCTTGAGCTATTCTAGTTACTATATCCCTTCTGCTACGTCCGTCCTTTGTAATTGTACTACCTAAATAGCAAAATTTATCTACCTCCTCTAACCCGGCATTACCTATTTTTAATTTTGGTTTAGAACTAGGCTGTAACTCACTTGTCATTATCTTTGTCTTTCCTGAGTTAATCCTCATACTATAGTTACATCTAATATATTTAAAGACTCTCCTAACTCTTTTCTAGACTGCTATAGTGGCGATATCATCTGCAAAACGTAACATGTCTATTTTCTGTCCTGGTACTCTAATACCTATCTCTTTTCTCTCTCTAGCTAAGTTTAAAGCTTCCTCAATACAAACATTAAAAATCAAGGGAGGTAGTATACGCCATTTCTAATCTTAGCTTCCTTGTTACGTTTATCGAGGCAGCCACGTTGGGCGCCAAATTTATGCTACGTTGGCTCGTAGCCGTGCGTAACACCAAGAAAATCAAAGAAATGACCGGGCTCAATCGGAGGTTAGGGGGGGTTGTAGAAAGCAGACCAACATATTATGTACGCGGCTGTAAGGAGTTAGTAACAATACCTGCAATAAAAAAATTATAATAGTAAACCTGCAATAAAAAAAAATTAGTCCTGCAAACCTGAAATAAAGAAAAAGCATAGCATGCTGATCGAGCATAGATTGTTCAGTACTTTATAGAATGTAAAAAAAAACTGTTTAGATAATCTATATAATATAACAACGGTAAAAGCAATACAAAAATTTTTAGTACAAAGTGAGGTAATATTGGGGAGTAGCGGAAACGTTTCCTCACACACCAATTAAACATAAATCAGACAAAATGTTAATAAAAGATAAATAGATAAGACACAATTGATATGAGCAATCCAGTAGCATTGATTTTTTTTCTTTCCTGTCCAAATATTCAAATTACTCAAACTAATTTGTTTTGTTTCTCTTTTTTTTTGTTTCTTAATAGCATGCAATTCTATTGTAAAAGGTATCCGAACGACAAAGATATGGCAAAACAACGGATAGATATTTACAGTAAGAACAAGTAGGAAATAATTCAACTTACAAAAGGTCCTTCAGTAACGCTTCCTTGCAATTGAAGTGTGGGATTCACGATGTCCGGCACTAACGCAGCACTTCACCCTTGACTGGGAGGGTGTTGATGGAACTTATCACACTTTACCCTAATCACACTTACGTATTTCACTGGTGTTAGCAGCAGACATTATCACGCGACGGAACTATGTAGCATTGATAAATTTCTTGTTAATTCTATTTCCTGAGACAATAATTTCGAAATATTCTGTAGCACTAGTTTAATTTTAACTGGGACCAAATGTATATTATTTTCATAAACATCCAAAAAGCAGTGAGAAACTTCAACCAATACCTTTGTAAACCGGTAATCTGTTATATTTCGCAAATAACGAAATTTGCGCAAACAATGATCTGTTTTAGATTCTTTGGGGTTAGAAAATTCAGAAACTACAGTATCAACTGTATTTGGATAATCCAAAGTATGCACTACTCTGATAAAAAAGAAAAGGACCGCGAAACTAGATCGCACACACAGTTTAAATATCAAAAGACAAAACACCAAAAAAAACCACAATGAGTAAAGCACGTGTATCACTAAAATAAGTCCGTCAAATGTTCCGTAAAACACGTGCGTCGACCAAACACGTTCGCCTATCAACCATACTACTTCAATCGGAATTAGCACTACACTTACTACAGTTAATATACAACTTTTATTTCACAAGAAAAACAACTAAAATCGTGCCGTGCTTGTTCATGAACAATTCGAAAATTGCTACCGCATTAATTCTCACTATTGTCAAAGCAAAGAAGAAACAGTATTTTCCACGTAATTAATATATAGGAACCAAGAACAAACTACAACTACTCATCTGTTTATTCAACTTGTTGCTATTACAACCTCTTATCGTCTATAATCTAGACTTGTATATCCACATAAGGAACAAAATCTATACGAACGGCAAGACAAGAACGATGCAATCCACTCATTATAATACGACGCATTCGCCTAAGGAGTTAATAAATATAAAATATAGAAATAGTAGTTACAGAAATGTATTTACTAATTGGGAAAAAGTGTAAAATGTTAAGCTATAAAAATGCACGTTACATCCTTTTCTACTTCATCAAATCTAATTACTACGCTGTGGTTTTGATATGGACTGTAAATAAGTTTTCCATCCCTATGAGAGATTCCTATTACGAATGGAACTGCACCTAGCCGAAGTTCTAGATTACTAGAACAGGCGAAATGGCTTGCGTGTTCTAATGAGCTAAAGAGCC